>OY759231.1:27047556-27504556 GCA_963662185.1 Eilema griseolum
CCGTCGAATTGAGTAGTTCGACTGGAGAAGTACATCCACCCTACAGAATACCACGGCTATAATAACATCGTGTTGTTTCTCCGGCGGTGAGTAGGGTAGCCAGAGCTCACTGGAGAGTTTTTGTGCTGTCAATGGGAAGACCAAAACCTTGACCTGCTTTGTCTTTTACACTGACGGCACAAAAACTCTTGTGCTTACACGGTTGGCAGCGAGAGTGTGACTCCCTTGGTGTTGCACTCGTCCATAGGCCACGGTTACCACTTTCCATCAGATGGGCCATGTGCTTATCTGATAATCAAGTGGTATAAAAAAGAATACAATATAAAATTTGTTCTTTTAGCACGCCCTTGGACTATAATATACAAACTCTGCAGACGCAGGAAGTGGAATTACAAATACATTAAAGATTTAGTATAAGTTGACAGATAAACACATCTCATAACAAGCACACATTGTCAGTTTAAAGAATAACATAAGCTTATTCACACATAACGCGTACCTTATGTCGTTTTTTTGTGATGCATTTAGTTAGTAACACTGTGTCTATAATGTATATGGTCAGTGTTGTTTTCATACATGCTCGCCGGTTTCAGGTACTCTTGACATGTCCTTTCTTTAAAATGTCTTCGATCTGATTGACATACGTATGTCTACGGTGACCCCAACTGCGTTACCCTTTCAACCTCGCTTCATAAATTTGCTTCGTCAGTCTTCTTTCGTCCATCCTCTCCACATGACGACCTCCGTGGCGTAGCGGTAGAGCATTCGACTGCTATGCAGGGGGCGCGGGTTCGATTCCCGCTCAGTGCAAATATTTGTATGCATGAATATGTATATTTGCATTGGTGTGGGTGTTTCTATGTATAATATGTATGTATTTACAAAAAAAAGAATCTAAGTATGTTTATCAGCATTCTAGATCCCATAACACAAGCTAGTTAAGCTATGCTTACCATGGGTCTAGATAGCGTTGTGTGGAACATTGTGGAATGTCTAAACCATCTAATCATCCCTTTCTCTATCTTCCTCACTACATCTGCAAGCACACCACAATGTTCTCTTATCACGCTGTTTCTCATCCATCAACTTATGTCTGTTAAAGTATCATATACAATACATAAATGGAAGTGGGCATGTATTTCGCCTTACGTCTGACCGAGCCAAACTGCTAACCGAGGGGTTCCTAAATCATATGGATGTTGGAATGAGGTCGCGTACTCGTAATTCGGGTCTTTCCGCGTACCCTGGAGTTGAGGAAATGAGCCTCAGAAACGCGGCCGTGATTTGTGTGAAGCTTACTGTTGTAAGAAGAACATACTTTAACATCAGTTCTTGTGTATAAAACATTACTTTCTCGGTTATAATATTTTAATTTATTTTTGAATGAAATTTTTAAGCATTTAGTGTGCTAACTATTCGAACAACTAAACTTTAAAAACTAACACAACAAATAAAATAGTTTGAGCGGAGTCATCAAAAAACAATGTTTAAAAATGATTGCAACATCATTCATTGGTTCCCGTTGCCGTAAGACGGATATACGTATAGAAGAGTTTGGATGGTTTCAGGCAAAGGTTCGGTAGCTTAGTCGTCAGAGCGTCCCCCTGTAAGGGAAAGATGGCGGGTTCGAATCCCGCCTGGACCGTTCATTTTTTTTTCTATCTTAATCTTATTTATATAAACATCTTATTCATAATAATTTATTTATATAAACTTTTTTGTAAACCATTTAAATATATTATGATTATAAACTTTAACTAAACTAAAACTATAAACTAATATATTATTTTCTTCACGAATTCAGAGTCCAGTGTGTACACAGGACAACACGTGCAGGGCTTAGATGTCACCCGCACACGGTGCAGATTATCCGATCAAGAACCAAGCGGTTCGGAGACTCTTTCGTTTGTCTCACCATTATGGCCTGGAATTAATTACCAGCTTATGTCTTTCCTTCTTCCTACAGTCCCAGGTCCTTTAAGAGGGCGTGAAAAAAGCATATGATGAGGCCGTCAAGCAGAGTGTCACCATTGTAACATGGTATATGTAAGTAATGGTGACCCTCTTTTTTCTTCCCGTTTAATTGACGTGTCCTATATAAAAAAAACTAATAATAACTGTTTTATGTGTTTTAATTCTAAAATATGATATTATGACTATGATTGTATTATGACATTGTGGCAAAATAGCTTTTAAATCAATTTGTATGCCCAAGTGGTACCCAAGTGGTAACATAGTGAACATTTCTCGAGGAGGTAGGACACGACGGTATTCCCGTCCGAATTGAGCAGTCCGACTGGGGAAGTACCTCCACCCTACAGAATATCACGGCTATAATAACCTCGTGTTGCGTTCCCAGCGGTGAGTAGGGTAGCCAGAGCTCACTGGAGAGTTTTTGTGCTGTCAGTGGGAAGACCAAAGGCTTGTCCTGATTTTGTGTCCTGCACTGAGGGCACATAAAATCTCTGTTCTTACAGGGTCGGTAGAACGGATGTCACTCCACTGGTGTTACACACGTTCATAGATCACGGTAACCAATTTCCATCAGGTGGGCCGTATGCTTGTCTGCCACCTAAGTTGTATAAATAAAACCTACTATTTATAATATATAAGATCTTTGTATACCTATGTTTTACAAAGAAGGATATTCTATTCTATATCTGTCCAGGTTATAAACTATGTGTGAATAAAATTAATCTAAATATGCGGGTCTAAAAGGCCACATTGAGCGATTCTGCTAAAAACGAGTAGCTTTATGAATTGCCAGTAAATCTCAATATATGTATAAGTTTTTTTTTTTATACAACTTAGGTGGCAGACAAGCACACGGCCCACCTGATGGAAAGTGGTTACCATGACCTATGAACGTGTGCAACACCAGTGGAGTCACATCCGTGCTGCCGACTCTGTAAGAACAGAGATTTTGTGCCGTCAGTGTAAAGGACAAAGCACGACAAGCCTTTGGTAAACCCACTGACAGCACAAAAACTTTCCAGTGAGCTCTGGCTACCATACTCACCGCCGGGACCACAACACGAAGTTATTATGACCGCGGTATTCTGTAGGGTGGAGGTACTTCCCCAGTCGGACTGCTCAATTGGGCGGAAATACCGCCGTGTCCTACCTCCTCACTAAAATAAATAAAATAACTTTTATACTTTCGTGTTTCATGATAATATGATACAATAATGTTTACGGGAACGCAATCATGGTATAGGTAAATGACAGCCTCTGTGGCGTGCCGGTAGTGAACGCGACTGCTGCGCAGGAGGCGCGGGTTCGATCCCCGCTCAGTGCAAATATTTGTATGCATGAATATGGGTATTTGCATTGGTCTGGGTGTTTCTATGTATAATATGTATGTATTTACAAAAAAGTAAATAGTATTTAAGTATGTTTATACGTATTCTAGATTCCATAACACAAGCTAGTTAAACTATGCTTACCATGGGTCTTGGAGCGTTATGTAGAATGTTGTAGAACCTTTATTATTTATTAAATACATACCTTTGATTTGCCTGAAGTGTTGACCAGGTTACAACGGCTTTGGTCCAAGGCAGACCACGTCAGCCGCGTTAATTCCCGCAAAAATTATTGTATATCTCAATAGATTCCTATAAATTGAGTTCAATGGTCACTCATATGAGCAAAATCACAATAATTTATTTACTAAGCAGATTCTAACTTCCTCAAAATATTATCCTAATATTATTTCTTTTATATATATATAGAACACGTCAGTTAGACTTCGACTTGCCTGATGGCAAGTTGAAGGCAAAGTCTCAGAAAAGAGGGTCACCATTACTTACACATACCATGTGACAATGGTGACACTCAGCTTGACGGCCTCATCATATGCTTTTTCACGCCCCGCTTAAAGGACCCGGGACTGTAGGAAGAAGGAAACACGTGAGCTGGTAATTAATTCCAGGCCTTAATGGTAACTAATATTCCAATGTTATGGCCTTTTTAGACCTATTGGTCAGCCGTTTTTGCATTTTCATACGTTTATCTGAACTTTCACCGTTATCATCACTCTTATTTCCCGCGTCCACGGTTTCACAAGTGAAACCGCGGACATAAACTAGTTTTTCACAAATCTTCCCCGCAATCTTGAGGAGCTAACTTTTTTCCAGCGTAGTACTTCAGTTTTCAGTACAGATTCCATCTCAACCCTCTTAAAAATCTTATTAATTGAAAACAACATCCAACTTTTCAATACAACGCGATTTTTGACCCAAAAACAATCCAGATTAGAAATTAATATGTCTTCCCCAGACGCACTTGAAACGAAAAGTTTTCAAGAAAAAAATAAAAGCTGAATTTCAGTAGACGTCAGGAGTCAGGGTCGTCACAGCGTGAAATATATATACAAATTACAGACGAGCAGAAAAGAGCGCATAGGCTTTTTTACCACTGAGGGATTAGAGAATTCTTCTGGGCCACGGCACTGGTCTCATGACACATGACAGACGTGTGCGCGATTGTACCAAAACGAGTCGTACAAAGACACACTCGTGTACCTACTGCCCGCGACTGTACCGTTTTATGGACGAAAATATTTTTTAGAACAATTTGTGTTTTAATTGAAAAGGAAAATGTATTTGGAGATAAGATCTTGGAATGAAATTTTGTAGGAGAAAAATAAATCCGAATGAGAAAAATAAAAGATTTATCTTTAAAGACAACTTAGATACGATCAGTATCAGAATAAACGGGATATTTAACATGTTTCACTATTTTGAGCTTCCGATATTTCGGCGCTGTTGCAAGCACCATGATCACGGAGGAACTGTATAAAAATATAAAGGAGTATAAAAATTTCAATCGTGAGGATGGGTTTCAACTGCCGAACGTCTGGCATCCAGTGGTCCGTCTTTGCAAAAACAACCGGGAACAAGCTAAAACAAAATCGCGAGTGGATACAGTGAGCATCGTATGTCGTGAACGTGATCGAGACCGGGTTCGAGTTTGTAGTGAGAGTGAAACCAATAGTAGTGCAGATACGCGTAGTAAAAGAACTCGAAAGAGGGTAGATCGATATAATTACTCCTAGAAGAAAAAACTTTTTCTTAGTTCACCGCCACTACTCCAGTTCCTCCGTGATCATGGTGCTTGCAACAGCGCCGAAATATCGGAAGCTCAAAATAGTGAAACATGGTAAATATCCCGTTTATTCTAATACTGATGTCAGTGACCATGATAGTTTAAATACCTATAAAAAACTTAGATACGACTTTTAATATAGAGGTAATAATTTATTATTCGTTCAAATAATCAAAGAATTAATTTCATTTATTCAGTTTAGCCACATAAAGAGATTAAATTACACATAAAAATATTAAATAATGTAAAAATAAATCATTGGATAAGGATTCTTTGATTGAGTTCTACTGAGAAGATACCAGCAAGATTTTTTTAAATTTACTTTAGTTTACAATTTATTTTGCGCGAGCAAGCAAGAGACTTATGTTGACCACGCATTTACATCAAGATCTACTTTACATCTACTTTATTCATTAAAGTATTTTTCACTTCTATTTTAAATTTATATATAATAAAATTCCTCAGGATTTGATTAACATGCCATGTTAATCAATTCCTGAGGAATTTTATTAAATATTTTTATACAGCTGCCTACAAACGAACTACTACCTTTGTGAAGCCTGAGTTCTTGTTTCTCGTATTAAGATTATGTACGTTAAATAAAATAACTGCTAATTACACAAATACAACTTCATTTCATCCTACCTAGGGTGACACGTTTCCATATCATACCAGTCTATAGAGAGTGAGAAGAGAGAGTAGAGCAGAGCTTCACTTGTAGGCAGGTGGTGCGGGTTTGATTCTCGCTCAGTGCAAATATTTGTATACATGAATATGTCTATTTTAATTGCTCTAAGTACTTCCGTGCCTCGGGGAACATAAACCTTTAAACATCTATGACAGTTGTTACTGGTAGTTGGAACCCCATTGGACCGTCCGGGGTGTTAGGCCACACAGTCGGCGTGCGTTTTAGTCGGTTCAAGTCCAACATAATTACCCCCACTGGCTCCAGTGATGGGGGTATATGTGGGGATTTAGCGCACAATAAAAATAAGTAGTTAGAATCTTCAAAAGTCCGACTAGACTAGCTATACAACATATCACCAATTGGTTGTGTGGGTCACATGACAGTTGCTTCAGTATTGAAGTTCAACCGCATCACAGTTAAACTGAAAAACCGACTCCAATTTATTTGGAAAAAGAATGTTGGTCTCATAGTAACTACATGAGTTTCCCCTACATGTCATGGGACTAACGAAGCATTTTATTAAATTTATTTATTAGTCAGCTATCCATACTACTCACAGATACTCTCAATGCTTACAGGGTTGGCAGTGCGAGTGTGACTCTATTGGTTTTGCACACGTCCATAGGCCACGGTAACCACCTCCTATCAGGTGGGCCGTATGCTTGTCTGCCACCTCAGTGGTATAAAAAAAATAAAGCAGAAGTGTTTGTTTGTTTGTTTGAACGCGCTAATCTCAGGAACTACTGGTTCGAATAGAAAAAATATTTCTGTATTGAAAAGTCCGTTTATCGACAAAGGTTTTAAGCTAAATGCCATCACGATACTACTTAAGGGAGCGTAACAGTGATCATAAATGTCATCTAATCTGGTAGATACATTATATGCAGACTGAAATATTACGGGCTTAAAGAGGTAATTAGAGGTCTCAAAATATGCCAAGAGCGAAGCTGGGGCGTGTCGGCTAATATGTGTATATATAAAATACTAACGAGCTTTACATTATATTCTATATACTGCTATAATTTGTGTATGATTAAAATCACGCTATAAAAAATATTAAACAAGAAAATATCCAGGATAGCCGTGATTGTATGCCACGTTTACCTAGAATATATAGTTTTGTTAGACTAAGTGACATACGAGCTGTGTGGCACAGCTATCCTAGATTTTTCTTGTTTAATACTTTTTAACCGCTGACGCAAAAACAACGGGGTTTTATAAGTTTGACGTGTCTGTGTGTGTGTGTCTATCTTGAACAGATGAACCGATTTGTATTTGGTTTTTTTGTTTGAAAGGCATATTAGTCGAGAGTGTTCTTAGCTATGTTTGGAAAAAATCGGCCCAAGATGGCCGCCGCTACAAAATGACGGAGTACATATTTAGTAATACATCTTTATGTATTTATAATATGACGTAATGCTCTACCAGTTAGGGTCCCCCGACATGACAAGGCTTGAATCAAAATATGTATTACTAGGTATATCAAAGTTATAGGGCTAACTAACACACCTTATTTTCGACTTTTTATAACGTTAGGCAAATCAAAGGTGTGTATGTACACAATACAAGGCCGCCATTTGTACATTTTTCATAATGTACATGTACTGTAATATGTTGGTGTACAATAAAGGTTATCTTATCTTATCTTACAGTCAGCATCAGATCGATGTTGACTAGCAAAGTACTCAAAATAATCTTAATATCAAAATTCCAATTTTATATTAGCTATCACAGAACTCAAATAGTTGTAAGCATCCAGAGTGGTCAAAATAACTTATCAATCAAATCTCCACAATAATGTAATATAGCAGAGTGTTCATATTGATATGTGCTAGCAAGTCTCTCAATGGCGAGCACAGTGTACAAAAATATTTCCTCCTTCTCCCCTCCCCAGTCAAGCATACCACAAGTAGATAATAATCTATAAAAAAAATTTATACCACTTAGGTGGCAGACAATCGCGCCCACCTGATGGAAAGTGGTTACCGTAGCCTATGGACGTGTGAAACACCAGAGAAGCCACACTCGCGCTACCGACCCTGAAAGTACAGAGTTTGTGTGCCGTCACTGTAGAGGACAAAGCAGGACAGGCCTCTTTAGTCATCCTACTGACTATATATTAAGAAAATCGTGATCAATCAATCAATCAAGCCTATCGCAGTCCATTGCTGGACTAGGCCTCTCCCAATGTTGGGATGCTTTGTCCTTCTGTTTCCACCCTTCTGTTTCCGCCAGACGGGTTGGTACAGGGTTTTATTTCGAGTTTTCCTTCTCTCGCAATGATATCGTGTGCGTAATTTTCCGTGCCTCGCCTCTTACGACACCCTTCGGATGAGATGGGGTGGTGATACTTGTATTCTTTCTCCGTCACCACACGAACCATAATCGTGATCACTTTCACAGAATAAAATTATGCAGGATAAATTTTCATATGAAAATATTGAAGGCTTTCAATGTACACCAATCACATCACTCTATCACAGTCGCAGATAGATATTAATATTCTATTCCACGAAGTCTATGATATTGGTTTAAATGACAGATTTAGATTTATTCAAGACGTGAACATCAAAAGGATGGCGATAAATTGGATTTTAATATTGAAAACAAGCTCGAATTGTTTTGTGAAACATTATACTTGAATTGTACTGGGTATATATTGTTACGACTGACGTCGATATCTCGAAAACTAATAATCGAATCTTCAAGAAATAAAAACGTATTGTTAGTGACGAGGTACTCTACCGATTGGCATAGAATAATCTAGAATCGTCGAATCTACTTTTTTGAATAAGAACAATCAATAGGTATATATCGAGAATGAACTCGAAGGTCAGCGACGGCGGCAAACTTCGAAAGAGTGTAGGTAGTTATCGCTCGAGTATTTTCTAGATGATTCGACCTCCTAATTGAGAGGTATAAAAACACGCTCGCATAGCGACACGATTCATTCTGTCTTTGAGATCGATAGTGATCACAGCGAGCTTAAGCGACCGAAGAAGATTCTACCTGCGACCTGAGCAACGACTGTGGACTACTGTGTACTACTGAGTGACTGGAACTGTTGAAGAGTACTGTGTGTACTAGTGATTTAATTGTCTAGTTTGTGGTGAGCTAATAAATCTCTTCATTGAGTAAACGGCATTTAATTGTACCCCGTGCACGTAACAATATCTAGAATTCTGAAACCAGTTAGAAGAACAAAAAAAGTATATTAAATCTCAGAATACTGTGAGACAAAGTGATTCAGAAAAAATTGTAATCACACCCAAACTGTACAACCCTTGGATTTTAATTGGAAGATGAAATATTAATATTTTGTTCAATAAAGATCTTGATACTGATTAAATTCAAAACTCGCTGATGCTTGGACGAAGGTGATACAATTCAATTTTAATATCAAGAAGGTTTAATATTTGTAAAATTTAATAATTTTTGATCTTTACCAAACTTAAGCGCTGATTCAAGGGTTGTCGTGTCGGGGGACCTCTAACACACATTGCTACCTGAGAAGGTGTGCACTGTGCGGTATGAAAGGAACTTCATCCCGCGCACAAGCTGTGGAATAAACTCCCTGCTGCGGTTTTCCGAAGATCCTACAATATGGGGTTCTTCATCAGGGGCATTAGAAATATTTATCAGGGTCGACAGCGCGAATGTAACGCCCAGGTAGGCCGTGTGCTTGTCTGCCACCTAAGTGGTATAAAAAAACTGGTCAAACACTTTCACATGTTATCGGAACGATCTAAGGTCCCCCGACACGACAACGCTTGAATCAAAATATTACAAAGTATATCAAAGTTAAGTATTAAAGTTTTAAAAAGGTAGCCGGGTGGTTTCCGGCAGAGTAGAATTTGGACCAGCCCATCTCTTCCTATGCGGTGTCGTACAAGGCGACTAAGGGTTAGGGCTGTTCAACATCAGACAGATATATACAGCCCAGACTCAGCCTCAGATGCGTGGCTTGAGGCAATAATAGTGCCCGGAAAACGGCAAGAGGCTCACCCCCTATTACGTGGGACCGAATACAATGATGGTGAAATGTGGATGTTCATTCACCTCTGCCTAACCTTCCGGGGATAAAGGCGTGATTATATATCAAATTTAAAGGGTTAACGAATCATCACGATTTATTTTTTACTTTTTGGAGGTTTTCTGTGTCAGAGGTTTTTTATTTTTTTTACTTCGTTTAGTTCAACGTAATCGTTTCTTACTACTTATGAAATTTGACTTAAAATCAGTGGTATGAATATGTCAAATTTGTAAAGGTATGTTTAAACTGTAGTTACTGTAGGGGTTGAAAATTTAAACGTGAGGTAATAAGAGTGTTATATAGGGAGGGTACGTAATTTTGTGTTTCGATTTGTGTCATCAAATGAGACGTTTTCGATAGCGAGGGATGAGAGGGAAATTTAGATAGTTGACTATTCCACTTAAAAGTGTTAATTTCCGAAATAAACGAATCAAATTTATAAATTTTTGAAGCAAATCCTAACACTGTTATAAAGCGTCGGTAGCTTAGTGGTATCGAGAGGTCCCGGATTCAAATCCTGGTCATTACACTATAGAACTGAATCCACTCCTAACGCAAGCAATTTAACTTAGCTGGAGGGGTTAGATGGAATATTAGCAATTGCGGTTTAAATATTCTTTGTTTTTAATATGGAAGTTTGTTAAATAATGATTTTATTTATCACATACAAAATAATTAAAACATAAATACACGAAACAAACTCGCGATCATGTCGCGTCAAACAACCCACTCACACTCACTCACACACGTGAAAGTATGTGAATATTTTTGAATGTTAGGATGTTTATTAAAAATCATTCTCTTACGGTTGATCGGATCAGACCGAAATTTTGTACAGATATAAATTATAGTCAGGAATAGCACAAGCTACTTGGAACAACAACTAAGTGGTATAAAACAATAATCTCGGGAATAGGTTCCCATCAGTAGCTGGAACGGGATCAATATTACAAGTGGGTGGATCCGTGGGCATCTGCTGTATAATTACAAATTTTCAGTTTTTACTAATGCGGCCTTAAAGAAAAAAATATACTGATCTATTTCAATATCGTCTTTGGGTTGTGGAGTTCCAATGGTAGTCGCTTCACGAAAAATATCGAAGTTCAACCAAATTCGCAGTCAAGTCAAAATCAAAAATAATTTATTCTGTATAGACCATTATATCAGCACTTACAAAACGCCAACAAAAAAGCAACATGAATATGAATAAAGTAAATTTACCACCGGTTCGAAACGCGGCCCCGAAATGAGAAGACTCCGGCAAGAACTCGAGCGGGCATTTCTTTTTTTTGATCTATTTACAAACATACACTTAGTCTACTTAATCTAAATACAAAAATTTACTTGAGTAGCATAGTTGAGCGAACAGCTCATTTCCAAGCTTGTATAACATCCAAGTATTCTTGGATTTTATAATAGCCTTTCTGGCTCAATTTACTTTTAACAATATTTTTATATTTATATATAAGTTAGAGGTAAAGCGAACCCCACATTCCGAGGAGTAAGCTTTGGATGTGACTGAGATAAACTTTAAGAGGAGGAAGAAGAAGAGGGAAAAAAGGTCTATTACGCGTGTGTGACACCTGTAGTCTCAGAATATCATATAACTTTAGAGTCTGTCATGCTTGCACACACACATGCAATGCAACACAAAGCATGACAGTACGAACGTGATACCCCTGGTCTTGCACACGCCTATAGACTGGCGGTGGCGCGCCTGACCCGCCTCCCCGTTTCCGGGGACGAGTTGGGGACTCTGTAGTCCCCACACCCGAGAAGAGGGCCAGATCGTGAGAGATGGCCCTGGGTCGGCCGGGGTGCGAGGGATATGCCTGTCAACCTCACCTTCGGCAACCAAAGCGACCCACAGGCGGCGTGCTTTTTAGTCGGTTCGAGTCCGATATAACCTCCTCCACCGACTCCGGTGGGTAGCTATCCGTGGGGATTTTGCGCACGCACGATAACCACTATCCACCAGGTGGGCCGTGTGCTTGTCTGCCACCTAAGTGATATAAAAATGAGACGTAAGTGTCAAAGTTACAGTTATAGGAGGTAGGACACGACGGTATTTCCGTCCAATTGAGCACTCCAACTGAGAAAGTACCTTCGCCCTACAGAATACCGCGGCCATAATAACCTCGCGTTGTGTTCCCGGCGGTGAGTAGGATAGCCAGAGCTCACTGGAGAGTTTTTGTGCTGTCAGTGGGAAGACCAAAAGTTTTTCCTGCTTTGTCTTTTACACTGACGGCACATAGGGTGCTTACAGGGTTAGCAACGCGAGTGCGACTCCCTTGGTGTAGCACACGTCCATAGGCCACGGTAACTACTTTCCATCAGGTGGGTTTGTCTGTCAACAATGTGGTATAAAAAAAATGTCACAATGAAAGAAAAACTTTAAATTTAACATGTGTGATAAAATCACTACAATTTTTACTGAATTGTGCTGTCTGTTGCTTACTTCAAAATCCATGAACTTTCTAAAACTGAGAGTAAAACTCAGCAAATTTTGTATCAACTCTGTCTGTAGTTTATGTTTGACATTTATTTGGTACAACATTATGTCAAAAGCATGAACACTGCAGAATTGCCGGCGATCATTTGACGCACACACGAACATTTTATATTTGATATTGCAGTCGTGTGACGCTAGTTCTGCAATACTAAGTAGCAACTATGTCATTATACAGGAAAAGAATAGAAGTCAAAGTTGCTGCCATCATTCAAATTAATAAAAGGAAGACCTTCCTAGAAAAGAATGAGGCTAGAGTTTTGTCAATCAGTTGGTGTACCGACAGATAAGATTGATTTGGGCCCTGAAGACCTTTATTCATTTTAATTTTCGAGGAGACATATTTTCCTCGGACATAGTGACCTCGGAGCCCAGGGTCTGCCTCCAAAAACCTCAGAAACTACTTTTAGGGCCTTTTACTATTAGGGCCTCAAAAACTACTTTCACTTAAAATAATCTCACTAAAACGCTTTCAGATCTTTTTATCTCATGAAATGTAACTCAAACACACGGGGCTCTTTTTATTATTTTAACTTTTAAATTTTAACAGACTTTTCCCAATGCGAAAAAGTCACCTCGATGACCCAAGTATTCATACATAAAATCAACCTTAAGTCGCAATATAAGATAAGATAAGATAATCTTTATTGAGTAATAAACAATATTTGCATATAACGCTTAACTAAAATCAATTCAAGAAACAGGTATTTATAGATGTAGAGTTACTGGACGGATTCAGAACACTATGCTCCGGTCTCATGCTAGGAACTAACCTGTGTTACGGTAGCAGGAAGACGACTCCGTTTCCGCACCTATTTTGTAGAGACCAAAATGGTACTTGTGTTTGTGTTCTGTTCAGTGGTAAATCATACCACAGTATGTTACGAATGACAAGTAAGGAAGCAGTATAGAATAATATGTAAATGTGAACATATTTATTTCCATATTACGTGTTGTCCAGAGTTTATCAACGTGCTGCTGCAGGATACAAATAACCAAAAATCACAGTAATTTTAATCAATATTGTAGAGTCAGTGTCAAAACGATTTTGACGCCAAAATCTCTGAATGATCTTAATACCAAGCTGTTAAGAGCTAATCAAACTGGTCTATTGATTTTATTTGTATTTTTGTCCAACCTAAAAGTAGGTACCAATTATGAGAACAATCAGTCAACAGAAAGGGAAAAACCAAGGCATTAATGACGGCACAGAAACTTCGTACTTACAGGGTTGGCAGCGCGACTGTGACTCCTCTGGTGTTACAAACGTCCATAGGCCACGGTAACCACTTTCCATCAGGTGGGCCGTGTGCTTGTCTGCCACTTAAGTGGTAAAAAAAATATAATTTTGAGTACTTTGTTCGTCAAGGTCGATCTGATACCGACTGTATTTTGAGCTGTTGGAGTAAGTGAGTGCAAGCGAGTCCTAGATTAGAGACTATGAGAAGGGAAACTAGCCAGATATATCGTCAATATAACGAGATGGCAAAGAGCAATCACTTACTTGTGGACATATTCTGTCACAATATTAATAAATTCATCAGTGTCATTAAGGACATCCTCCATCGTAGGTTGAGTGCTGACCCTTGTGGCCCTGGTGGCTATACCTAAATGACTTGACCCACCCTCATCGTTAAACTGGTGTCTAGGAACTTCTTATTTTTTTACTATGTTACCTTTAATAGTCATGAGCTTTTTCATTATTGTAACATTAATTTTGCAGTGTGCACATAGTTTTACGTTAGAATCCAGTTCAAAACTCTTAGTTTTAAGTTTATTTTTGTAAAGATTGTAATGTGTTTTGTGCATCAAATAAATAAATAAATAAATAAATAAATAAATATTGATGGACTGAAAAGAGTGGTTGTCGTGAACTGCGGCAATGGGAGGATCGGGAATTAGAATCAATGGCAGATATTGGGAGAAGCCTATGCCCAGCGCTAGACTTCGATAGGCTAATTGATTGATTGACATTCAAATATCCTTACCAAAGATAACACTGTCTAATACAAATACAATCTGACATTATTTGATACAGAGAGATTACATCCCGAATGTATGAAATTCAAATCAAAACTTGACAACTGGAACACACCACATCTAAAGTTTGGATGTCATTTATATATTACGTCGACATCACATTATTGGCTTCCATTGTTCAACATGGTATGACAATGGTATTAAACTTGTAGCTAATGCAAAACGTGATATTGTCATCATCAGAACAATCTTGACTGTAAAGTCTCTTTATCCTCCGAAAGTTGTGCAGAGGCGAATTAACACCCACATTTCACCAATAATTGTATACGGCTCCACGTAATAGAGGGTGTGTCTATTGCAGTATTCCGGGCCATGGCTGTTTATATGTCTGTCTGATGTTAAACAGCGGGATGAGAAACAGCAGTTATGAGATGGGGTGGTCTAAATTCGACTCTACTGGGAACCAGACGGCTAGGTTACATATTAAATGATTGGTGAAATGTGGGTGTTAATTCTCCTCCGCTTAACCCTCTGTTGATAAAATCATGATTATGTGTATATGTTTAATTTAAAAAAATATCTTAAACCTTGTTTTTCTATCCAAAATGGCTGTCTTAATTTTGTACCAATCAATTATTCAAATTTAACCTTCAAGATTGTACTCTCTTCTGAATATTTTGTTGTCTCGCCTTAACATACAAAATGCCGGTCGATGAACGACCTCCGTCCTTCGCCCCCTATGAACGCAGGCCTGGGGGTGACAGGTGGAGCCGCCTGTCAACCTGGCAGAAGCAGGCCGCGGCCGGGAATGAGTTGGGGACTCTGTAGTCCCCACACCCGAGAAGAGGGCCAGATCGGCCTGGCCTGGGCCTGGGTCGGCCAGGGTGTGAGGGATATGCCTGTCAACCTCACCTTCGGCAACCAAAAACGACCCACAGGCGGCTCCGGTGGGGACCCCCCACCGTCCGTGGGGATTTTGCGCACGTAAAAGAAAACATACCAAATGCCTATAACTATCTGAAAGTGTAGGTAGAGGTGTATTAAATACCCACAACCCACATATCACCAACTGATGTACTGACTGTAATGACAGCCTCTGTGGCGTAGCGGTAGTGAACGCGAATGCTACGCAGGAGGCACGGGTTCGATTCCCGCTCAGTGCAAATATTTGTATGCAAGAATATGTATATTTGCATTAGTCTGGGGTCTTAACGATATCGTCCGCAGGGCCCTTGTATCCGCAAACGTCCCCTGTGTGCTTGAGCCTCCGGGTCTGAGCAGGTCGGATGGTAAGAGGCCAGACGGACTGACTTTGGTGCCCTGGAAGAACGGCAAATGTCTACTTTGGGACGTAACGTGTGTCAGCACGGTAGCCGCCAGCCACCTTAGTCGCACCATTCACTCCACGTCGGCCGCTGCGGAAGACGCCGGCTCAAAGAAGAGGCTTAAGTACGCCGACTTGGAACCGCTGTACCAGTTCGTGCCAATAGCGGTGGAGACTCTGGGGAGTTGGGGCAAGGAAGCTAAAAGCCTTATTAAAGAAATCGGACAGAGGCTCATCGAGGCGACCGGTGACACTCGTTCCGGGTCGTTCCCGGTCCAAAGGCTGTCCATTGCCATCCAACGTGGCAACGCAGCAAGTGTTATGGGCACTTTTGCACCGGGAGCGATCAGGGGCGGGTTATTTGATTAGTAGTTTTGACATATTGTATTGTAATAAATGTATTAGGCTTTTAAATAATAAAAAAAAATTTTCTATGTATAATATATGTGTATATGTATATACAAAAAAAAGTATCTTAGTATGTTTATCCGCTTTCTAGATTCCATAACACAAGCTAGTTAAGCTATGCTTACCCTGAGTCTAGATTGAGCGTTTTGTAAAATGTTGTAGAATATCTATTTATAATATAACACAACATAAACTTACGCCTATGTCCCCGAAGGGATAGGCAGAGGTGCTAGCACCCACATTTCGCCAGTTTATGTTTAGGTCCCAATGTAATAGGTGGCGAGCCTATTGCCATTAACCAGGCACTTATAAACCTGCGATAAATACACACATAACTTTGAAAAGCATCGAAAGTCATTGGTGTGTGCCATGGTGAAACCTGGGATCGAACCTGAGACCTCGTCTCAACAGTCCATTACCCATACCACTAGGCTACCGCGATTAACATTTATTTATTTAACTATTATTTTCAGTCCTACGTTATTGACAAGCCCACCTTAACAATGTATATTATGCTATAACTGTAAACACAAAATGCTTTCGATTTTGTTATTACAAACAGTTTCACCCACATGGAACAACTTTCTAAAAATCAAGAAAGAATTGTAAACTTCTCTGCCGGGTCTCCAACAAACAAAAGTTTGTTCATAACATTTTTTCCGTTATTCCAATCAAGCCTCTTAGAATTCAGCTTACCTACGTAAACACTTGAAAATTCCCAACACGTACGCTTATTCTCTGATTTTGGCTAATGTCGTAATGCCTTGTGTATTGTGGGAAACTTGGGAAGATTGAGCTTCAAAGACAATGGTCCAAAAACTTAATTTTGATACACAAAGATAAAAGTTGTAACAAAATTCTTAAGACAAATTTTGCTGTGAGCTATCTTAGATTTTATAATTTAGATTATCTAGTAAGGATGAAAGCAGATGGATTTCTTAATGACAACCAGATAAATATAGTACTTCATACATTCATATAATCACACCTTTATCCCCGTAGGGTTATGCAGAGGTGAACTTACACTCACATTTCACTAATCATTTATTTCGGTCCCACGTAATAGGGGGTCAGCCCATTGCCGGCTTCCGGGCACTTTGTTGACTCAAGCCATACATCTGAGGCTGAGTTTGGGCTGTATATATGTCTGATTTTAAACAGTCCCTTACACACGTGCCATAATTTTATTGGTGTACAATAAAGATTTATCTTATCTTATCTTAGAGTTACCCTATTCATACCCCGACTCCATCATCATATTCATCATATTAGGTCTTTACCTATGAAATTGCCGAAATATTCTTACAGATTCATGAGTTCTCCATTCCTGTAATTTAATAGCTATTTCCATTATTTATATGTTGTTTGAAAGTTGATTTCAAGATTTTACAACTCTATATTAAATGTAGTTTTTATTGGTTACTTGATAAATTAAATTCGATTCGACAGTACTTCCTAAATGCTATCCATTTTGATGTAATAAAAATATTTGTTAGCTTAATGTTGTCTCATTCATACACAAAAAAAATCATAAATTTGTCATTCCTAAAAAAATGCCAAACTGTTAGTACTGAAAATTGGGTTTCCTACAATTTGACACACACACATACACATTATCACGCCTCTATCCCCGGAGGGTCAGGCAGAGATGAATTAACATCCACATTTCACCAATCATTAAATTCGGTCAAACGTAATAGGGGGTGAGCCTATTGCCGTCTTCCGGGCACTATTGTCGACTCGAGCCTTTCATCTGAGGCTGAGTCTGGGCTGTATATATCTGTCTGATGATAAACAGCCCTAGTCCTTAGTCGCCTTGTACGACACCGCATGCGAAGAGATGGGGTGGTCCAAATTCTACTCAGCCGGGATTCTCCTACAATTTCTTCAAAAAAAAAACGGCAATTTCATATATCCTATTATTAGTTCGATGACGTCTAGATGTATTGTCACATACAAGGTTACAATGCGATACGACAGTTTGAAGATCTTGGAAGTTCGAATCTGGTTAGGTAAGGTTACTCGAATTTCCAAGATCTTTAAGGTAATGTATATATTTGCATCTATGCTACATTCGGGTAGGTACTTAACTAAACGTAAACAATCTTTTTGATGTTTTATTTTTAAAATCAGTTCAATCAATCAGCCCACAGCAGTCCACTGCTGGACATAGGCAGAGGCCTAGAGAGGCCTAGAGAGGGATCGGAGAAAATGGCGCACATTGGGAGAGCCCAATGTGCGCCATTTTCTCCGATCCTCCGCCTTCCGCATCCAGTCTGTCCCAGCCACCTTTTTCAGGTTGTCAGTCCATCTGGCTAGGGGGCGTCCTACCTTTCGTTTACCTTCTCGCGGTCTCCACTCTAGGACTCGTTTGCTCCAACGGCCATCGGTCCTTTGGCAAACGTGGCCAGCCCACTGCCACTTTAACTTGCTTATTCTGTGGCCTATGTCGGTAACTTTGGTTCTCTGTCGAATAACCTCGTTCCGAATTTTATCCTTCAGAGAAACTCCAAGCATAGCTCGCTCCTTAGACTCGCTGTGCGAGAGTGGTTATCCAGACCACCACTGTGCAGGCTGCCAAGCGTCTAAAAGAGGCGGCTCCGCCATCACTGAGGGTCACCGAGCTCAGCCGTCGTCAACCTTTGGTCTGCCTTAGTCCCATTGACGGCGATCCGTCATATGAGGACATTAAGAGTGCGCTACATGACCAGAATTTTCGGGACCATGCTAAGTGGACAAGAGAGTCCCTGGGTAAAGAAATGAGAGGTGCTTTTAAAAAATCAAGACGGGGAGGCGCGGCCGTTGCTGCTGTGTTCGAATGCACTCCAGAGTTGCGACAGGAGTTGGTAGAGCGTGGAAAATTATTCCTTGGCTGGCAGGTGATTGAGGCGACTGACTACGTCGCTGTGACATGCTGCAATAAATGTCAGCAATATGGGCACCCAGAAAGACACTGCAGAATGATGGAACCTACCTGCTCCAAGTGCGGGATAACTGGCCACCGGGAACCTGAGTGTACCAGCCATACGACCAGATGCGCCACCTGCCACAAATTTGGACGCGGAGACGCCACCAATCATCGGACGGCCGCACCGGGCTGCCCTGCGCGGAAATATGCGGAAAACCGAACCATGTCCATGACCAACTATGGATAATCAACTGGTCATCAAGTGTGGGCAGATTAACCTAGGCAAGTCCATACGGTCCTCAAGGGAGCTCCCAGCGATTGCAGAGGATCACCACCTCGACATCTTACTAATACAGGAGCAACACCCAGGTTCACTAGGTGTTATCGAACATGGTACAACCCCGATGGCAGGCGTATACCTACACAGCAATACCCGAGCCTGTACGGTGTTAACACACCTTAGCAATGATCACTGCCTCGCGGTCACACTCGGCCCACAAAATATAACAATGGTTTCGGCCTATTTTCAATACAGTCAGGATGTAGGACCTCACTTGCACCAGCTCGACAATATCATGAGTGCTGCACCCGGGAAACCAATTGTGATTGGAGCGGACTGTAACGCACACTCGCCACAATGGCACAGCTTCCCTCGACATTACGTCGGCCGAGGAAGAGAAACGGCACAACGCCGCAACTTGGTTGAGGCCTTCATTGCCGCCCACGGCCTGCAGATTGCGAACGTGGAGGGCCAGTTGTCCACTTTCAATGGACCAGGGGGGGAGTCCAACATTGACATTACGCTGCACACCCGGAACGTCAAAATCATTAACTGGGCGGTGAGGGACTGTCAGAGCTCTAGCGATCACAGACTGATCACCTTTGACATAGTGACCGCCAATCATAGCCGGCCTCTCAACGATCGAACCACGCTGAGTCACGAACCGGTGCACTACAGGGACAGGGGGGTGCATTGGCCCGGCTTCCGATCTGCCATAGCCGCGCGCATGGGACGACTTCGTACCGACACACCAGCCGAGGCTCTGGCTGAGGGCTATACCAACATACTAATCCGAACTGCAGACGAGTACCTCGGCCGAAAAAAACCAGCCAAGAATAACCGGTATGAGTGGTGGAGCCCCCAGTTGGACAACCTAAGAAGTAAGCATAATCGTGCCCGCCGTAGGTGGCAGGATTCTAGACATGCAGGGGGTCGTAAGGAAGCAATATTAAGAACGGAATTTCATAGACTGAGAGCAGAGTATAGAAGAAGAATGGGAGAAGCAGAACTCGCCTTCTTTCGCACAACAGCGGAGACAGGCAACCAAGACCCCTGGGGGCTGGCATATCGAGCCGCGAGCGGCAGGGTCAGGCCACCCAGCAACATACTCAGCGGGATTCAATTAACGTCAGGACACACTGGGACGGTGGCCGAGGCTATGAACGGCTTGCTGCGGACGCTGTGTCCTGATGACAACAGCTCTCAGGATTCTGCGCACCACCAGCGGATCCGTATCCTGGCCTCGATCACCCCCACTGGAATCGATGCGTCTCCCCCAACACTTGGAGAGTTGGGGCAGATCATACGACGGCTCCCAAACACTGCTCCGGGATTGGATGGCATCAGCGCCTCCATAATAAAGCAGGCGTGGAGAGCGGCCCCCATGGAGGCCGCACACGTCTTTGCCAGGTGCATAATCGAGGGGATCTTTCCCACTACGTGGAAAACTGGCAGGCTATTGATCCTGCCCAAATGCAATGGTAAGCCCCCCACTGATCCAAAGGCATACCGCCCGATCACACTCTTGTCTGTGCTCGGCAAAATCTTAGAACGCGCACTTCTACAATGCGCCCCTTCAATCAGCAGTCAAATCTCCCCGAGCCAGCACGGATTTTCATTAGGTAAGTCAACTGTCACGGCGCTGATGACAATCCTGCGCACTGTAAGAGATAGTCCAGCTAAGTATGTCCAGGCTATTTTCCTAGATATAGCAGGCGCCTTCGACAATGCCTGGTGGCCAATGATACTAATCAAACTAAAGGGACGGGGCTGTGCCCCAAATGTGTTTAACGTGGTGAGATCATATTTCATCAACCGTCGGGTGGGTCTATTCCTTGGTGACCGGGTGGTGTGGAAGGACCTGACGATGGGCTGCCCTCAGGGATCGGTGCTGGGCCCCACACTGTGGAATATTCTAATGGATGATAGTATGCGCTTGCCACTGCCGCTGGGGGTCAGCATCGTTGCATATGCCGACGATATCACGGTCCTTGTCGAGGCGACATCGCGAGCCGAAATTGAGCGTAAAAGCGCCGTTTCAATGGGCTTGCTCAGTGATTGGGGTTCGCGAAATCGATTGTCCTTCTCGCCCAGCAAGTCATCAACGATGACACTGGGTGGCAGGCTCCAGCGGCCTCCCATTATCAAGATGGATGGCGCCACGATTGGGTCCGTGAAATCCACAAAGGTTCTGGGGGTGGTACTGGACTCTGGCCTATCCTTTGCGCAACATGCCCTTGATATTGGCGAACGAGCAGCCAAATGCTTCGGCAAAATGAGTAGGGTATCGGCATCATCATGGGGTGTTAAATATAGGGGTCTGTTCACGGTGTATAGGGGCACCTATGTCCCCACGGTCACATATGCTGCGGCCGTTTGGTACGAACGAGCCCTTTTGCATGCTTTTCGCAGCCCCCTGTTACGAACGCAGCGGTCCAGTTTAATGCTGCTCACAAAGGCCTATAGGACGACTAGCACGAACGCACTAGCGGTACTTGCGGGAGTGCTGCCGGCTGACCTGGAGGTAGTCCGTGCTGGTTCGCTGGAGAAAGCTAGGCTGAGTCTTCTGGCTGAGCATGGGGAATCGAGTAGGCAGCTGCAGGAGGAGCTTAAACAGTGGAGGGAGACCACTAGGGCTGACGCATTACGAACCTGGCAGAGACGCTGGGATACAGAGGAGAAGGGAAGAACAACGTACCTTTTCTTCCCTTTGGTAGAACAGCGGCTTGCATGGCATTGGGTCGAGCCGGACTATGAGCTGTCCCAGCTCCTCACTGGACATGGATGTTTTCGAAAGAGATTGTATGACCTTGGCCTTGGTAGCGAAAGTGTATGTTTCTGTGGTTTGGAAGATGAAGACCTACACCATGTGCTGTGGGTCTGCCCCCTGTATGATGACATCCGTGACAACATGATGGGAGGTGTGGTAAGATCGGAGGCTGGGCCTATGTATTACTCGGACCTTGTAGGTACACCCCAAAACTTCGGACGGCTGCGGAGCTTTGCGCGAGTTTGGCACGAGAGGCGCAAAGCTCGTGAGGTCTCTAACGGCGACGAAGCCTGTTAGTGTGGCGTGCTGCCCCAGAAAGGGGAGAGAGCGAAAATGGTGAGGCACATAAAATAATTTGTAGGGAGTCAAGAAATGCGCGCCTGAAAGAGAGCAGACGCCAGTAGGGTGCGCATCTCCCAAGATTCGGCCCGTTATAACCAAGATGGTTGGTAGGGCCATGGGAAGGAGGTGGGAATAGACCGCTGCGCGACTTTTAAGCTATGTACCAGCCCCACTGTAAGTGTCCACGTTTCGGCACCGTATGTCATAACAGGTAGGACGCAATGTTCAAAGACCTTTGTTTTGAGGTTCAGAATCAGTTCAAAATCAGTTTAATAATATTTTTTTATTTAGAAACCCATTTTGAAGGCCAAAAACTGAAATCGACCCACTAGTTAGCGTGGTTCATTTGCTTAATATGCATTTTAATAAGTAGTTGCTACAATTTAGTTTACCATTAGTCCTGTACCTAATCAAAAGGAATATAGAATTTTTTTATACAACTTATGGGGCAGACAAGCATATGGGCCATCTAATGGAAAGTGATTATCGTGTCATATGAATGTGTGCAGCACCAGAGCATAAGACACAATCAAGAAAAGCCACTGGCAGGACAAAACTCTCCAGTGAGCTCTGGCTACCCTCCTCACCGGAAACATAACACGAGGTTATTATAACCGTGGTATTCTATAGGGTAGAGGGTTGAGCAGTTCACCCAATTGAGCAGTTCGTCTGGGGAAGTACCCCAGACGAACTGCTCAATTGGGAAGGGAATACCGTCGTGTCCTACCTCGTCAAATTTACGATTTACTACCATTTTTGATCCCGTTCCCGCCACCTATGGGATCCCATTTACGTTCACGATAAAGTTTACGTTACTGAACACGTACTGAACGCTATTGCTTTATGTCAGCAGGAGTAAGCTATGATAGGCTACAAATTACCAGTGTGGAAGTTTAGGGAACGCAGACAAATGTTAGGACTTGGAAATTGATGAAGTTTAATCTTAACTTCTGGTTCTAGGTCACAGCATTCGTGTACGTCGTTTGCGTTAGTTCAACTATGAATAGAGTGCAGAGGGTGTGCATCTTATTAATGTCTTAACATAATAGATATAAGAAATATGTAAATATAAATTTTGAATTGTTATATAATAGAAAGCGTTAATTTTTGCCGCGTGGTTCCCGGCAGAGTAGAATTTGGACGACCCCATCTCTTCCCGGCGGTGTCGTACAAGGCGACTAAGGGATAGAGCTGTTTAAATAGATATTTGCCCTTGTAGTTTTCAGGTAGTAAACTTTCCATAAATCTTTAAGAATCATACATACATATAATCACGCATTTATCCCTGGAGGGTTATGTAGATATGAATTAACACCCACATTTCACCAATCATTGAATTCGGTCCCAAGTAATAGGAAGTGAGCCTATTGCCGTCTTCCGGACACTATTGTTGACTCAAGTCTGAGGCTGAGTTTGGGCTGTATATATCTGTCTGATGTTAAACAGCCCTATCCGTTAGTCACCTTGTACGACACCGCATGGAAAAAGATTTGGTGGCTCAAATTCTACTCTGCCGGGAACCACGCGATCAAATCTATCTGTCTGTAACTCACTAGTGAATTATAGAATGTAAAAGTCATGTAATCATGTGCCTAATTACGGTGAAATTAGAGACACTTTATGAGCAAGTGTACTGAAAAGAAAGTAAAAATTAATATCTTGACTGATAATTACTCATACCTGCCTAATTAAAACTAATTCTAAATAAAACTGAAACCCCATAGCAGCCATATTATAACATTCTGAAGTAATTACACATTATTATTTCATTTCTTATCCACCGTCCGACTTCTCACAGAAATTATACAGAATAAACATTTAACCCAAATCCAAACCTACGACACAGGAAATAGAGTCTACAATTCCATGAAACATAATTATCTTATTATTAACTTAGGTCATTATTAGGATAATAGTTGTAGTACATACAGTATTAAGCTATAATGGTAGTTATTATTCATGTCTAGGGTTTTATTGTAGAACTGCTATATTCAAGCTTGTAGGTAAGCAGAGGTGTATTAACATCCACATTTTGTCAACGGGAGCGAAGGAGGATCGCAAACCAAGCTGCCCGCGTGCTGAGGCAACTCGAGCGTCGGAAGTCGAGGAATGACCTCCACACCCAATGAGCGCAGGCCTGAGGGTGACGGGTGGCGCCGCCGATCTCCCTGGCAGAGTCAGGCCGCCCGTTTCTGGGAACGAGTTGAGGACTCTGTGGTCCCATCAACCGAGGAAAGCCAGATCGGGAGACAAGGCCCAGGGTGCGAGGGATTGGGTGCCGTGTGTGTCTCCTACCAGCCCCGGCGGTGGTATTTTGTCATGAGATTATATGTTTACTATTGGATGGAGGATAGCCCTATCCCTTAGTCACATTTTTTGGCACCTATGGGAAGAGATTGAGTGACCATTATTCTACTCTACCGGGAACGAATATTGGAAAAAAAAAAATAGCAATATAGCAGTTCTAAAATGAAAACCGGGCTACTATTCTTCTAAAGCAAACCATTGTATAAACGGTATATTAAGAAGCCGCAATGAATTCAAATCATAAACAAAATTATCATATTAAGTCAAAAGTCAAGAAATTCAGTAGAATTTGGACCACCCTATCTCATCTCATGCGTACAAGGTGAATAAGGGTCAGGGTTGTATAAAATTAGACAGATATATACAGCCTAGACAAAGTCTCCGATGCATGGCTTGAGCCAACAATAGTGCCCGGAAGACGGCTTGATGAAATGTGGGTGTTAATTCACTTCTGCCTAACTCTCCAGGGACAAATTCGTCTTTATATGTATGTATGTATCAAGTCCAATTCACGGTACGCTCCGCGTCTGCAGCTGTCGTATGCGGTCGCCTTCGGAAATATACCTTTAACGTGACAATCGTCTTTATAGCTTACTGTAGCCGTCGCCCATGGGCGTACACTTTTACAACAAATATTTTACTGAACACGACGTTTCCGCTGGTATGTTTCACCTACGTCACTAACGTTGGTAATAGTGCGTCTGATCACGTCCATTCGGATCTAAAAGCCATTTAAGTCGTCGTGAGGACGTGGTTGGACGTTACTGGCCTCACATTTTTGCTACTCTTGTCGTGTTTTTGCTAACTATAGATGAAGCTCGTGTAGTATACAGGGTGGAAGATTTTGACCTTACCTGGAGGTCATGTCAAAATTTTTCACTTAAAGGAATCTTTACGTTATTTTCTACAAAAAAACAAATCTGCTTTCATAGATTCTAGAAAACTCACTTGAACTGGTAATCGCTCGTACTAAAATCCGAAAAAATTACATTTTGTATTTTCATGGTATCAATCGATAGAGTTAATCATAAAATTTCAATCTCTCTAACAAACATGGTGAATTAAATGAAAAGAAATCCCTGAAATCTAAACTTATAAATTCAATGCCGAGATGAGAGAGCTTATAAATATAACAGACAAAGCAGTTTTACTCAAGGACACATCAGATAGGTATCTTATCAACAATATGTTTGTTTTTTTTAATGAAATTTTAAAGCATTTAGTATGCTAACTTTTCAAATGTGGCTTAGTGGTCAAAGCGTCCCCCCTGTAAGGGAATATCGCGGGTTTCGAACCGGCCGCCTGAACTGATTCAATGTTTTCTAATCGTAATCGAATTGAATATTGTAATCTTTGACGCCATTTTATTTTTAAATGAGTACTAAAAGACAGAAAATTATTTCCAGTTTAGAATGTAACTTAATTGGGTAACTGCTTAAGGTAGGTACAAGTAGAAGCACGCCAAAACTCGGTCTGGAACCTCCATACGCTACACTGCACCACAACCTAGGCAACTGAGATGGGGAGAGATTGCCTTATAACCCATTTTAATTGAGACCTGATGAGCAGTAAAAAAACACGAGCCACGACAGTATTTCCTTCCAATTGAACAGTCCGACTGGGGAAGTACTACATGGAGTAAGCAGAGGTTATCATGGCCCATAACCGTGTGCAAAACCAGGGGACTCCAACACATTCTGCCAATCCTGTAAGAACAGAGAGTTTCTGTGTCGTCAGCGCAGAAGCCAAAAACCTTAAGTCTTCCCACCAACAGCACAAAAACTCTCTAGTGAGCGCTGGGAACACAATACGAGGTTATTATGGCTGCGGTTTTCAGTAGGGCGGAGGTACTTTCATAGTCGGACTGCTCAATTATTGGGAAGGGAAAACCATCGTGTCCTACCTCCGTGAAAATGCATAATATATTATTTTAATTTTACATAATGTATGTGTGAATGTATATGCGAATAGAAACAAGACGAGTGCACATTATTTAATATACTTCAATTTTGTTCGCTTCTTCGTCTGTAGTAAATGCAAAGTTTATCGTACAAGCAATAAATGTTTGACATTTATGACTTTCCATAATGAAAACGCATACGGAATTTATATGTTTTTTATTATGACGTCATAAGTGTTTGCGTATTTGATTTATAAGTTTCAGTTTCATTGCTTTTTTACACCACTATGCATTTTTACGCGACTGTCTGAAAAAGGTGTTATGTTATGTTTTTAAAGTTTAGCCAAATATGCGAGGTTCTTTGTTCCACCATAACTTTTATACGTCTGATAAGTTTTGTATGTAGAAATTCTTCCATCATCGCAAGTGATTGATAAGTGTGTTTGGTTTTAGCCCGTTTAATGGCAAGGAAGAAAGAAATACGTGCGTTGCGAAGTATATGTGGAGTGACCTTGAGAGATAGAGTGACAAATAGTGTGATAAGAAAAGCTTTTTTCAATTCGAAGCATTAGTTTCTGAGATTAGCGCATTCAACCAAACAAGCAAACAAACTTCAGATTTGTAATATTAATTATAGATTCAAGGCAACTTGCATTATTTTTGAAATCCAATTCCAATAAAGCTCCCGTGTGTGTGAGGCCTAAGTGAAGATTCCAGATTCGGAAGAACCATTACAAAGGGACGCTAATGAATTCCGTTCACGCACGTCTACTTATCAAGGCGCCATGTTTGAGACAACTAAATGTGGATTGCAAACAGCTTTTGTACGAACTTAATGCTTTAATTATTTCCAACATTGTGTTGTAGGCTTCATTGAATATCATGAAAACAAAAGTTAAACTTATCCGAAAGGTATTAAGAAAGTATGTAAAATTAAATTTTTATGAGCCTTTATATTGGTTGCCTAGTAGTATGGGTAATGGACTACTAAGACGAGGTCTCGTGTTCGATCCCAGGTTTACCATGGCACACACCAATGACTTTTCCATGCTTTTCGAAGTTATGTGTGTATTTATCGCAGGTTTATAAGTGCCCGGTTAATGGCAATAGGCTCGCCACCTATTACATTGGGACCTAAACATAAACTGGCGAAATGTGGGTGCTAGCACCTCTGCTTACCCCTTCGGGAATATAGCCGTGAGTTTATGTTATGTTGTTATGTTTATATTGTATGCAGTCTACACGACGTGGCGGTAGTGAACTCGACTGACACGCAGGGTGGACGGATTCGATTCCCGCTCAGTGCAAGTATTTGTATGCTTTTGTCGGGGTATTTCCGCGCCTAGTAGGTGACGCTATAAACCGTCAGTCCCGCTTGTCATACCAACATCTTTGTGGTTTGCTCCAACGGCCATCGGTCCTACGACAAATGTGGCCACCCCACTGCCACTTCAGCTTGCTTATTCTGCGACCTATGTCGGTAAGTTTAGTTCTATGTCAGATAACCTCGTTCCGAATTCTATCCTTCAGAGAAACTGCAAGCACAGCTCACTCCAAAGCCCGCTGCGGGGCTTTTAAGCTATGTACCAGCCCCACTGTAAGTGTCCACGTTTCGGCACCATAAGTCATAACAGGTAGGGCGCACTGTTCAAAGACTTTTCAGTCAGTCGAAAACCATACGACAATTAGTCAAGAACCAGTTGAAAACTAGTCTACAACCTCTTGGTTGTAGATAACTCTGTTTATCATATCGTAAAAACTTTGACCATATACGGTATAGACGCAGCCAATAAAATACATTGCAAAGACAACCCGGTCAAGTGCGAGTCGGACTTACGTACCAAGGGTTCCGCAACTTAAGCTACATAAACCGTTATGTATTTTGAATGTGTTGATTAAGAAATTCGAGTTATCACATTTTTGAGACGTTATGGACCTGAGTACGTGGTACGAATTTCAACTCGATACATCCACGCATTCTTGAGAAAAATGTCTTGACAGACAGACAGACGAACAACGAAGCTTTTTTTCTACCACTTAGGTGGCATAGCTTATATGCCTCATGGCCCTCCTGATGGAAAGTGGTTACCACGGTCAATGGACGTGTGTAGGAGTCACACTTGCGCTTCCGACCCTGTAATCACAGACACATTCTATGCCGTCAGTGGAGAAGACAGAGCAGGACAAGTCTTTAGTTTTCCCACTGACAGCACAGACTGTCCACTCATATCTGGCTACACTACTCACCGACGAGAACATATATATATATATATTTGAATGATTCTTTCAGTGTTGGGTAGTCTTTATCGAGGAAGGTATTTTGAAGACTAAAACATACGGGCTCAAAGGGATATGAAGCTTCAAAATATACCCCGGGCGAAGCTGGGGTAGGTCAGCTAGTATATATATATCAACTTCTACCAAAGCAGTAGATTTTTATTTTTTACGCCGCGTTGCAAAGCCACTTAAAGTCAAGCGCAAGGCCCACCTGATTGAAAGTGGTTACCGTGGCCTATGGACGTGTAGAGGACAAAGCAGGTTGTCCTTTAGTCATCCCACTGACAGCACAAATTCTCCAGTGAGCTCTGGCTACCCTACTCACCGCTGGGAACACAACACGAAGTTATTATAACCGCGGTATTCTGTAGGGCGGAGGTACTTCCCCCGTCGGACTGCTCTATTGGGCGGAAATACCGCCATGTCCTACCTTCTATACCTCCTATATATATATCCTCCTATAGTCTAAACGTAAATCGTTGTTATCACTGTCAAAAAACTAACAGTAATATAGAAAATAACAAGTTCTGTTTGTTTCATTTAGTTCCATTACACACATCTAAATTCATCCATGTCTACACGATTTACAGGCCACTTACCATACGGGAGGCTATAATAAAGGCCTTTCTACCCATAAATCAAGGTGATTGCATTGTCAACTTTCTATCACGTGACAGACGCTAATAGACGTATCGGATTTTTATGTGTTTTTCATGGGGGTACTAAAGGCCACCCCATAAAAAATTAGTACCCGTAACTTCGCACTTGGTGGGTTTTCGAAAGGTCGATATAGAATGGAAGATATTAATATACACTTAATATTACAAAGCTTAAAAGTTTGTTTGTTGGTAGGTTGAACGCGCTATTCTCAGGAAATGCTTGTTGGAATTGAATAATGCATTTATCGAGGAATTTTATAAGGCTACATATGATCACGCTACTACTCAAGTGAGCGGAATAGTAATCATAAATGTATACATATCCGTCCCAACTTTTTTTTTTATGTAGGTAATGTCAATTAGTTTTTACCTCGCTTGCTGGTAAGCTGAAGGAAAAGTCTCAAAAAGAGTCTCACACATATACTATGTTACAATGGTGACAGTCAACGTGACGACCTCATCATATGCTTTTTCATGACCCACTTAAAGGACTCGGGACTGTACGAAGAAGGAAACCCGTGTTGGTAATTAATTCCAAGTCTTAATGGTGCGACAAACGAAGAGAGTCTCTGAACTGCTTGGTTCTTGATCAGATATTCTGTATTTACGGCTTAAAGGGTCTATGTGGCGTGGTGGCAGTGAACGCGACCGATACGCAGGATGCGCTGGTTCGAGCCCCGCTCAGTGCAAACATTTGTATGCATGAATATGTGTATTTGCAATGGTCTGGTCGTGAATCGGAGACCACGTCAACCCGGCTGTCTAAGTTGCCATACAAACATCTATGACAGTCGTTACGGGTAGTTATCGCCCTAAAAAGTTTAAAAACTATTAACTAACTGCAATCCTTCGATATGGCCTTCGGGTTGTGGAGGTAGCAGTTGCTTCGCGGAAAATATGAAGTTCAGCCAAATCGGCAGTTAGACTGGTAAAACGGACCCCACACTCAGAGTTAAATACTTCGAATGCGACTGGGATTAACGCTAAGATGAAGAAGAAGGAAGAGCGAAACTGGGGTAGGTTATTAAGAGTTTCATATAGTGTTCGAAAAATCGGCAATAAAAAATGCAAAATCGGTACGTCAATTCTCAGACCGCGGTAGCCTAGTGGTATGGGTAATGAACTGCTGAGACGAGGTCTCGGGTTCGATCCCAGGTTTTACCATGCACACACCAATGACTTTTCGATGCTTTTCGAAGTTATGTGTATATTTATCGCAGGTTTATAAGTGTCCGGTTAATGGCAATAGGCTCGCCACCTATTACATTGGGACCTAAACATAAAGTGGAGAAATGTGGGTGCTAGCACCTCTGCCTGCCTCTTCGGGGATATAGGCGTGAGTTTATGTTATGTTTATGCAATTCTCAGACAGTCCCTTCCTCACGCTTCTTTGCCTATTCATCTATTTTAATAATATAGAATCTAATTTATACTTCTGGACTGCATTTTTTGAGCTGATCCGCGGGCCGTACTGGTCTGGTTACGGCTATTAATAACTGGGTCTGACTTTTAACATGCGCAGGCGTGAAAGAGCTTAAATATATTACGACTGAGTGGTCACCTATCCTAATAGTAATCGTGCTTAGGTAGCTAAAACCGTGGATCCGTTTGGTGACAGAGAAAGATCACAAGTATCACCGCACCATCTCATCCGAAAAGTGTCGTAAGAGGTGACTGTCGGAAAAATACGCAGATATCACTGCGAGAGAAGGAAAATTTGTAATAAAACCCGATGCCCATCAGGTCAGCTTGGAAACAGTAGGCCAAAGCCCCCCTTGGGGGTGACAGGTGGAGCCGCCTGTCACCCTGGCAGAAGCAGGCCGCGGCGGTAGTGTGCCTTGCGCGCCTCCCCGTTTCCGGGGACGAGTTGGGGACTCTGTAGTCCCCACACCCGAGAAGAGGGCCAGATCGCGAGAGATGGCCCTGAGTCGGCCGGGGTGCGAGGGATATGCCTGTCAACCTCACCTTCGGCAACCAAAGCGACCCACAGGCGGCGTGCGTTTTAGTCGGTTCGAGTCCGCAATAACCTCCTCCACCGGCTCCGGTGGGGAGGTATCCGTGGGGATTTTGCGCACGTAAAAAAGAAAACCAAAAAAGGCCAAAGCCCCCCAACACAAACAAACTAGTCACTTAAAACGAGGTTAATTCACCAGTCTCAATAGAGAGTAGAGTGCAACAGGACATGTATCATTCAGTGAGTGTGAACGAGAAGGAAAATATTAATTCTATACCAGTACAAATTAGCTGATAGATCAATGGACGATGCACTGGCGTAGATTATTCTCTTGGGGCTGAGACATAGACGGTATTCCCTGCCGAAATAGACAAAATTAGTCAACAAGGATAGGTAACGGATTCAACGGATATTAAATACATCCGGGAATATCGCTTGAAGAGCTTAACTTCTCATTTCATAATAAACATTTTAATCTGTATTAATGTTATAAAGTTGAAGAGTTGGTTTGTTTGATTGCGCTAGGGGCATTAGGAGGTTTCTTCAGGGTCGGCAGCGCGAGTGTGACGCCCCTGGTGTTGCACAAGTCCATAACCACGGTAACCACTTCCCATCAGGTGGGCCGTGTGCTTGTCTGCCACCTAAGTGGTATAAAAAAAACAAAAATATTAGTAATCTTTTCTAAAATTCCCTTAACCCCTTCAGTTATAGGTGTGATAATATGTATTTATATACATATATTCGCGCCTTTATCCTCGGAGGGTTAGGTAAAGGTGAATTAACACCCACAACTCATCAATAATTGTATTAGGTCCCACGTAATAGGAAGTGAGCCTATTACTGTATTTCGGGCACTATTTTTGACTCAAGCCATGCATCTAAGGCTGAGTCTGTGTTGTATAATCAGTTTGAAGTTAAACAACCACAAAAAAGTACAAAAAAAGCCTTCTCATCAACCCACATTACTCTATTTGAACAAAAGCCTGCTTAGCACAAAATTTCCGCACAAATACCACGATTCCTTTATTTGAATGTCATATCTTTATCTTTTCTTTGTAAATAAAAGACAAAAGGGTTATATTCACGGCGGCATTATCGTATAATAAAGGGGTTGTGTCTGATCTCAATGTGATGGTATCCGCCGAATTTACTTTATGTTTAAAAAATGTATGGGGTTTGTCAGGCTGCAAATGATGGGCTGTAATATATCAGAAAGGGCTACTGGTTATGGATGCAGAGGTTCGTCCTAAAGTACCGTACTTGAACAAAAAGGCTTTGTGAAGTCGTCAAGTCCGTTTGTCTAGTGTAGTGTCATATTTTTTACAGTTAAGCTCCTTCAGAGATTTTGGGTCGGCGGAATGATCGGTGATGTCATTTTAACATTATATACTTATGTTTTTCGTCTGTTTGTGTACCCCTATATAACATATACATAACATAAACTCACGCCAATACCCCCGAAGGGGTAGACAGAGGTGCTAGCACCCACATTTCACCAGTTTATGTTTAGGTGCCAATGTAATAGGTGGCGAGCCTATTACCATTAACCGGGCACTTATAAACCTGCGATAAATACACACATAACTTCGAAAAACCTGGAATCGAAACTGAGACCTCGTCTCATCAGTCCATTACCCATACTAGGCTACCGCGGTTACGAGTTTACCCCTATATATGATCTGGATATGCTCTAAATCTGCCTAATACATGCATACATACATGTATTCACGCCTTTGTCCCCGAAAGGTTAGGCAGAGGTGAATTAACACCTACATTTCACCATCACTGTATTCGGTCCCACCTAGTAGGGGGTGAGCCTATTGCCGTTTTCCGGGCACTATTGTTAACTCGAGGCATGCATCTGAGGCTGAGTCTGGGCTGTAAATATCTGTCTGATGTTAAACAGCCCTATCCCTTAGTCGCCTTGTACGACACTGCATGGGAAGAGATGGGCTGGTTCAAATTCTACTCTGCCGAAAACCACGCGGCCAGCTGCCTAATACCTAATTTAAATTTGCCCGGAAGAAATATCCTAAAGCGAAAAGGCCGCCCTTTGTACTGCTCTTGTCTTCTCAATTCCTGTAACATGAATATTGTAATTGGCGTTCAATAAAGTATATAATGAACAAATAATAAATTAATCTTCATATTGTACTTAAGACAGGTATACTTTGAGACATAGATATATTATGGACCTAAAATGAACTCAAGTTGTGCTCTATATGTTTCTTGGTGTAATAGCACGGGGTGCTACGGTGGTGAGCTAGAATTCACCAAACATAGTATTACAAAACATGTCATGGTCTCGTTTTTCTTACAATTTAGGTCCAAGATATGTGTCCCAAGGTATCTTGAGGTCACTCGATCGATTTTGTTGAAAGTTTTATACAATGTAAGTTTCGTGAATCCTATCCTATTAGTATTATAAATCTCAAAGGTTATTGAATAAAATTTTAAAGCAGCGTGGTTCTGTGGCTCAGTGGCCAGAGCGTTCCCCCTGTAAGGGACAGATCGCGGGTTCGAATCCCGCCTATTGCCATTAACCGGGTACTTATAAACCCGCGATAAATACACATATAACTTCGAAAAGCATCGAAAAGTCATTGGTGTGTGCCATGGTAAAAACCTGGGATCGAACCCGAGACCTCGTCTCAGCAGTCCATTACCCATACCACTAGGCTACCGCGGTTAAGGATTTGAAATCTTAAATGTTTCCAGCATTTGATTATGAAGTAATACTAAATTGAATTAAGGAAATAGTTCGTTTTAGAATGTAACTGTACTAATACATTCCTGTTTCCTTACCGTATAACGTTATCATATACCAAGGAAGCCGTAAACTTATTCGAAGATTACCTTCAATCTTTCGGAGGTGTGTGTATCTACCTGCCTACCCACATTGCCTTAAGTATAAATTCAAACGGTAGTGTAATGAAACACTCTCGCGTTTGAAACTCGCTGTAAATTCTCAGTACAAATATTTTGCATAACGGATACACACGCAAGATATACACGCGTAAAGATACACACACGTAAAGGCACACATACGTAAAGATACACATACATAAAGATACACACACGTAAAGATACACATTTGTATTATACAACGTTTATGGCGAGGCGTTGTCGACGAACTATTATGTAATTGTAAAGTTGTCGTGTCTGTACACTGAAGATATTTAAAAAATACTATTTATATCAACAATACTAAACACAAAAATATTATCTGTTTATAATAATTATAATAAACGTCTTTATTGTCCACAAATAACATTTACATTAAGTTTTGTGCTACGTACAGATGTCGGTCTTATCGCTCTGCAGCAATTTATTACAGGCAACCATAGGATGAAGAGAAAAAAAAGGAGAAGAATGTTTCAGGGTTTTGTACATAGAGAATAAATAAAGAAAATATCACAATATTAATGAAATAGAAAACATAAACATAATAGTATGTAGTATAGGTATATACAATTATATAAGCATACATACTATAAATATCCCAGAAAATGTCATAATATATTAACACACACATAAATATACTTCATACTACTTTTTTAATCCACTTTTGCTATTGGGCGTTTGTTGTAATTGGCAAATACAGACACATTATAATTTACTTCACAAAAAAATGTATTTACTTCAAAGAGGTATCACATGTAACTTGTCACGTTTTTCGCCATTTACTGTTAAAAATTTATACTACTGGCTGTACAGAATTAAAAAACCTAAACAACTTGTCAATTGGGTATTTACCTGTAGATAAAATAAATTATTTAACTTAGCTTATTAATTAAGGATTCTAAAAGACCGGTTAACGTTGAATCTGTTCTTATTTAATCGTTTTTATTTATATTTAATCATCCATCCAACCTATAATAATAAATTATTAGACTATTAAATATTATGATATCACAATAAATTATTTCATACAAGTTTCCTTGTTGATTACCGTTTAGGCGTTTAGTAAAAAGTCACTAATTTGACTAGACAGTCAAATACTCAATTGTACGTATTTGTTAAATAGGCAATAAGGCCAATGCTCTGTCATATACACTGTCCACACATGTTTGTCAAATATGTCATATACGCAAATACAAATAACCATGTAAAGCACCACCATTAAATATGTCGGTATGTCTGTTTGTCAGCAATGGGTACAAAAACTACTGAATGGATTTTGATCTTTTTGTTTGTAAGGCCTTGGTCATACTTAAGATCATTTTGGACCCGGTGGGGGTAGTTATATCGGACTCGGACCGACTAAAACCGCACGGCAGCCCTAGGCCATCAGTTGCCGGTGTGGCGGGTGCGGTAGTCTTTGGCATATCCCTCGCGCACCCCGACCCGGGGCCTTAGAAGGCCTTCTCGAGTGTGGGACTACGACGTCGCCAACTTTCCCCAGAAAAATAAGGGAGGGACGCACATCGCGCCACCGTCTCGGCCTGCTTTTACTAGGGTAACAGGCGTCTCCACCTGTCACCCCCAGGCCCACGTTCATGGAGGACGGAAGTCGTTCATCGACCTCCGACGCCCGAGTCGCCTTTGCGGCCAGACTTAAGATCCTTACATTTATTTGATCGCGATTGGTTAAATAAAACTAGATTAAAGTCGTTTTACTGATATTCACGCGTTCGGAGCCACGGGTCTACCCTAGTGTATAATAATTATGTAACTGTACCCAAGATAGGGTAGAATTCCTCGCATATTAGGCCCCTGATCGTAAAAAGTAGGTCTGTGAGATGAAACAACACCGCGACTCGTGTACAACTTTCTCAGGTTATGAGGAAGTTGATCGTAGTCAGTTCAACTTACAAGGAAAAACCACGCCTCAGACATAAAAGCTGAAAGGGAGAGCAAGCCGTAAATCCTAATTTTCGTGGAAAAGGCTCGCGGCGTAAATAAAAAAACGCATCAACTTGCCCGGAATTCCCCGCGGGCTCGGTATGAACGTTTATAGAAAATGGTTTAAAACGTAACATAAAAATATTTTTCATTATTTTTTTTTATTTATTTATTTATTTTAGTTTATGTTAGTACCTAATAATTGTTTATGATAGTTCCTATTATTAATGATTTTGGTGGGTGGATATTTATTAATTGTGTACAATAAGTATTTAATAAAAAAAATATACTAAAATCGATGGAACTATTGTAAAAACTTATCGAAAACTGTACAACTATGTAGGATGCCGCTATAACTGACGTTTGTTATTGAGATGCTAGCAATTAAGTTATTCACAGCAAAAGCGAAGGATGAAATTTTTTGAAAAGATATTGAGTTATCTCCTCGCCACTGGTTCACAGTATCTATTGCGATTTGCTGCACTTTCAGATAACTTACACCTAAAACTATGTGACAACCACTATATTTGACGGCCTCTGTGGCGTAGCGGTAGAACATTAGACTGCTAAGCAGGGGGCGCGGGTTCGATTCCCGCTCAGTGCAAATATTTGTATGCATGAATATGTATATTTGCATTGGTCTGGGTGTTTCTATGTGTGATATGTATGTATTTACAAAAGTCTAGGGGCATTAGCCTACTCAGCGTCGTCGGCAAACTGTATGCGAAAGTGTTGATTGAGAGAGTTATGAAAGAAACCGATGAGAAAATATGGGATGCACAAGCGGGTTTTAGAAAGGGAATGGGATGTACGGATCAGGTCTTTTCATTGCGAAGCATAGCCGAGAAATTTTTGGCCAAGAGTCAAAAGGTCTATTGCGCATTTGTGGATTTGGAAAAGGCCTATGACAAAGTGGTGAGGAATGAACTTTGGTCGGTACTGTCTATGTATGGGGTGAGCAGCAACCTTATTCGAGCTGTGAAGTCTCTCTATGAGGACTCCAGAGCTTGCGTGAGGATACATGGGTCATACACTGAATGGTTTAGTATCCAAAAGGGGGTTAGACAGGGATGTGTAGCGTCACCATGGCTGTTTAACTTATTCATGGACAGTTGTTTGCAAGATTTGAAAGATAAAGAATGTGGTTTAAGAATGAAGAATTTACTCGTCAAATGTCTTCTTTATGCTGATGATCAGGTTTTACTGGCGTCATCGGCAGATGAGTTGCAGGAGATGGTAACAACTATGCATGAAGCTTTTGAGAGGAAAGGAATGAAAGTGAATGTTAGTAAGACAAAAGTTATGGTTTTTGAAAGAGATGAATGCGTGACAGAGTGTAGGATTTGTATAGATGGAGAAAAAGTGGAACAAGTGAATGAGTTCATATATTTGGGAACATTGTTTACGAGAGATGGAAAGCATGAAGAAGATGTTGAAAGGAATGTGATGGCTGGAAATAGAGTGAATGGGGCACTATACAACTTTATGAGCAGCCGGAAAGTGTCCGAAAAGGCACGACTGGCTGTACATGGAGGAGTATTGGTGCCGACTCTTATGTATGGTAGTGAAAGTTGGGTGTGGCAGAAAAAGCATCAGAGTATAGTGAATGCAGTAGAAATGCGTGCGTTGCGAAGTATGTGTGGCTTGACCTTGAAAGATAGAGTGAGAAATAGCGTGATAAGAGAACGATGTGGAGTGATAGAAGATGTAGTGATGAGAATTGAGAGAGGAATGTTGAGATGGTTTGGTCATGTTGAGAGAATGAATGAAAGAAGACTAACGAAACAGGTGTACGGTACCGTCGGAAGGGGAAGACCTAGGCGCACATACCTGGACCAAATCGGGGAAGTTTTAGAAAAGGGGCAGGTGAGGAGTACTCTAAACTGACGAGCATGCATGAAGAATGTAATGAGAGTGAATGAAGCGAGAGTAATAAGTCAGGATCGTAGCAAATTGAGATCCGTGATCTCTGCCTACCCCTATGGGAGACAGGCGTGATTTTATGTATGTATGTATGTATGTATTTACAAAAAAAAAGAGTATCTAAGTATGTTTATCCGCATTCTAGATTCCATAACACAAGCTAGTTAAGCTATGCTTACCACGGGTCTTGATAGCGTTGTGTAGAATGTTGTAGAATATTTATTTATTATTTATTTAGTTTCCTCATGACCATGGCTGCGATAACATCCTTTAAAACATCTTTATTTCAATATGTTCGTGAATCTTCCGACAATAATATCATTACATGAAATTTTAAAGCATTTAGTATGCTAACTATTCAATCGTCATAATCATAATCATAATCATAATATTTATTCTGTGGATCATAGGTTAGTTATAAAGGTCTTATAAGTTATATTACGTACGCTATGTCCTACCACATGTGGTTTACAGATTATTATACTAAATGAAAATTTAAATTAATACCCAGCGTGCAAGTATTATATCAACTGCATTATCCAAAAAAATAAAAAAATAAAAATCAATCAAGCACTAAATATTATGTCAGTATATGTATAATAGATGTCAGTTAATATTACTAATGTCAATAAATTTAATCAAAAGCATTATTAAACATCAGATACAAATTGGATCATTAAGCAGCTACAGAATATATGCAATAAGTCAATATTCAAATTCAAATACATGATTAATAGAGATAATATAATTCAAATAAATGTCAATTAATATTCAATGTCAATTATACATGTGGTATATCAATTAATGCTAGTCATTTAATAGTGTTATCATTTAAAAAAGTTACAATCGAGTAGTATGTCTTATTCACCAAGAATACTAATAATTATTTTTTAAATATATTTATATTTATATTTATAAATATATTTATACCGTAAGACGGATCTATATAGGAAGATTAGGATGACTTCAGGCGAGGTTCGATGGCTTAGTAGTTAGAGTAATCCCCTTGCAAGGGAAAGATCGCGGATTCTAGTTCAGCCTGAATTGATTCCAAATGTTTCCTACCTTAATCGATTTGAATTCCTAATATCATTAACTAGCCTTCCGCCTGCGTCTCCGCTCGCGTGGATATCTTATCTGCGGATCTACTCAACCGATTGCAATCCAACAAAGGTTAAATTTTAAGTTTGACCAAGACATTCTATCTAAAATAACCGCATCCAAATCTGTTCTGAAGTTTTTGCGTCCACTGCGACCAAACATTTGACATGTTCAAGTATATAATAGTAATATCATAATATATATTATTTTTTATACTTATTTTTTATACCACTTAGGTGGCAGACAAGCGTACGGCCCACCTGATGGAAAGTGGTTACCGTGGCCTATGGACGTGTGTAACACCAGAGAAGCAACACTCGCGCTGCCGACCCTGTAAGCACAGAGTTTCTGTGCCGTCAGTGTAGAGGACAAAGCAGGACAAGCCTTTAGTCATCCCACTGACAGCACAAATTCTCCAGTGAGCTATGGCTACCCTACTCACCACTGGAAACACAGCACGAAGTTATTATAGCCACGGTATTCTGTAGGGCGGAGGTACTTCCCCAGTAGGACTGCTCAATTGGGCGGAAATACCGCCGTGTCCTACCTCCTATAAAAACATATACCATTTAAGAGTGACAGATAAACATAGGGTCCACCTGATAAGAAGTTGACACCACAGTCTAAAGGCTTTTTCAACAATAGGGGCATCAAACCCTGTAAAAACTTATTGCCTTCTTCAAAAAATCTTGAAGAACCTATATTATAGTCACTGGGGGAACCCACAGCAGTTAGATCATTCCACCATCTGAATTTCCAACAATTCAAGCTTTTTATACCTCTAAACTAAGTCACTCGGCAGAATATTTGGATTAATTACCATATCTTGGTTTGTAATTGCTCGCTATCTCCTCTTGGTCCCTCGGGGGCGGCAACTACCCGGGGCCGTGTCGTGAGAACCTTTTTGAATACGCCCCGAATTTCGGATGGTCATGAAATTTTAACCAACTTTTTAATTATAATGGAAAAGAATTTGAATTTGAAATATAACACAAAATGTTATGCATTCTGTGTCCTATTTTATACTCTCCTTTTTTATATAGTCTGAAAAGAATTTGTTGTATTTGTTAAGATTAGATGTAAATATAGTTCATAAGTATTTTAATAACACTGTGAAAAATTTCTTTCTTTCTTCTTTCTTTCTTTCTTTCTATTTGTTGGGATAAACTTGACGTTTTTTTTAAACCACTTAGGTGGCAGACAAACATACGGCCCACCTGATGGAAAGTGGTTACCGTGGCCTATGGACGTGTATAACACCAGAGGAGCTGTTACACTCGCACTGTCAACCCTGTAAGGACAGAGTTTTTGTGCCGTCAGTGTAGAAGACAAATTAAGACTAGCCTGTAGTATTCCCACTGACTGCACAAACTCTCCAGTGAGCTCTGGCTAGCCTACTCACCGTAGGGAACACAACACGAAGTTATTATGGCCGCGGTATTCTGTAGGGCGGAGGTACTACCCCAGTCGGACTGCTCAATTGGACGGAAATACTGCCGTGTCCTACCTAGTTTGCTGAAGTAGCTTACAAGCGTCGGCTTTTTGATCGAGATGTCCTTTCTTGATTCGAATCCTGCCTTGTGATAGCCAGGATTTGAATCAAAAAAGGTTTACTGACGTAAACTCACTTCCACCTAACACAGGCTAAATGCCTAACTAAACGGGCTAATACGAATATTAGCAACTTCGGAAAAGAAAGAAAAATAATTGAGAATGCTGCTGCAATTTATAGGTAACCTTCAAACTATGCGATTACCCGTTATACATACAATTAATCAATACATACATACATACAATCACGCCTGTCTTCCATAAGGGTAGGCAGTGATCACGGATCTCCACTTGCTACGATCCTGACATACTACTCTCGCTTCATTCACTCTCATTACATTTTTCATGCGTGCTCGTCGGTTTAGGGTACTCCTGACCTGCCCCTTTTCTAAAACTTCCCCGATTTGGTCCTGGTATGTCTAAATAATCAATAAACTCTTCCAATAAATATTCCACGAATTTCTACCTTATAATTTGTTCGGTTTTTTGATCCGACGTAAAGGGCTGTGTTGTGTTTGTTTACTCGCAACAAACACAATCGTATCAAACCTAATTTCATTTCTAAAACAAAATGTGGTATACCTCATCAAAAGAAATGTGTTTTGGAAAATAACCGCTCGAAATGTTGTGAGGGTTTCAATATGGAACCTACGTTTGTTTTTCTTAAATTATGATACAAAAATCAACGTTCAGAGATTTTAGGAATCGGATTTTTATGTGAAACGGTTTTAAATAAACATGTAGATATATCTAACATTTTAACTTTCGCGTTCATTACCACGGCCGGTGTGACCTGGTCGAAACGTCAGGCAAACCAAAGGTATGTGTGTACCTATACCATGATCGTGTTAATTCCTGTAAACATTATTGCTCAGGTAGATATATTACCGCTTACCCGAGGAGAGGGCCAGATCGTGAGAGATGACCCTGGATTGGCCAGGGTGCGAGGGATATGCCTGTCAACCTCACCCTCGGCAACACAAAACGACCCACAGCCGTAGCAGTTAGACTGAAAAGTCAACCGTTTTTTCTACATAGGACACGCCAATTTGACTTCACCTCGCCTGATGGTAAGCTAAAGGCAAAGTCTCAGAACAGAGGATCGTTATCACAGTCACGCAGCATGTTAGAATGATGACATTCAGCTTCACGGCCTCATCAGATGCTTTCTTACGCCCTGCTTAAAGGACCCGAGACTGTAGGAATAAGGAAACACGTGAGATTGTAAGGCATACTAGGTCCTAATGGTGCGACAAAGGAAAGAGTCTTGAGAACCGCTTGGGGAACCGCTCAGAGAATGACGGATTAAAACTATTGAGTCTCATTACGTCACCGATAGTCTCCAACAAGACATAGATTTACTGGATCGGAGATAAATTACTCAACTGTCAAATACAATTACTGGAGTAGATTGTTTTGTACATTATAAATTGGCATTCAGAATTGTGAAGTTGTTTATTATTACTAAATTTATTGTAGCTGTGGCATTTTGATTTGTTTTGGTGAGTGGGTGGGAAGGTAAGTGCTTGAAAAAAACCGCTAGCTAGTATTAGCAACAGCAGCTGTGCCTATAGCCAGCGATGGATATGCCTGCCAACCTCGCCATCGTTTGTGGACACAGCGTTTTTTTTTCTTTTTCTTTTTTTGGGAGTGGTTAAGTACCTCCTGTGTTTTTAATAAGTAAAGTAATGTAAAAAGTAGAATCTGCCACGTAGCGGTGTGCCATGTGATACGTCACGTCCCGCTACTGACAGATATGTCAAATGTCATATTTGTCAGTGTTATCAAAATGACGTGGCACCTCACCCGCCACAGTAAATAAAATTATATTGCTTTTATTTTTTTTATTTTCTCTTTTTGCGTTCTGTGTTTTTTTTGTACTGTAATGCAGTGTATCACAATAAACATTTTTCTTTCTTTTCATTCGTTCATCGGCAACCAACAACGACCCATAGACGCCGTGCGTTTTAGTCGGTTCAAGTCCGACATAACCTCTACCACAGGCTCCGGCGGGAAGGGGTATCCGTGGGGATTTTGCGTATATAAGAAAGAATCCCTATAACCGAAACCCTGCTGGCTAGTCAATTTGTTGCAAGCTGTTGCAAGCACTATGATTCCTTCGTGATAACTAACGTCTACGTATTTTTTCATTAGTCGCCTCTTACGACACCCTTCGGATCAGATGGGGTGGTGATACTTGTACGGTATTGGTATATTTATATTAAAGCACCCACTACACTTGCTAATACTCTTACCATTGTTTAATCGTAGGATGCTACAGAACCGTATTGTTTAACTCTCGCCGGACCTTCACCCAGCCCTTTAAATTCTAAAGCTATATATCATTTAACCCGAGTTTGTTGGATCCCTACTGAATATGTACGCAAGTGGGAGTGACTGTGCTCTGGTGAGGGCTGTGTTGCGCGGAGCGATTTTGGGAGCTAATTTTAAGTTTAGTTTGGAACGTTTTCCTTCTGCATTATGGAAGCGTAGCTGTAGTGTAGCGGTGACAGCCTCTGTGGCGTGGTGGTAGTAAACGCGGCCGCTTCGCAGGAAGCGCGGGTTCGATTCCCACTCAATGCCAAATTTTTTGATGCATGAATATGGATTTAATTTTTATTTTATTTTTTAGGATATTTGCATTGGTCTGGTCTGGTCGTAAATCTCCGTGGAATTTGATCACGCTCGAAATGGCCGTCATGAACCGCGTGAGAGTGTCAGTATTTAAAACCTATGGCCTACAACTTGTCTTACTGCAATGCTTCGATATCGCTGTTGGGTTGTGGAGGTGAGATGGCAGTCGCTTCACTAAAAATATCGATGTTCCACCAAAATCCGCAGTTACTTTGGTAAAGTGGACCCCAGACTCCATGGTGTGAAAGTTTTGGATGCGACTAAGATTATCGCTAAGATGAGCGTAGCGGTATTGTAGAACGTTTGACTACTATGCAGGGAGTGCGGGTTTGATTCCATGAGATTTAATATCATTTACTGTGTCTATAGAATTTGTGTATATATTATGATATTGTTTTTATATTACTGGACTACATGTCTAGTATTTTGGGAACAAACCATTTATTTAGGAAATTTATAACCAATTTAATTAACCAGATCAGGCCATGTTTTTTAAAGTGTGGATATCCCTACGGTTACACTACCTGATGAAACCAACGGGGGTGGTTATTTCAGACTTGAACCGACTAAAACCGCAAACCGTCTTGCGTCATTTGTTGTCGGAGATGATATTGCCACTGACATATCCATCACCGGCTGGCTTGAGAAGGTGTGGGACCGCGGAGTCACCAGACTTAAATTAGACTTAAAAAAATCTATAAGCACTTTACATGTTTCCTTTTATTTTTTGCTTTAGTTCAAAAGAGCGCGAAGTTATTCGAGCAGTTTTCAATTTACTTCGCTGTTGATTCGTTTTGGATACTTAATCAAGTTGACCTTTGAAGAATTGCTTAAGTTTTAGGTTTATGATTTATGTAGATACCTAAAAGAAATAAAACACATTTATACTTAAAAATCGCACATAAATCTTATTGAAATATAACTATTTTCAACGGATTTTAACGTGTTTTATTTTGGTATTACTGTATTATTTGCGTAAGGAACAGTGTGATAAGGGAACGTTGTAGTGTATTTGAAGATGTAGTGACTAAAATAGAGAAAGGGATGCTTAGATGGTTCGAACATGAGTAGAGGATGGACAAAAGAAGATAGACATTCACCCTCGCTTTATAAACAAATTTATAAAGCGAGGGTGAATGTACAACCCCGTAGGGGTCGATGTAGACATACATATATCAATCATATCGAAGACATTTTCAAGAAAGGACATGTCAAGAGTACCCGAAACCGGCGAGCATGTATGAAAACAATTATGAAAGTAGAAGAAGCGAAAGAGGTATGCCAGGATCTTGGCAAGTGGAAAACAGTAGTCTCTACCCACACCACTGTAAAAGCGTGACTGTATTTATGTATTTGCATTAAGGCCGACGCGAGACGTTTCGATAGCTTTTCAGCAGTTCTGGGTAAGTAACGTCGTTTCTTCATCCTATCGGTAATCCCAGTCGCATCCTTTCACCCCGGAGTCTAGGGTCTGTATTTTCCACTCTAATTGCGAGTTTGGCTAAACTTCGATATTTTCCGGTAAGCGACTGCCATATGAACACCATAACCCATTGACTATATAAAAGTATTGTAGTTAGACCAGTTGTTGGGCTTTTTAGGACACAGATAAATCCTTTTGCATTGACGGCACAGAGACTCTCCGTTCTTACAGGGTCGATAACACGGGTGTGACTCCTCTGTTGTTGCACACGTTCATAGGTCGCAGGAAACCACTTTATTTTATTTTTTTAATTACAAATATTTTACATTTTTATGTATTAGAAGTGAAACCAGAAAGATTTATCCGTACACTACATTCGTCGCTCATTTATGTTCGAATATAGTAACACATAAGGTATATTATTTAATTTGTTCTAAATACTAATGTACCAATTAAGTTCAACTTTTCTGCTTTTTTATTAGGTGTGCCGTGTGATTATCTGCTATCTTAGTTGTATAAAATAAACTAACCGTTACAACTGCCAAAGATGTTCGTATATCTTGGGTAAAACCGGGACCTCGTTTATCTTGGTCGTAGTGTTGGAAGTTTGCGCGAATGTAATATGATACTGAGCTCATTGTACGTAAATAGCTCCGCTACATCAACAATTCAACATAGTTGGGAACTTTGAGATTTCAAACTATATGACAACTATTGAATGAAATATTAAAGCATTTAGTTTGCTAACTATTAAGAAGAAGAATTATTAAAAGACAAAAAAATGAATCGGTTCAGGTGCCACTCGAACCAGAGATCTTTCCCTTATAAGCGGAATGCGCTGACTACTAAGGTATAAAACCTTCGCCGAAAACCATCCAATTATTTATATACATGTATTAGTCTTAAATCGACGGTTAAGTGCCATTAACCATCGCCGTAAGTACCGACATTCATACGAATTAGTCACCCTTTGAAAGGCTTGTTGAAAATAATAAAATAATGGCAATTAAATCGCAAAAGAATCAGTTAAAAATATTTTATTTCAGACTAGCTGTTTCCAGTGGCTCCAGCCACGTGAATGTCGGTTATCGCGACAAAACATAGACTGTCGCCCCAATACCAAATTTCCTCAGAATTGGTTCAGCAGTTTAGACGTGCAAACATAATTACGTAACATATTGACAGGCAGACAAAGTTTCTTTCGCATTTATAATACTAGTGTGGTTATTTTTAAACCGTTATTTGAAGGCACTTAATGGATATTTGTATTTTAATGTGATTTTTTGTGAAAATGTTTGTTATTCAATTACGTGCTAAGGGCTGAATGGATCAAGTTGATATATCGTACAGGGATAGATTCAAATTTTTTTTTTTTATTCTCAATATAAAGCAACGTAATTACATATTTTTGACTCGAAATTCTGTGTAAAACTTAGTATAGCACCGCTTCCTAGGCGCTAGTGGAGAAGAAACGGCACAACAAACTCCACTGCGGCATTTTCGAGATTTCAATTTACAGAATGGTTTCTTAAGACTAAATATTCTCTGTGTGAATGTGGCTTGGTCGAAGGAACTCCTGACCACATTTTCTTCTCATGTTCCAGATTGAATGGATCCCTATATGATCTCCTTCCCTCAAACGATATCCCTCTTCCTGCCAACTTTAACACCCTCTTGACTTTTATCAATTCCCCACTCATTTATACATTATGTTACTTCATAGATCTTAACAATGTCTCACCTTTTCAGGTACTTCAACACTCCATAAACCTTTTGACCTCTTTCAAAATCAACTGTTTATATGGAAAAGAATTTATATAAAGAATTTATTTTGATTATTTACACTTGTACTTTTACACGTTATTTTGATCAGTATATAAAAACTGAGTTGTTGGCGGAATCGTTGGGATCGCCATAGAAGAAAAAAAATACTAAATATGGACGAATGTCTCGAGTCAAGATATTTAAAAGTATATAAAAAACCTGATAGTAAAATAATTAACCTAAGCTAAAATATGGTAGAAAAAGTCGCGTTCCATACGATATAACGCTGTGATTACAGACATTTTTCTCTTTAAGGTTATCTATCTTCTGTCTTATAGTATGTTTTTTACGATTACAGTCTAAAATAACAAACACATTATTCTTAAGAGAACAGAGATTGGCTCCCTCTTACAGATAAATATATTAGCAAGGTGAAAAGTAATTCCAATAGCCAATCAGTTATAGTTCACTGAGCTTCTTAGTATTATGCGAATTTCTTTTGCTCCGTACTTTCCTCATTTCTTCAATGTCGCATTATTCAGTTGATAAAGATCTAAATCGCTATTCTCACATTACCGTACCTACAGACGGAGTTACTGGAGGCATTAAGAAAATCTACTAGGTTTCACGAAGGGATTTCATCCCACGCGTTTTCAATAGAAAATGTATTCAAGTCCCGTCCTTTCTGATTATAGTTTGCTAAACGTAAGCTGGATGTTGTTGATTTTTGCGGTCACCTAAATAACAAAAGAAGCGTGTTGTTATGAATTTTGTATCTTTTTAGGATTCTATAAGCAAAAATCTTTATTTATAGATATTTGAAATTTCACCAGAGTATCCAAATGAGACAAAAGTAAACTGACTTTTTTGGAACCAAATTATCTAAAGACACAAATTAGCCTCTTACGAAGGTTCTATTTCTGGGGCTTTTAGAAACTTGAATTTTATAGCAGAGCTGCTTTGTAAGTATATAAATTTATCAGAATTGAATAAAATTTTAAAGCACTTAGTGTGCTAACTATTCAAATCAATTAAGATTCGGATCGATTCAGGTAGGATTCGAACCTACGATCTTTCGCAAGACGTCAGGCGAGGTTTGGTAGCTGTAGCCAGAGGCTGTAAGGGAAAGATCACGAGTCTGAATCCCGCCTATACCAATACAAACATTTTCCTTTCTTAGTGAACTTCTGAATTATAAAAGAAACTACTTGGAAATGTAAGGTTAATAACCAAGTTAAAGTTAGCTTATAATGTACCCATTCTAAGGTAAATTTTATAGCTTCATTATTTAATAGGCACTTTAGTTCCTTTACAGTTTAAAGAGTCCAAGTCTTTCAGTCATGTATACATGACTGAAAGACTTGGACTCTTTAAACTACTCGCTTGTTCCCTTCTGTATATATTCCCATAGGGTGAAAATTGTCTAGGAGGTCTGTTATTTTAGGGGCAGCATAATTTATTTTACTACTACTTAACTTAGTTTATAAACGAGTTGCAGAGCTGAGTGTCATCATTATAAGACACATATATAATTATATAAAATCTCGCCAAAAGAGAGTCATCATTACGGTGACCCTCTTTTGGCGAGATTTTGTCTTCAGCTTACCATCAGGCGTGACAAAATCTAATTGAGGTGATATTTAAAAAAATATTGATACATATTTTTTTCCAATACAATATGTTACATACAAATTATTAACATGTTATGATCACCAGATCATGTAACATATAAAAAATATATATCTAAGGTGTTATAATGATGTAATAGAAATATATTTTCTACCGAACTGGGCATGCAATATTAGGGTAATATATATTTAAAAATTAAACAAAAAATCAAAACTATAGTGTCTAAAAATTACCACAATAATTATAGAATATAAAAAAACAAAATAGTAATTCAATCTCAAAATTTGATATTATTTAAATATATCATGTAATACGTTACATCATAAAAAAAAATCAATAAAATCATAAATCCTTTTTCACTGTTCACCTCCAATACTCCATTTCCTCCGTGATCATGATCATGCTTACAACAGCGCCCAAATATCAGAAACTCAGAACAATACAACATGGTAAATACCCAGATATCTTGAATACTAATTATAAAGTTTTATCTTCAAGATACTCTCCTTTATTGTATAGTATTATACTTTGTTAATCAATATTTACTTTACTTCTCTTTTGAATAATATAATATTTGTAATTTGAAGAAAGGATTTTCGTTATACATAATATATAGCAAAGAATAATAATAAGTACTCACTGAAATGAAAACTAAACAAGTCTGAATGCCCTAAAATTATTACTGTATACTAAACTGAGTAATTTTATAGGAAAAAATCGTTATACGAATTTCATGTTTTCTACGGTCAATTGTTTTGTTAAAAGATAAAATAAAAACATATTCATACATACTTATATTGAAATCCTTAAAAGCCACCTCGATTTAATCCCGTGCAAATAAATTCATTTTGCTCTGCTCGCCCTTCGTTAATAAGATGTCCCAAAAAGAAGATGTCGTTAAAAATACTTGAATTAACCTAAATCGTAATCTTAAAAAGGTATCTTTCTATGGCTATTATTTCTTACCAGCTCCTGTCTACTACGCTAATCCCGTAATATATTGGAATTGATCCTAACAGGGCTGTTAAGTCATGAAGAGGCTAACACATCGTTTTCACCCTCTATTGCTACCCCCTCTTCTCTCTTCCGAGGTGACACAATTGAATTTTGTGTGATTGTTGAGTATTGGAATGAAAAGTTCGAACAAAAAGGGAGAATCCTTTGATCCGGCAAATTTATTTCGCTAACTTGTATCTGAAAGTTGCGTAGGTAATAATATTGGTACTAATCAACATAACTTTTATACCGCGATACAGGGTAAGAGATTTGCAAATTTTTATTTCCTTCGCTATATATTAATTCTTTTATCGATGACTCACATTACAACTGGCGATTTGGGCACTGCGATTTGGGCATTTTGAGACATGGGGCTTTAAGGAGTTTGGATATTGTGGACTTTGGACATTCTGGAATTTGAATATTTTAGGAGTTGGACATTTTGAGACATTGGCGTTAAGGTATTTGAATATTCTAGACTTTGGACATTCTGAGATTTGGATATTTTGGGATATGGAGACGTTTAGCACCCTCTGGATATTTTGGAAATTCGACATTCTGAACTTAAACCGTATTTTTTACATTTACTATTTGTGTTTTTACATTTTGTACACGGCGGGATGGAAGACAAACCGGTTCGATTTAAACTAATGTAAGCAGTAGTACTATTTGAAAATTTTCTTGTAGAACTATCCAATAACACTAATAAAACTGTAGTTCAAAAGCAAGAACTCATGATCACATGCAAACATAAAACTTTCACTATCATAGCTTTCACTTACGTACCTTTCTTGTATATCCAAGCAAGTTTTAAAAGACGCAAATAATATGTTTGTTATGTGCTAAAAATAGTAAATCGTTCACTACATTTTTAAAGCCTTGGGCAGAAGTCCAACTTGGTATTGACCATTTTTTATGTAAATGAGAAATAAGTGTTTCGCATTTGGAGCGTGGAAAATTGAAGGCTGATGGTGATATATTGTTAACGATAAAAATCTGTCAGCTATAACATTTCCGAATTTCGGAATATTGCTGTCCCTTTTCATAGTTATTATCCATATAGGTTTATAAAATGTATGAGGTTTTTTGGCCATGGGGTTTTTACACAACATAAATAAGCGTAGAGGGCTACATTATTTATGATGAAAAGTAATTTTGTCTCTACAATCCCTCCTTCATTTTCCTCCGTACAGTTTGTAACGTTAAGGCAGATGGGTATATCACTTTTTTTATTATTTACTAGCCAACCCGCCCCAGGTACGCCTGTAGCATACTTCAACCCGTAGCATCCCTTTAAGCGATTTATGTTTACCCCAAATTTATTAATTTTCAAATCATGTACAAAAGTCTGTCGGAATTGTTAACATTTATTATTACTGCTCCGCTCCTCTTGAATAGTAACGTGATGATTTATAGCCTATAACCTTCATAGATACATATCGCACTAGGTATGTATAATGGCGTGTTTGTCAAAAACGCGAAACGCAAACAGTTACATAGAGAACTATAGAAAATTACAACGGGAGGTCTTTGAAAACGAACACAGTTCTGTTTGATATATTCTTTTGTCGTTAAATTGTGTAAATTTGTTCAAACTGACAAAGGATCATTTCCAGAAAGAGCTCCCAAAGGGACATATCGCGTCAAAGATAACAAAAAAGGAAGTTTTCTTATTATAAGACCTCGAGCTCACAAGCTCAGTACATTTCAGTCTAGAGATAAGTACTACCTTGCTTTGACAAGCCACTTTTAAATTTCTAAGGCTCATAAAAGTCTAATGCAATCGTTCTATTTTTAAATACCGTAAAGGCTATTGTGCACGGCGCACAAGAATTGGCTAGAGCGAATTAAAATCTCAGCAGTTCATATCTGCAAAAATAGTTGAGACGGGAATCAGAGCTAATAAATATTCTATTGTCCCAGAAATACGGTTCAAAATTAAATATTTTCTCTCTATATCCATCAAAATTCACATTTATGGCTCGTGTTGGAATTTTATTACAAACACAGATGTAATAAATAATGTATGTGTTCAAAAAGGCATTATTCTATTGAATGAAATGTTGCCTAGTGGTGTGGGTAATGGACTGCTGAGACGAGGTCTCAGGTTCAATCCCAGATTTTACCATGGCACACACCAATGACTTTTCGATGCTTTTCGAAGTTATGTGTGTATTTATCGCAGGTTTATAAGTGCCCGGTTAATGGCAATAGGCTCGATACCTATTACATTGGGGCCTATACATAAACTGGCGAAATGTGGGTGCTAGCACCTCTGCCTACCCCTTCGGGGATATAGGCGTGAGTTTATGTTATGGTGACGAAAGGATAGGGCTGTTTAACATCAGACAGATATATGCAACCCAGGCATCAATAATAGTGCCCGGTATACGGCAATGGGCTCACCCCATATTACGTGGGACCGAATACATTGATTGGTGAAATGTGGGTGTTAATTCACCTCTGCCTAACCCTCCGGAAATAAAAGCGTGATTATATGTATGTGGTGGCGCGTGGGCCAACGTGCGCGAGTGGACTGTATTACGGAGAAGCAGATAACTGTTCTATTGACACTTTACACACAAAACAAGACAGGTGGCCGGGCTGCCGCGGATTCGATCCAGGCAGTGAATGCAGCCCGAGAAATTAGGAGAGGATGCACTAACCTTCACGACCCACGTGTTTTTCATCGCAGCCGGTACACGGATCTTCTCTTCCTTGCTCAGGAGCTGCCGTCAGCGTCACTAGATCCCTTGAGGAACACACGAGAGGCACCATCCGATCGGTAAAGGTCTATGAGGCGGTTAAAATACAACAAATATTATTCATTTCTGAGAGACGCGCTCGCGATCCGTCCCTACGCTGGCTAGTTCAAAGCGGGAGTGGCCGTCCACATCTCACACAATGACGGACGGAAGCTACAGCTAGCCCTACTCTATGGTTAGTGCGGAGGGGGAGACGGATCTAAAAGGAGTGTGTTTCCATGTCAAAAAATACAGTTTCCACATCGGCGCAACCATTCCCCCCGGCTTGAAGGGTTACCTTCGAAACGAAAAATGTGGAACAAAACTAATGTCTAATCTAAATCTAGGTTTGCGAAATAACAACTAAAATATAAACATAGATTGGAACTCGTGCCTACTGCTGGCTAGGCAGAGGGCAGAGGCGAACAACCGGGCGCAGATACGATCCGGTTGCAGTTTTAACCCGTACAACACGAGTTATCCCGCGGGCATCGGGAAAAATTTCCTCTACTACTCCTAGAGGCCAATGTAAAGGAGGCGCATTCTCAGTCATAAGGACTACCACCGTACCTACAGTAATTGGGTTGGATGGAGTATTCCATTTTTGACGTGACTGCAGCGTGTGCAAATAATCGGTTCTCCAACGATTCCAAAACGATTGGACCATCTTATCTAAAAGAGCGTGACGAGTTAGGAGGTGTATTCTATCGTCATCAACATCTATTGCGGGCAAATATTTTAAAGGAGTCATATTTAAGAAGTGAGCTGGCGTCAGCGCTAACGGCTCTGACGGATCGCTAGATAGAGTCCGACACAGCGGACGCGTGTTCATCACCGCCTCTACTTGCGCGAGTACGGTACTCAACTCCTCGAACGAGAGAATCTGTTCGCCTATGACGCGAAACAGATGCGACTTAAGGCTTTTAATATTCGCTTCCCAATTACCACCAAAATGACTAGCTGCAGGCGTGTTAAAGTACCATTCAATGCGATTTTCGGCTAAGATGTGAGCGAATTCACTTTGGTAGTACTTAGACCGTAAGAATGTGTGCAATTCCGAAATACTACGTCGGGCCCCTACATAGTTTGTACCGTTGTCCGAATACATGCGCTTAACCGGACCCCGACGCGACAAAAAACGTTTAAAAGCGGACATAAAATTTGGCGTACTTAAATCACCGGTCAACTCTATATGAACCGCGCGAGTTGTCATACAAATGAACAAACAAACATAAGCTTTCGTGGAGCGAATGCCACGACCACGAGCAATGGTGACCTTGAAAGGCCCAGCAAAGTCTGTGCCGGTGTGTACGAAAGGTTTTGCGGATTGAACAACACGACAAGAGCGATGATCGGCCATTCAGGCGCGATAAAACGCGGGCGGAGTTTAAAACAAGGTACACATCTGTGTACTCTAGCGCGAATCAAATTACGAGCGGAAATTATCCAGTATTTCTGTCTCAAAATAGACATTAACAAATCGGGACCAGCGTGACAATTCACCTTGTGATGATAATCTACTAACAAATCTAATACGTGGTCCTTACGCGGGAGAATTACTGGGTGCCTTTGTTCAAATCCTAAACCTGAATTTCTCAAACGACCACCTACTCGAATGAGTCCATCTTCCAAAAATGGTTTCAAGTGTCGGAAAGAACGACTACAAGGTTTGTTAAATTCTAAATTTTTAAATTCAGAAGCAAAATAACACTTCTGCAATTCGCGAAGTATGATCAATTCAGCCTTATCTAAATCAGCGGCGGTTATATGACCGCGTGTAGATAAAATTCTCAAAAATCGGCCTACATAAACAACACAACGCAACAGTCTCGACCAAGACGAGACGCGATTAGCCAACAACAAAACCAGGGACTCTTCACGCGGGACCGACACCACAAGCGAGTGCTTCTTTTCCTCGGGTGGTTCGGAAACCGTAGTGGGATTGAATTGACTAACTGGCCACTTATCTAACGCGGCATGAATCCAGGACGGTCCACTAAACCATAACGGGTGATCTAATATTTGCGAAGGAAGCAGTCCACGAGAGAGACAATCGGCTGGGTTGTCGGTGCCAGCAACGTGAAAGAGATTTTTTGGCGCTAATTCCGATTGAATTTTTGCCACTCTATTAGCGACGAAGGTGTCCCAACGATGGGGCGAAGAGTGGGCCCAACACAAAGCGACTGTTGAGTCCGAAAAAGCTAAAATTCTATTAATATTAATGCGACTACTACAAGCATTGGCGATAGAGGTGATCAATCTAACCAACAATAGTAAAGCGCATAGCTCGAGGCGTGCCAGAGAGACGACCTTACGGGGAGAGACCTTCGATTTCGCGCTTATAAGGCTAATTGAAACCTTACCTACATTCGAGACATGAAAATAGACTACTCCTCCATACGCCCTCTCACTAGCGTCCGCGAAGCCTACTACCGTAACAACACTATGTTGCGATATACCTACATGACGCGGAATTTGTACTTGGTCAAGCACAGAGAGTTCTTTTCTAAAGCGAGCCCACAACTTAGCAATGTTGTCGGGCGCGGTGTCGTCCCAATCACAATTCGAAAGCCAAAGCTCTTTTATAAGTAGTTTGGCGTACAGAACGACAGGAGCTACGAATCCCATTACGTCCCATATCCGTGCCACACACGACAGGATAATGCGTTTAGTACAAGTTTGTGGGGTCGAACTACTTTTCAAACTAAACGTATCAGATGCGGGCGACCAGCTTAAACCAAGCACCTTGTGCGTATCACTTTCATCGAACTCCTTAACCGAAGACAATCGGTGCGACGGTGGAATCGACTCTAACGCTGTTTGCGAGTTGCTCGTCCATTTCACGAGATCAAATTGACCCGCCTTCATGAGACTTATAACTTGAGCGGCCGTCTCGACAGCCTCGGCCTCGCTATCTACACTATACACGAAGTCGTCCATGTATAAGCCAGTCTCAATGGTGGCTCTCGCTTTAGGAAATGCATCGCCCTCGTCAGCGGCCAACTGCTTGACGGTGCGAAGTGCGTGAAAAGGGCTAGATTTAAGCCCGAAGCAAACACGATTAAACTCGTAAACCATTAAAGGTTCTTGCGGTGAAAATCTATACAAAAATCGTTGAAACCTACGATCGGGTTCGCGCACTTCAAGGCACAAAAACATTTGTCGAATATCTGCAGAGAGTGCCACAGCGAATAAACGAAAATTTACAATTATGTCAAATAAATTACCTTGAAGATTTTGACCACAATACAAAATGTCATTAAGCGACACGGAAGTGCTAGTCTTAGCACTGCCATCTAGAACTACGCGGAGTTTAGTAGTAAGCTTATCTTCTCTAATAACTCCGTGGTGCGGGATAACGTACGAAGGCTGGGTCTCGTCAGTGTCCGCAGGCGCAGGTGAGATGTAACCTTTATCTAAATATTCGTTGACAACCTCATCATAGGCTTGCTTTAACTTGGGAGACGCCTGCATCTTTCGTTCTAAACAAAGAAAGCGTCTTTCAGCGGATGCACGGGAGTCGCCGAGCGAAAAAATATCTCCCTTGAAAGGGAGCGCGACAACATAACGACCCTGCTCATCGCGAGTAGTCGTGCGACAATAAATCTCCTCAGCCATCTTGTCATCAGGGCTTAGGATTGGTGGGACATTGACCTCCTCAATCTCCCAAAACTTGCGGATGGTAGACTCCAGTGGCGGCTCGACGGTGCAACAGAACGAGGCAGTCGAGTGACTAAAACTATCCATAGAAGCGGGTGCAGAACCAATTATAACAAAACCCAGAACTGTTTCCAGGGCGTGCGGAGCGGGGTACGTCGGACCCCCTTGAACCTTACGTGATAACTGGAGGTGCGGGAGAATTGAAGCGCCGATCAATATATCGACGACTCCAGGAACAGCGTAAGTCTCATCAGCTAAAGGTAAGTCTTTAAATTTCGTTAATAAAGACGTGTCAACTGGGACGGTAGGCAACTGTTCAGTTATTTTATCCGTAACGAACGAATCCATGTCAAACCAAATTTTATTATTAAAACGAGATCCAAACCTCGTTTTAACTGTGCCATGAACAGCTGACCGTAAACCTCCAAAACCCGTCACCACTGAGTAGGTTGAACGCCTATCAACATTGAAACCAAGACGTTGACAACAATCTTGAGTAATAAAATTACTTTGCGAAGCGCCATCTAATAGCGCTCGAACAATGTGCGGTTTACCTAATGCATCAACAATAACCACGCGAGCGGTCGCAAGACAAACCGTAGTGAGGGCAGCACTAGCGGAGAACGAACACAAGGTGACGTCATTCGTAGCGGTCCCCGGGCAGGCCGGAGCGCGTGCGAGCTCGGGCTGCGGCTGCGGCGCAGGCTGCCGCGCGTCACCGCTCGACGAACCAACTGTGCTCACCTTGGATGCGGCATTACTATTTTCAAAATGAAGCAAAGTGTGGTGTCTCGCTTGACATTTGCGACAACTATTGCTACTATTACATAAAACAACGCGGTGTTTAGTACCGAGACAATTAAAACAAAAATTATTAGCGCGAACAAATTTATAACGATCATTAGGCGATAATTTTAGGAAACCCGGACACTTGTACAATTGCGAATGATGAGTATTACACAAAGAGCAAACAGGTGATTGTACACGTGCTGGTGCGGTATTAACATAAGTATGGGTTGACCTCAGTGACCTCGATGACGCATCTATTTTGCGCGCGGGACTAACAACTGTCTTCGCGCCTTCATGTTTCGATGAAGAGCGTTGTAATATTTTTATATGCTCGCGAACAAAACCTTCTAAGTCTTCGAACTTAGGAATTTTATTGCCGCGATGATCCGACTCAAACAAACGAATGGTTTCGGAATCTAATTTCCTTAAACCCATATACAAAAATACGAAGTCGCAGAGGTCATCAATCTTTAGGTTCTTTACAGCGCGAACAGCTGACGCGAAAGTGTCTAGAAATTTCTCTAAGTTTTGATCGTTACATGCCGTAATAGATTTCAAATCAAACATCTGATCCAAATAGGCGTTAGCTACCGATCTTTTATCCTCATACTTAGCTTTCAAAGTATTTAAAATTAAATTATAATTCCCGGCACTAAACGTAATTCCAGCGCAAACGGTTATAGCTTTACCAGTCAATTTTTCAACAAGATAATGCAATTTTTCGTGATCTGTCAACGAATCGTTCTTATCTATTGTATTCTCAAAACTATCTATAAATCGACACCAATTGCGAATGTTACCATCAAATTCGGGTATTTGAATTGGTGGCAACTTAGGTCGGTCGCGAGTGGGGTTGGGTCGGTCAGACGGCTTCTCCAAACTCCTCGCGACGCGCTTGATACGACAATACAAATCGTCAAACGACGACAAGGCTTGATAACTCACTGAGTAATCGGGATCCAAATTCAACTCTAAAACGTTGATGTCATGCACTAAGGTTTCGAAATCCGCGCGTAGACTATCTAAGTTTTCTATAGAACACAAGAACGAATCTCTGATGACCAAATCAGAGGTTTTAAGTGCACTATCATAAATCGATTGTACGCGAGAGTAAATCATTTCTTTTTTAGCGTATAAAAGTTTCAATTGAACCTTACCGGTCTTATCAACCTTTGGGGACATGTTTACAATTAAATCTCAAACTAAAGTGCGGTAAACAATAAATATGAAATGACTTAATCCTAGCGGTACAGAGCAGCGAGGCGGCGCGAGCGTTAACTATGTAGGTAGGTAGGTGCTTACAACTGTGAATGCACGCTTGAACAAACGCGCATAGCAACAAGGTCGTACCTACGCGATGGTCGCTGTCTAGATTCAACTATTATTTCCGAGATTAAGTATTGCGTAATATCTATTCAAATTAAAATACTTTCGTATGAATTGGGATGAGATGCGAGCGAGGTAGGCACAGCCACGTGTCTACCCACGCAGGTACTAGGCAAATACGACGTGAGCCGAGAACAACGTAATTGAAAAAAACAAAACAAAGCCAAATGCGTTAGGTATTACACTGTGCCTATGCACTAGGGTGTCTGAGTATACCTAAGATCTAAGCCTAAATGTCTGGATGCGGGGTTTTCTACTAAAATAACCAGGCACTTAGGTGCGATGCGAAAATTGCGAACTACGATTAAGTGTTGATATGATACCTAACCTATTTATGTATTAGGTAGGTACAATGCGAGCCAGCGGCGAACGGACAACAAATTCTAAGCCTAAGTGTCTGGATGCGGGGTTTTCTACTAAAATAACCAGGCACTTAGGTGCGGTGCGCTCATTCCCATTAGAATAATAACAAAATACGAACTACGGCTAAGAATCCGGCTCGAAGGACCAAAAAAATGGTGGCGCGTGGGCCAACGTGCGCGAGTGGACTGTATTACGGAGAAGCAGATAACTGTTCTATTGACACTTTACACACAAAACAAGACAGGTGGCCGGGCTGCCGCGGATTCGATCCAGGCAGTGAATGCAGCCCGAGAAATTAGGAGAGGATGCACTAACCTTCACGACCCACGTGTTTTTCATCGCAGCCGGTACACGGATCTTCTCTTCCTTGCTCAGGAGCTGCCGTCAGCGTCACTAGATCCCTTGAGGAACACACGAGAGGCACCATCCGATCGGTAAAGGTCTATGAGGCGGTTAAAATACAACAAATATTATTCATTTCTGAGAGACGCGCTCGCGATCCGTCCCTACGCTGGCTAGTTCAAAGCGGGAGTGGCCGTCCACATCTCACACAATGGCGGACGGAAGCTACAGCTAGCCCTACTCTATGGTTAGTGCGGAGGGGGAGACGGATCTAAAAGGAGTGTGTTTCCATGTCAAAAAATACAGTTTCCACATCGGCGCAACCAGTATGTATGTTTAAATAGCATTCTCACGAATATATTATAAGTTTGCTCTATTCTATTCATCTAATTTTCTTGTATGCACATTGTAATTGGTGCACAAGAAACTTTATATCTGTTTTAATTTAAACTGTTCTACCCTCCAGGAGTTAGCTCGCCTCTTTGTGGAGTTAAGCCTTTGTAAAACCTCTCTATTATGTTGTACAAAATGTTTCATTAAAAGAATACAAAAAAATGTTGTTTTAAATTTTCGTTCAATTTTAATGCTACCCACGACGGCGAAACAAATTTCAACGTTAAATTTCTGTAGTTTATATAAACAATAGTGTTTCTTGAAGTTTTGTTATAGAATAACGGTGACTTTCACTATTGAATAACAATACAAATAAATTAAATTTTATAGCAATTACTTAGTATGCTAAATTTTCCTGTGAATCAAAAAGTCTACATACAGGACAGACTTTGAATCCAAAACAAAGCTGTTTTAGGGAACCGTCTGTCCAACTCAGCTATCTGGATCCATGCTGGATAACTGAACCTGTCGACCTCTAAAAAGAGATCAGTTTAAATTCCATTTTTTTATACAGCATACAAGCACCCTGATGGGAAGTGGTTACCGTCGCCTATGGACATGTGCAACACCAGGTACGTCATACTGGCGCTACCGACCCTGAAGAAACTTTCTAATACCCCATTTAATAATAATAATAATAAATAATAAATAAATATTCCACGACATTTGAAGAACGCCATATTGTAAGCGCATGGGAAAACCGCAGCAGGGAGTTCATTCCATAGCCTGAGTGTGCGTGGGATGAAGTTTCTTTCATACCGCACAGTGCGCACCGTCTCAGGTTACAATGTGTGGGGATGAGCGAATTCATCCAGCACAAACCGTACACACAGCGATGCAAAGTCCCTCCTAAGGCGGAGAGGTTCCACATCACCTGCGACTATTTTGGAGGTTCACTTTTTTCGATAAAAAAAAAACAAAACAAATGATTTTAATTCCGACAGAGTTCCTTTGCTACGAGTATTATCACCTAAGTTATATAACAATAGCCTTAACAAATAATGTATTAAAGCTGAATTTAGATCAACACAACAAATGACGCACTCTTAGTTGATGAAAAACAAATGGTCATCATTTATTTTCCGAGACTTCCAGAAGGTCTCATTGCGGGCATGCCGTTGCACAGAAATACAATATACCGAAACACGTCTCAGCAATTCTCAGACAAAGCAAGTTGTACAATCAAAATATGATATTAATTAATCACTCTTTATCTTCGTAAAGTCTGGGTATAATTAATAATTTAAGAGAAGTGTTAGCTATGTTTGGGATGGTTTAATAGTTCATTGACAACACTGGTAAGGTATTCGCAAAGGCTGTCTAACACATTCAGGCACGTCTTGCCGCATCATTCCATGAAACGTGAGGCGAACACATTCATGAGCTGTTTATTAGTTTTATTCATTGGGTGGAAAAAATAAAAAGCTGCTAGCAACACTATGTGCAAATAACGTACGAATATTCTACCAATGGTTAAATTTTATTAGCAGCTTGCTATACTTCGTACGTGACTCAATTGCCGTGCCACCTACCGGGTTCAATAAACATTGTGCTTTGGCTTTAAGCTGCACCTAATGGTAAAGAATAGGTTGACTTCAACACAATCGAATAAACGCAGAGCATTTGAACAAACAAATATTGATTTTATTTAATTTATATATTTCTATGGAATTATGGCGTGGAAACATTAGGCCTCCCAACATTGGGGGAAGCTTTTTTTATCTAGGACACGGCAACTTCACTACACCACGCCTGATGGTAAGCTAAAGGTAAAGTCTCAGGAAAGACGGTCACCATTACAGACACTAAGTAACGTTACAATGCTGGCACTCAGTTGGCGGCCTCATCAGATGCTTTTTCACGACCCGGGACTGTAGGAAGAAGGAAACAGGTCTTGGTGGTGCGGCAAAGTAAACAGCCTCCGAACCACTTAGTTTTTGCTCGTATATTCTGCACAGTGTGAGGGTGACATCTAAGCCCAGGCGAGGCAGTACTTCACTGAGGGGCAGAGACTCCTTCTTTATAAGGCACAGGTCCGACCCCACATGGAGTACTGCTGTCACCTTTTACCTGGAGCGCCTGCTTACCAGCTTGACCCATTCGACTCGGTGCAAAGACAGGCGTTGAGGCTGGTTGACAATCCCATACTCGCAAGTGATGGGGAATCTTCTCTTCGCTGTGTGTGTTCTACCGCCTGTACAACGGTTTGTGCTCAGATGAATTGTTTGACATGATGCCCACAGCAACATCCTATCAATCGCACCGCTCGCCGTAGGCAGCTAGTTCATCCCCACACATTGCAACCTGAGACGGTACGCACTGTGCGGTATGAAAGAAACTTCATCCCACGCACACTCAAGTTGTGGAATGAACGCCCTGTTGCGGTCTTCCCATGCGCCTACAATATGGGGTTCTTCAAAAGGGGCATTAGGAGGTTTCTTCAGGGTCGGCAGCGCGAGTGTGACGCTCCTGGTGTTGCACGAGTCCATAGGCCACGGTAACCACTTCCCATCAGGTGGGCCGTGTGCTTGTCTGCCACCTAAGTGGTATAAAAAAATAAGCCCAGCCCAGCCTGGCTTACTAATGTTTGACAAAAAAAGGTCAAGTCAGTAGATAAATTTATTAGTATATATTAATTTTTATATTTAACGGGATGCTACAATTATTTATTATATACATATACAAATCAATACAATTCAATTGAAAATTAAAACTAAAACTATTATTAGATAGCTACTAAAATACACTAAAATAAAATAAACATAAAAATTACATACATAATGCGTCATGAAATTCCTCCGCATCATCACCGACCGGTAACGTACCCAGAAGGCTGGCAGCGTTGCCACGTTGAAAGGCAATGCTTATCCTCTGTGCAAGATAATAACCAGCCTTCTGGTCACGCGTAGCGTCGATCAGCTGCTTTGCCAAGTCTTTATATAGAGACCGAGCACTTGGACCCCACATCCCTAACGTTTCAACACCAAACGGCTCAAAAACATAATCACCTGTCAGGTTACAGTATTTGCGCCATTTGAGGTTTTCCGCAGATGCAGCAGCAGCACCGGCACACCCTGCTGTGCTTGAAAGATGTGAAGGCGCAAGAGTGTATATTAAAATTTTGTACATTTTACTAATTCTACTAATTCCATAGATACTTTATCATTTAAAAAAAAAACACTCCCTTAACTAAGCGAAATAAGTAGAATTTGGTTCTGGCGTTGTGGTCGCATTTCTTACCTAACTTAGTCATTTCGTTTCGGTTGACTTTATATTATTTTAAATATGCCATAAGTGTAGGTACTTATTAAGTAAAACTACACTTCCTACAGTACTCTTTAAGTGTGGCGTGAAAAAGCATATGATGAGGTCGTCAAACTGAGTATCATCATTGTAACATGGTATATGTAAGTAATGTTGACTCTCTTTTCTGAGACTTGACCTTCAACTTACCATCAGGTAAAGCAAAGTCTAATTAACGTGCCCTATATAAAAAAAGCTTAATTATTTTTCCAACTAACATGTTTAAAAACAATCAATTTATGACATACATAATGTTAAGGCATAATAAAATTTGTAGGAAGTAGGACACGGCGGCAAATCCGTCATACCGCCATACCGAATACCATAATAACTTCGTGTTGTGTTCATCACAATCTCTCCACCCAACGGTGAGTAGGGTGGAGAGTTTGTGATGTCGGTGAGAAGACTAAAGGCTTGCCCTGCTTTATCTTCTACACTGACGAGACAAAAACTCAGTGCTTATAGGGTTGGCAGCGCGAGTGTGACTCCTCTGGTGTTACACAGGTCCACCTGCACGCTGTGTGCTTGCCTGCCACCTAAGTGGTATAAACAAGACACAGAATCTTCCTCTTTATTCCCGGAGGGTTAGGCAGAGGCAGTTTCTGGCAGAGTAGAATTTGGGCCACCCCATCGCTTCTCGTGTGGTGTCTTACAAGGGGACTGAAGGATAGGGCTGTTAAACATTAGACATATATATACAGCTCAGACGCAGCCTCAGATGAATGGTTTGAGACAACAATAGTGCCCAAAATACGGCAATAGGCTCACCCCCTATTACGTGGGACTGAATTCAATGAATGGTGAAATGTGGGTGTTAATAGAGGAAAAGCCTATTGCCATCTTCCGAACATTATTGTTGACTCGAACCTTGCATCTGAGGCTGAGTCTGGGCTGTATATATCTAACATTAAAAACCGAAATATAAAAATGTACTATCATCCGAACTAAATCTGTAAAACAGGAAGGGGGGAATACCAAGCTAATAAGATTATTTTAAGAACTTTGCTTGTAGGCACAAAATAAAAAATATCCTCTACATTATTTTCATCCATTATCAATCAAGCAATTAATCAATTAGTCTATTGCAGTCTACTGCTGGACAGATGTCGGAAGGCTTTGGCCTACTGTATCCTCGCTGGCCAGACATGACCATCGGGGATAAATATTTAATTCATCAATCAAATCTAAATCCTTAAACTTTTAATAAATATACAGATGCTGTCTTAACTTTCATTGTTTTCTGAAAAAAAAACACATTTAAGGAGAAGTCGTACTTTAATTTAACAATTCGAATTATAGAGTTTAAATTTTTTTGCTTCCGTAACTTCTTTTGCGTTTCTACATACATGCCTTTATGCCTGGAGAGTTTGGTAGAAGTGAATTAACACCCATATTTTTACTAATCATTGAATTCGGTTCCACATATAAGGGGTGAGTCTATTGTCGTCTTTCGGTCACTATTTTTGACTCAATCCATGTGCATCTGAGGCGGAGTCTCGGCTGTATATATCTGTCTGCTGTTAAACAGCCCTATCTCTCAGTCGCCTTGTACGACACCGCATAGGAAGAGATGGGGTGGTCGAAATTCTTACTTTGCCGGAAACCACACGGCTTTTTTTATAATTTCTAATTACGCAATGATTAAATTGTGTTAATAATGAAGTTAAAGAAATAATATTTTATGGCACTACGTCTTGGATATTATACAAACAACGTTATAAATATTATCTATGTATTATGTCAATATGTACAAACTGTTGTACCGCAATCATGTTTAAAAACAAACACGTTTTATTGATATTAAGATCGGACTTCGCCTTAAGAGCACATCATCAATCCTGAAGCTAAATGATTCAAATTAATGACAACAAATTACGTGATCACGCACAAAATTGTGTCTCATTAAACTGTAACGCAAGTTTCTTTTAAACTTCTTAAAGTACCATAATTCCGGGGGAATTACCGGGACCGCACGTTTTTCCCCTAATCAGTTTTTAAATCGGGCTTATTTATCTTTGCTTGCCAAATGTATTTTTTTTTTGTTTTAGTATTCGTTGAGCAAATTTTGTCATTAGATAGTTACTCCAGGAAAATTATCTATAACACAGAGTGCGCATAGTGGAATGATGTTCTTGCTTTGGTTTTCCTAAGCGCTTGCAATATGGGGTTCTTTGGTTTTTACAGGGTCGGTAGTAATTACTATCTAAAAGTTACTGGACCTTTGTCTTTCACGCTGATGGCTCAGAAACTCTCTATGCTTACAGGTTTATCAGTGCGAGTATGATCCCTTTGGTTTTGCACACGTCCATAGGCCATGGTGACCACTTTCCATCAGGTGAGTCGTGTGCTTGTTTGCTAGCTAAGTGGTATAAAAAAGTGAGCACAATATATACCTTTGTTTGATCTTCAAGGTTTGATGATAATCGTAAAAAAAATCGCATGCATGTAGGCCGTGTGCTTGTCTGCCACCTAAGTAATAACAAAAAACACACAGCCCATAACTAAGTGCCCGCTTGACGGCAATAGGCTTGCCCCCTAAGATGTGGAACTGAAAATCATAATTAGCGAAACTTAGGTGTTAATACAACTCTGCCTACCCCTTCGGGTATTTACAGGCGTGAGTATATGAATCAATCTTTCCAAGTCAATTCACTCTTCAGGCGATAACGTTCACAAGAAGCCATAAACACGAGCACATCAAAAGATGTCCTTGGCCCAAGTAAACCACAACCCCGTTTAAGTTATAGTGAATGTAAAAGGATAATATCAGAAGGTATACATAAGTTTCGTCTCAGCCATAACGTCGTGTCCTCGACAAAGGACGGATCTGCATAAAGTAAAAAGGGAGCATAATAGCTAAAGTTATGCTTCATATAGAAGGCCAGTAATCTGTGTGTGGACTAAGTTGGGGACGTTATGATGCTTTTTCTTTGTTTTTATCGTATTTGTGTGTAATGATAGAATTTTTGAACTCGATTGTGGAGCGATTCAAAACGTGGAATTTTGCACGAGGATTTATGTCCAGCAGTGGCACGTAGGAGACTCTGGCGCAGTTTTTCTCTCGGGCTTAACCTGTTAGACGGCAGTCGCTCTTGTAAAAGCGACAATAAACAATATTATCTAAAGCGAACTTCTAACTGGAAGATTTAGATGTAACTAGGGATTTTTTTTTTTTTATATAGGACACGCCAACTTGACCTCACCTCGCCTGATGGTAAGCTAAAGGCAAAGTCTCAGGAAAGAGGGTCACCATTACAGACACTAAGTGCTACAATGGTGGCACTCAGCTTGGCGGCCTCATCAGATGCTTTTTCACGCCCCGCTTAAAGGCCCCGGGACTGTAGGAAGAAGGAAACACGTGTGCTGGTAATGAATTCCAGGTCTTGGTGGTGCGGCAAAGAAAAGAGTCTCCGAACCGCTTGGTTCTTGCTCGTATATTCTGCACAGTGTGAGGGTGACATCTAAGGCCTGCACGTGTTGTCCTATGTAGGAAAGGAGATGGTGGGATTAGTTGGAAGAGCTCGTCAGAACACTCACCGTGGTAGAGACGGTAAAATACAGCCAAGGAAGCAATATCTCTACGCATCTGCAAAGGCTCGAGGGTGTTCGTGACCTCAGGGTTCCCAATAATTCGGACCGCGCGTCGCTGCAACCTGTCGAGAGCATCTAGTAGGTATTTCGCGGAGCCATCCCAGAGATACGAGCAGTATTCCACGCAGGAGCGAATTTGTGTCTTATAGAGAAGACACCGCTGCTCCGGCGTGAAAAAACGTCTCACTTTGTTTAGGAGTCCGAGTTTCCGCGAGGCTGTTTTGATGATGCTCTCGATGTAATTTCTGTTATTCAGTTTGCAGCGAATATCCATGCCTAGGATATTGAGATTATCCTGCAGTGGCAGTGGCGTGCTCTGAAGAGTGGGAAGGGGAAGGAAAGAAGATACCTTTGCTGTGAACGCACAAGCCTGCGTCTTCTTGGCATTGAACTCGACCATGTTCTCAGAGCCCCATTGAGAAATGTGATTCAAGATCCGGTCCAGTTCAGTGACAAGAAGCTGTCTTTTTTCCACGATATCAGATCCCGTGTAAGGTGCTATCGTCTGCATATCAATGTATGCTGCCGGTGGACAGCATGTCGTTGATATGCAGAAAAAAGAGAGCGGGAGATAATACAGACCCCTGCGGTACGCCAGCATTTATTTGCAAGAACTCCGAAGCCCGTCCATCACAGAGGACGCGGATACGGCGCTCCCGCAGGAAACTAGCAATCCAGTTGCACAGTCTAGGAGGCAGACCAAAGGCTGGTAGCTTGGAGAGAAGCGATTTGTGCCAGACTCTATCGAAAGCTTTGGCGATATCAAGACTAATTGCCAGTGACTCGCCGTGCTTGTCCATAGCCTCACCCCAAAGATGGGTAACGTATGCTAGAAGAAGAAGGGATGGCGCTTGAATGAAATTTTTTTTTGTAAATAGATGAAAATTGTGTACAGTGAACCTTGACATACATACATATAATCAAGCCTTTATCCCCGGAGGGTTAGGTAAACTTTGAAACAGAAAATTATTTAAGCAAGTCATCTTCACCACACACAACTGCGACAATAGAGTTTGTTGCGCAGTTTCTTCTCCATTCCTAGAAAGTGGTGGTAAACTAAGTTGTAAGCAGAATTTGACATCGTTTCAACGTTGTCGACAACGTTACACTATTTTTTTATACTACTTAGGTGGCAGACAAGCACACGGCCCAACTGATGGGAAGCGGATACCGTGGCCCATGGATGCATTTAAATCAGAGGAATCACACTTGTGTTAACTCGGCAGAAGTCACATGACGTGCGAATCCCCACTCCAAAATTAGCATAGAATTATAATATATAAGATGTTATTATTTATTTACATTTGATCTTATATACCTACTAAAATTTTATGCTAATTTCGGATTGGACAGATAAATACAGCCCAGACTCAGCCTCAGATGCATGGCTCGAGTCAACAATAGTGCCCGAAATACGGCAATAGGCTCACCCCCTATTACGTGGGACCGAATACAACTATTGGTGAAATGTGGATCATAATTCACCTCTGCCTAACCCTCCGGGGATAAAGGCGTGATTATATGTATGTATGTAATTTCGGAGTGGGGATTCGCACGTCATGTGGCTTCTGCCGAGTTGCATATTTGTTGTTATGGCAGCGGACGTGATTTCTATATGTTACGCTATAATTTATTTGTACAATTTGACTTCCTTAATATAATCGCGTCCAGCCTATCCATGACTGACATACAACCACTCAAAAAAACTTTCTAATGCACTACTTGAAGAACCCCATACTGTAGTCGTTTGGAAAAACCGCAGCAAAGAGTTAATTACACAGCTTAAGCGTGAATGGGATGAAGTTCCATTCATAGCGCACAGTGCGTGTCCTTTCCAATTATATTTGTACTGAAGAATTTCAATTTGTAATAACTTCATTCTAATATTATGTTTGTCCAGTCCAATGGCTAGAATTCGCAGAGTCTAGCGAGTTAAGCTAGACGGACACGGGACAGATTACAATGTCAGGCAAACTCGGACATAGTGTCACGGAGTACTAAGCTTGAGGCCTTGTGAGCATAATCCTTGCACTGAATGTAATCTAGATTCTTGTACACAGATTTAAAGTTCCTTGTAATATTTCTATTAATAACTATTTATAATTGTGGAAGCTTGTAATTGGCGTGTACTAACCTAAATGTTGTGTATATGTAGCTGTAAGCTCCCCAAATGAAATAAAATAAAATAAAAACTAGCTGGCCTGGCAAATGTTGTTCTTCCATTTATCAAAGATATCGAATGTAAGTATAAAAATTCATAATGAAATTTCAAGTCTCGGAATTTGATCAACCTATCTATAAACAGGCCTCCCTACCGGTTGACATCGATGGGGAAAAATCCTTTGATATCTGAACCTGCAGGTTTGCATAGGTATATTCTGTATTGTTTTTTATATTTTAATTTAGATAAAAATGTCTTTAAACTCACATAAACTTACATTTTAACGTCCTTAACTTTAATTCAGTTCGGTTTGCTCGTTTATTCAAATTTCGTTATTGAAATTTTACCCCCCGTTTTCCCCCTGACTGATTGAACTGATATATTTTTTTTTTCCAATGAAAATTTAACAATCAATAAACTGCTAAACTTCTTTTAAAGTATGTGTATTACTTGTTAAAACGAGTGTCATCAAATCCACTACCCCTAATTTATACTAGAGTACAATTTAGCCCACCCCGTCTCTTCCCATGCCGTGTCATATAAGGCGACTAAGGGATAGGACTGTTTAGCATCAGACAGATATATACAACCCAGACATAGCCTCAGATGCATGGCTCGAGTCAACAATACTACCCGGAATACGGCAATATAGGCTCTCCCCCTATTACGTGGGACCAATTGCAATGATTTGTGCAATATGGGTATTGATTCACCTCTGCCTAAAGGCGTGATTATATGTATGCATGTTATTATCGTAGGGTTCGGTATAGATATATCAATTCCCACGTTTCGCCAACTATAATTTTGTCTTGCCATGACTAAGAACCCGCTTGACGGCCATAGGCTCACCCCCTATTACGTAGGACCAAAATTAATAGTTGGTAAAATTGTACCTACTTTAAACTATTTAAAACCATATTAGACTTAAATAGGTCACATATTAGGTAAATAAACGCTTGCCTCTTTTTCCCCAAACATGTCCCTTGCGAAAAACTTTGAACTTCAAGCCGCAGTCCCGGCTGCGGTGTTCAAACTTTTGCTAGATTTACAACCCTACACTTTTTATAAAAGAATTGTTCTACAGGATGCTATCATTCTATCATCTGAGTTTAAATGTCTCCCAGCCCCATGTCTGCTGAAAAGCAACCAAAACGTGGGGTTCATACATACAGACATATAATCACGCCTTTATCCCTGGAGGATTAGGCAGAGGTGAATTAACACACACATTTCACCAATCATTGAATTCGGACCCCTCGTAATAGGGGGTGAGAATATTGCCGTCTTCCGGGCACCATTGTTCACCCAAGCCATGCATCTGAGGCTGGGCTGTATATACCTACCTGATGTTAAACAGTCCTATCCCTTAGTCGCCTTGTACGACAGCGCATGGGAAGAGATGGAGTGGTTCAGATTCTAATCTGCTGGGAACCACGTGGCGTCGTGTTCAGTGTCAATGGTAAAATTACACCAAATAAATTGCGACAAAATCCATTAAAATAGTTTTATTTCCTTCATTTTAAACATACACACATACGCTCACGCCTTTTTTCTATCCCTTGAAGGGATAGAAGCAAATACACCACTTGCTTCTATCCCTTCATACTTCATTCCAAACGTCTGTTGTTTTTTATTCAAGACACGTCTCTAGAGGTCTAACTTTCATTCAAATACTAAAATTAAATTATACAACTCCATTGAAAATAAAAACAACTAAGAAATTTACATAAAATAGCAGACATTGAAAAAACTCTATTCTAACCTCGTGTGGCGTGGCGGTAGTGAATGCGACTGCTACTCAGGATGCACGGACTCGATCCCCGCTCAGTGTAAATATTTGTATGCATGAAATGGCATTGCATTGGTCTGGTCGTGTCTCGAATATGTTAAGCTGTCGGTCCCTGTTGCTATACGAACGTTAGGCAGTCGTTACGGGTAATTGGACCCCTAAATAATCTCACACCTGGTCTAACAGTAATGCTTCGATATCGTCTTTGCGTTGTGGAGGTCAGATGGCAGTCAATTCAGGGAAAATATCGAAGTTCAACCAAATCCGCAGTTAGACTGGTAAAGTGAACCCTAGAATTCGAGGTGAAAAGTTCAAAGATGAAGAATATGAAAAAAAAAAAGATTTTCTGAATAAGTTAAAAACATTCATTTGGGTCTGAACTGCTGCATGAACAAGGAAATTTACCTGCAGAGCAGTAATCGAAATTAAAAACAACAAATATTCCTGCCTAGCTCCGAATGAAGTCACATAATTCCACGGCACTCGAATACTTCCTTAAAAGCCTATGGAGACTTTCTTACCACAAGAACAAAATATGAAGTTATTTCTGCTGTAATTTATTGCAGACAGTACCCGCCGCTGGTTTCTTGTTATTTTATCAGACCCGTGTCAACTTTTATTTTTACACAACTTAGGTGGCACGCAAACACACAGCCTCTGGACGTGTGCAACACCAGGGGAATCACACTCGCGCTGCTGATCCTGCAAGAATAAAGACTTTCTGTGCCGTCAGTGTAGAAGACAAAGGAGGATAACATCTTGCATTTCGTGTCTTTGGTTTTCCCACTGACAGCACAAAAACCCACAGTGATCTCTCTACACCACCGGGAACACAACACAAGATTATTATAACCGTGGTATTCTGTTGGATGGAGGTACTTTCCCAGTCAGACTGCTCAGTTGGGACGAGAATACCGTCGTCTCCTCCTGGAACCTTAGGCATACGTTACACTTGACTAAAATTAAAAAATAATCCGACACACGACGGTATTTCCACAAAAAAATACCAATTTGCGACTAATATACTTTTGAAACAAAAAAAACTTAATTCAAATTGGTTCATTCAATCAGGAACTATGATGCCACAGACACAATTACACACACATACATTTTAATAGGAGGTAGGACACGACGGACGACGGTATTTCCGTCCAATTGAGCAGTCCGATTGGGGAAGTACCTCCGTCCTACGGAATACTGCGGCCATAATAACCTCATGTTGTGTTCTCGACGGTGTGTTCGCGGTGGTGAGTAGGGTAGCCAGAGCTCATTGGAGGATTTTTGTGCTGTCAGTGGGAAAACCAAAAGCTAACCAGAAACTTTCAATGCATGCAGGGTTAGCAGCGTGAGTGTGATTCTAGGTTTTCCACGTGTCCATAGGCCACGGTGACTACTTTCCAACAGGTGGGCCGTGTGCTTGTCTGTCCATGTGTGAACGTGTATGTTTTTTTTATACCACTTGTATAAAAAAACATACACACACATTCACACATAGACACACACACACAGACATATCAAACAACTTATATATGCTTCGGCGGTGGACAAGCTCAAATTGCTGGCCCGCTTGTCTCTCGATTCGATTTTGCTCCAAAACATGTGCCCGGAGGTATACAAACGCGAGCTGAAGCTCAATATTTCTCCGAACAGGTCCAAAATCGAAGAAAAATTTAGTTATGCCCTACTTCTCTTGGTAATGGTATTCGAGGCGTATTGCGTGGAGGAATTCGAGGGATTTATAAATCGGGCTGAAAAACTGAAATATTTCTCTCTGCCGAAATGCAAAAAGTAATTCTCCGATAATAGTACGCTTTAAATTATAGAGCTAGCTAGCAATAAACCTTAAACCTAGTTTGCAGGCTTTCAAGTGTAAACTAATAGTGTAAAAATTTTTAAGTGAAATCAGCTCTGTGACTTTTAAGCAAAAATTTTATTGAGACAAAGTGGAAAATGTTGTTAAGGTGATTTTGACCACGGAGACAATTTGTATTTCGTGATATAGCTGAAATATTAATAATATTTTAGGACATACTACACGACGTCATTTAGAATCCGACTATGTAGTGTTATAGCTTGTAATATGAATTCTATAAGTATATAATCATTAGTAACCTAATATTAGATATTTTCTCTCTATATCCATCAAAATTTACATTTATGGCTCGTGTTTGAATTTTATTACAAACACAGATGTAATAAATAATGTATGTGTTCAACAAGGCATATTCTATTGAATAAAATGTTAACTAGTGGTATGGGTAATGGACTGCTAAGACGAGGTCTCGGGTTTGATCCCAGATTTTACCAAGGCACACACCAATGACTTTTCGATGCTTTTCAAAATTATGTGTGTATTTATCGCAGGTTTCTAAGTGCCCGGTTAATGGCAATAGACTCGCCACCTATTACATTGGGAACTAAACATAAAGTGGCCAAATGTGGGTGCTAGCACCTCTGCCTACCCCTTCGGGGATATAGGGCGTGAGTTTACAAACGTCCATAGGCCACGGTAACCACTTTCCATCAGGTAGGCCGTGTGCTTGTCTGCCAACTAAGTGGTATAAAAAATATTATGTTATGTTATATAATTATTATTGAGATAAATATATTTTTATTGTACTCTTTATCATTTTATTACTTACAATTAGCCCGATAAGAATATCAAATCATTTATTGCTTACCAAGTGTACATAGATCTTACAATTTATATGTCAGTACTTAAAACCTAGCGCCTTTTCTGGAAAAGGCGCTAGGTTTTAAGTACTGACTGCCTGGGCATTGCAACATTAAGGTCATATATTTTCTTTATTGAACTAGGTAGGTAGGTACAATAATAATTATAATTTGGACACAGTTAAATTAAATTAAATCCGTTATGTAATTAAATATTTGCATTCTAAATATAGGTTTATTTATAAGTACATACTCTAATTCATATAATACATATGAAATTTTAAATTAAACAATTTTGATTAAATGTTAATATACAATGTCAATTTACAATATACAATAGTTATATTTTAATGAGTGATAATAGAATAAAGTACACCATTTTTCGTAAGTCAATATAATATCTTTGTATATTATTTCATCAGACTCATCAGACGTGACACTAATTTTTCTTCTATTATAACGCATGATAATTCTAAAATGTGGGTATCTATTACGTTTACGTTACATGAAAAAAACAATTATAATATCTACTGAATGCCGAGATAAATCTACAAACCTTGCAAATGTGTCCTTAAGGACCTCCAGGGAGACCATGCCATGCTATACGAAGTACAACAAGATTATTACAAACGTGGCCCTCTGCAAGACGGATTAATTTCCCCAGTGGGAGTGTACGCGAATTCCCTTCATAGTTAAAAGAGGATTGCGTTACGCGTCTTATCTTTTCTCCAATTTTAACGTAAGCCTATTTGTAGCAATAAATTAGAACGAAAGAATTCATAGCAAATCCAACAAAAAACGGTAGCTCGGCTTATAACCCACTATTTCAACCCACGGGATAAATAATATACTAGAATAATAAATTCCGTTTTCATCCTGCTATAAAAATCGATATCGTTTTCAACCCAGAAGTATGACGATTTAATCTACTAACTCTACAATCAGCGTAAGTGATAATATGAGTTATTGCACCTCTGCTTAGCCCTTGAACAGTATCCAGGGATGAGGATATAAAAATATTCAATAAGAGTGTTCGCTGAAATAGTTGAAGATCCGAGTTGAAGAACTCGTGTAAAATTTTCTTCCTAAGAAGTGAGTTCCTGTAGAAAGTAAAATTTTAAAGCCGCTGAAAAAATATTATTCAGACTATAAAACATTGTAGTTACTATTTTTTTATACTTTTTTTCACAACAGTACTTTTAACAGTATTTTTTCAAATCCATGAAAAAAGAAATATACATAAATTCCTAAACCAAAACGACTAATGGTTAGTACGGGTAACCACTTACCCTTACCCAATATAGCCGAATTGTTAAACGGACTCTGAACTCCGAGATTAAGGTCACAGATGCAACTGAGACTAAGGTGGGTAACTATTAATTTTTCATTATTACTATTATTATACCACTTAGGTGGCAGACAAGCACATGGCCCACCTGATGGGAAGTAGTTACTATGGCCTACGGACGTAGGCCATGAAGAAATCTTTTGTTGCCCCTCTTGAAGAACCCCATATTGTAGGCGCTTGGGAAAACCTCAGCAGGGAGGTCATTCCACAGCTTGAGTGTGCGTGGGATGAAGTTTCTTTCATACCGCACAGTGCGCACCGTCTCAGGTCGCAATGTGTGGGGATGAATTCCCTGGTATTAGTTCGGATAACAAGAAAACCGTAAAGGATATAGAGGTTCTTTTTGTAAGTTCACACGATTTATTTATTATTTATTTATTTCAATATACATTACAATATGGGGTTCTTCAAGAGGGGTATCAGAAGGTTTCTTCATGGTCGGCAGCGCGAGTGTGACACCCTTGGTGTTGCATACGTCCATAGGCCACGGTAACCGCTTCCCATCAGGTGGGCCGTGTGCTTGTCTGCCAACTAAGTGGTATAAAAAAAAAGTGTAACAAAATGAAGTCTTGGAACATTGTGTGATTACTTGGTGTCGGAAAATATATGTAGGTAAAAATATCTAAAATATTGAGTGAGCCAATTCTCTAAAATTCAGTTGCAAAGATTTCAAAAATTGAAATCAATACCCGTGCTAACCATACCTCATTAATATGTCCAGCACATGTGATGCAGTAATCAGCTGATTTCTAGAAGTCAATGACCGGTGAGTGTTTCGTAGGTAAGTTTCATGAGCCGACGCGCGCGTATTATGATTCGAGAGGCCCCGAAATTCGAATTGCGGCCCCGTGGTAGTGTTAGCATACAAACATGAGTGTTATAATAAATAATAATTAACATATCGAAACTGATCAAACCCCCAAAGTTCCGAGGATAATTTGTTTTACACCTTATATAACATGGGCCAGCCGAGGCCGACCTCTTGATACATACACAGGCCAAATTGGCCAATATTACTGACCATTGGTAAGGGATTGAAAAAAAACAGATCAGAAGCACTCGTTACCGACGGGCTTGCGTGCCTACCTCAAGGGGAAATTGAATGAAATTTTAAAGCATTTAGTATGTAAACTATTCAAATCGATTAAGATATAGAAAAAATTGAAACGGTTCAGGCGGGATTGGAACCTGCGATCTTTCCCTTAAAGGGGAAACGCTCTGACCACGTAGCCACAGAACCTTTACCCGAAATCATCCAAATTCTTCTGAACATGTATCCGTCTTACGGCGACGGTTAATTGACATATACCGACAGTCGTACGAATTATCGGAACCAATGAATGATGTTGCAATCATTTTTAAAAATTGATTGATAATGACTCCGCTATAACTATATAACTATCAAATAGAATTTTAAAGCATTTAGAATGCTGCCATATTCAAAACGACTAAGATATAGAAAAAAACGAAACGATTTGCAGTTTCGAATCTCGCCTGAACCGTTTAAATTTTTCCTATATCTTAATCGTATGTATGTGTGTTATTTTAGGTACAACCAGTCAATAACATATAGATTCTCGCTAAGAAGAAAAAGAAACTAAAATAATAAGAAAACTAAAATAAATTTCCATAAGTTTTACGATACATTACGTAGTCTCCATTACTTACATATTAGAGCACAACCCATTACCTTTCTGTTAACAGCTGGCGTGCCATTATCGGGGGCGGGCAACTATTTATCCCAACTATTTAGAAAGTACAGGTTAAACTATGACTAAAGAAGTTCGACTAATATACTTCAATTTAGTAGTATTCACCAAAGGAATAAATCTGAATATAAGTACTTAACTCTCAAGGCCTTTTGACTACCTATATTTTTTTATACCGCGTGGCTCCCGGCAGAGTAGAATTTGGACCACTCCATCTCTTCCCATGCGGTGCCGTACAAGGTGACTAATGGATGTTTAACATCAAATAGATATATACAGCCCAGACTCAGCCTCAGATGCAAGGCTTGAGTCAACAATAGAACCCAGAAGACGGCAATAGGCTCAACCCCTACTACGTGGGACTAAATTCAATGATTGATGAAATGTGAGTGTTAATTCACCTCTGCCTAACCCTCTGGGGATAAAGGCGTGATTGTATGTATTATACCACTTAGGTGGCAGACAAGCATACGACCCACCTGATTGTTCAGACCAGACCACTTCTGGTTAAGCTGTCTATGGACATGTGCAACACCCGCTGCAGACAAATCATGACAAGCGTTTGGTCTTCCCACTGACACCACAAAAACTCTCCAGTGAGTTCTGGCTACCCTACTCACCGCCGGAAACACAACACGAGGCTATTATGGCCGCGGTATTCTGTAAGGCGGAGGTACTTTATAGTAAAATTGTAGCACTTCGAGAGTGCCAACAGAAGATAAAAGTCTGTTTAAAAAGTTAAAAATATACTCTTCCCGCAATCGTAATATCAGATTTGCAAGGCTTACTTTCAACTTCAATAGAAATAAAAATCAATTACTGTTCGTTTTTCTCGTTGAAACTCGAGAACAGCTGGGCTGATTTAGCTTGTTTTGTTTTTAAAATGTTTATCGTAGTCCAGGGAAGGTATAAACACGGTGAGAAAATATGGAAAAATTGAACAAGAATGGTATCCGATCCTGTTCAAGTTATATAATTTTAATAATATCTATCTAATATAGAGAGAACATCACGCGAGCGAAGACCCAAGCATCAGCTAGTCAATTAATAGAAATTGTTTTAATTTACAGTTATTAGAAATAAAACTACTTTTTTACATAGGCCACGTCAATGAGATCTCGCCAACTTTTTAACTGATTCTATCGCTATCGACATAAATAAATAATAACAAATAAATCGCGATAGAATACGTTAAAAAATTAATAAAATTTTAACAAAAATGTAAATATTGAAATGAAATAATAAAAAGCGAAAAATTACTGAATTTACAGATTTACTGATCTGTTAGAAGTCTCTGATAGAATATTCTTTTTTTTTGCATATGTTTTGTTTTTTGTTTATTTTCATTCATACATACTGTATCATTACAGGTATTGCCCAATGCGACAGAGTAATAACATAATAATAATAACTGGATTTACAATACATCATGCTTCAAAACTAATAATGGTTCTTAAGTGTACAATATTATTAATTAAAAAAATTATAAAAATAATTAAAGTAGTAACAGTACATATAATAATAATTTCCATTTAATTCATTACACGTCATATCATAAGAAATAACAATTATTCAATTATTCATTAATTATTCGATTGATAACGCTGATTGTTAATACTAATTAGACAGGCGCGTTTTGAGGGTTTCTCCACATTTCTCCAGGATATCTGCAAATGATCCGAATTCCTTGGATATGAGACCACTTTAAAGGTATACCCTATTAAACACCGCAAGAATAATAAAAATCCGTTTAGAGTTGGCTTTGATATCGGGTAAAAAACATACATAAAAATAAAAAATGTAAAAAAATACTCATCTAATTGAGAACCTCCTCCTTTTTTGAAGTCGGTTTAAAAAAGTGGTTTCATTTCAAAGAGTGATATTCCCTAAACTTCAGACAGTATCATACACTTCGCTTATTGAAGTAGCGCCCTTTCATTGGTCCCTGAACATGATACCCATTTCTGAATTTCTTTCAACAACAATCTTATAACAATTTAATCCAAGGGCCTTCAGAGCAGCAAATATTTACTACCCTGCGTATCCCACTGAAACAATGATCCGATCCAATTACAAAGGGTAGGTACATTATTTTTCAAATCTGAGAGCTAATTATGTAAGTAGTGAGGCCGAAATTTACTTAGGAACATGTGTACATAGCCTTAAAGGTCTTATTTTTAATAATTACCACCATTACAATGAGTCTGCCGCAGTAGCCTAGTGGTATGGGTAATGGACTGCGGAGGCGAGGTCTCGGGTTCGATCCCAGGTTTTACCATGGGACACACCAATGACTTTTCGATGCTTTTCGAAGTTATGTGTGTATTTATCGCAGGTTTATAAGTGGGACCTAAACATAAACTGGCGAAATGTGGGTGCTAGCACCTCTGCCTACCCCTTCGGGGATATAGGCGTGAGTTTATGTATATGTATGTATACTTATAATGAGTCTGAGGCTATATAAATATTAATAAGCGTTGTGGCCTAGTTTCTAAATGTATTTAGCACCTTTTTGATCCTGTCTCTAGAAATAGTACACTGCTTTACTTGGTTAAAGTTTTGAATCGTACAGGTAAGTCTAGCCATTTATTTTTCTAATTCTCAAGGGTCTCGTATATAAAAGCCAAAGAATCATTTTAGGGATACAAAAGTGTGAGCTTTCTTTTTCAAAGTTTACTTTTATCGGAATGTGCTGTCTGTATTGGCACAGATAACATCAGACCCGTACAGACTAGTACAGTACCCAAAATGAACTTAATACCTACTGGTGATGTTAATACTAGATTGTTTTATTGAAAGGTGTGTACTAAATATTAGAATAATCACTACATGAAGGGGGAGTACTTTCCCCGTTTCCGGGGACGAGTTGGGGACTCTGTTGTCCCCACACACCCGAGGAGAGGGCCAGATCGTGACAGATAGCCCTGGGTCGGCCGGGGTGCGAGGGATATGCCTGTCAACCTCGCGTACGGCAACCAAAACGACTCACAGGCGGCGTGCGTTTTGGTCGGTTCGAGTTCGACATAACCTCTTTCACCGGCTCCGGTGGGGAGGTGGGGAGGATTTTGCGCACGTAAAAAAAGGGGGAATACTTTGCTAGACAAGACCGATCAGAACCAGATTGTAATAAATATTTTAAAAATGAATGATCATGTCGTGGTGGGCACGGGGAAAACGAAGTTACTCTGCCCATTTTGGAAATTTCAGGCAGAAACTTAGTGTCAGTGAACTATATCGGTGTTTAAATAAAATAACGAGTTAGATTTCTTACTTTCCTCCCTCACATAACACGTAGAAGAGAGAAGTAGAAAACCTGAAAAATATTTCTTAAAACAAGCTTGTCTTAAGCTAATAATAAAAATTTATGAACAAATACAATTGAGGCTAACAAAAACCTGCTTATACCGCGTCAGGTATGAGAGGGTTGTGGATACTCCTGAGTCTTCATTTCACTACCGGCAATTTTTTTATAATATAATTTTCAACCTGAGATTCAAATAACTTGAGTAGTTCAACCTCTAAAATTTAAAAAAAGCTATAACTCACTTGTGAAATAAGACCAGGAAAAAGGCACTATTTGATTATAGGTGAAATTACAGCCACTTTATGAGTAAGTGTGTAGAAAAATACATTATATTATCCAGAAAATAACGAACGATCAAAAATCTCTTCGTGATTTCGGTGAAAACATGCTACCACAGCGGGGGATTTTCTCAAAAATAAACTTCACACAAAGCGTGGAGTGATTATCTTAAGAACCTCTCAGTTGCAGGCTTTTAAAGAAACTCTTAATATAACTGAAATCCGCTAATGGCGCTGGGCTCTTTACGAGTTTGGCCGCGAAACACGTTTGAAATATATTTCGCAAGTATTAAGGTAGGTTCCTGCTACGGTAAATAGGTCATTTTCGATAGACAGGCTTTGAATTCTGGAGAGAAGACGTATGTACACACAACCAAACAAGTAATATAATATAAATAAATAACTATAATAAACATATAACAAATATATTATATAATATATAATAAATAATATATAATAAAATATAAAACATATATTTAAGAATTTTGCAGTTATCAAACTATAGTAAAGTTGTGTGTGATATTTTGCCAACACTTGAGTATTGTAAATTATTTCTTTCACGGCTGATTTTGGAGCCCCAGGTATAGCTTAACTGCTGAATATCAGACTCTTTTCCTTCTTCAACTCTCTATCTCACTCCCTCCCTCTCTATCTCTCACTCTCTTTAACTTCAACAGGCTTTTTCCGAGGTCAGGAAGCCAGACGATAGTCGCTGCCATAAAAACCAAGATATGCCAAATCCGAAGGAGAAATTGTGATCTTTAAATATAAGATTTACAATTTGAAAGCTTTTCAATGGAAAGTTTTAAAATTCAAAATAGAATAGATATCAAGTTATGCCGGTCACGATGGACACTTCAACCACTGTCGAACGAACCTAGGCACTTCTTCCAAAGCCCTGCGATTGCCAATTGCGATTGAATTCCACTTCGTAAACAGTGCTTCAGTGATAAGTACAAACACTTACCTACTTATATGTCCATGTGCACTTCAGTCCATGTAACCAAATTCCAAAAAGACCTGCAACAAAATGGGATAAATTTTAGTATTCAATGTCCTAATAGACGTTGAGGGCATGATGTTTTTTTGAGTTTAGAGCAAAATCGAAATATATATATATTATGATAACATAACATAACATTATGATAATTCTTTCGAAAAATCTACATATACTGACATACCCTTAAAAAATACCTCAAGTATTCTTGCTGTTTATCCTTTTAGTTTAAGTATAATGTGTGTATCTGTCCACAAATTGGTACAATTAGATAAGCTGAGACATAAATTGGTACATTTCAAAAACTCCCGTTGAGATTTGAACTTTGAGGAATTGAAGAGTTTTATACTGTTAAGTTTATTGTAGTCATTTACTGTAGCACCACGATTACTGGGAATACCGTTTATCATTTCCTCGAACATTGGGATCGTCGGGGTCGATATCTCCAGGGACGTCCAATAATCGCAGTCAATTGAATGACAAGGTTAAGTTGGTTTCAAAAAAACTTAGAGTGCTCAACAGGGCAAAGCAGTGCTTCACTGCGGAGCTGCGACTCCTTCTTTATAAGGCACAGGTTCCGCCCCAAATAGAGTACTGCTGTTGCCTTTTTGACGGAGCGCTTGCAAACCAACTTGACCTCCTCGACTCGGTGTAAAGACGGGTGTTGAAGCTGGTAGTCATTCCCATACTTACAGGCAATGTAGCCTTAGGAGGGACTTTGCCTCGCTGTGTGTGTTCTACCGCCTATACAATGATTTTTGCTCAAATGAATTGTTTGATTATGCTTACAAGCACATTTTATCATTGCACCGCTCACCACAGATCCATCCTCGAAGATTCCGACCGGAAACGGTACGCATCAGAAATCTAACGCATGCTCAAGCGGTGGAATGAAGCTGCAGTTTCCCCAAGCACCTATAATATGGAGTTCTTCAAGAAGGGCATTAAAAGATTTCTTCAGGATTGGCAGCACGAGTGTAACGTCCCTGGTATTGCATATTCCACGATAACCATTTTCCACCACTAGTCTAGTTCTCACTAGTTCTTTGTATAGAAATCTATGTTATACTCATAACATATTGCATGCAGAGAAACTGCGAAGCATGTCGGACCTTATTTGTTTTTGTAACACCATTGTAACATACCGTGTTTCGAGCAATAAATGATTTACTTACTTACTTACTTACTTACTTACATAACATAAACTCACGCCTATATCCCCGAAGGCTTCCAGATTTCGCCAGACAAATTGACCTACAGATTAACCACGCTACTCGTTTTCTATACTCGAAATTTAGATTCAGCGGCATAGAATAGCAACCGTCGCGTCGATTATTTAAAGAATTGCACGTTCGTAAGGGCCGAAGGGTGGGAAAACTGGGAGTGCCCTAATTTGAGCGCTGCGAACGTGCGGGCCGGATGATGATGTCACTAATAACGTTGTGGTATAATATATGATCGGCGGCCGTAACCCATAGTAAAGGTGATTACATGAACAATGGCGGACGATAGAGGAAGCCTATTAAGGTAATTGAACCTATTAATATTTTAACGTAAGATGTTGTATAAAGTAGGAAGAGAATTATCGCCGCCCTACAGAATTTCGCGGCCATAATAACCTTGTGATGTTTTCCCAGCGGTGACTAGTGTTTTTTTTTATACCACTTAGGTGGCAGACAAGCACACGGCCCACCTGATGGAAAGTGGTTACCGTGGCCTATGGATGTTTGTAACACCAGAGGTGTTACAGTCGCGCTGCCAACCCTGTAAGTACAGAGTTTCTGTGCCGTCAGTAGAAAACAAAGCAGGACAGGCCTTTAGTCTTTCACTGACATCACAAATTCTCCAGTCAGCTCTGGCTACCCTACTCACCGCTGGGAACACAACACGAAGTTATTATAGCCACGGTATTCTGTAGAGCGGAGGTACTTCCCCAGTCGGACTGCTCAATTGGGCGAAAATACCGCCGAGTCCTACCTCCTTGAAGCCAGCGCTCACTGCAGAGTTTATGTGCTATCAGTGGGAAGACCAAAATATTCTGCTATTGTTGTTACAGGGTCGGTAGCACAAGTGTGGCTCTCTTGGTGTTCTATTTGAGTGTGATTGTATAACAAATATTCAAAAGTCTTTACTAATATCCTAACTGCGAAAGTAACTCTGTCTGTCTGTTTGTTACGCTTTCATGCCTAAACCGCTGAACCGATCTTGATGATATTCGCATTGGTCTCGGTGTTTCTATGTGTAACATGTATGTATTTACAAAAAAAAGTATCTAAGCATGTTTATCCGCATTCTAGATTCCATAGCACAAACTAGTTAAGCTATGCTAATCATAAGTTTAGATAGCGTTGTGTAGAATGTTGTAGAATATTTATTTATTTGGTACAACGATGGAATAGAGCTTGAGAAACTTAGACTATATACTGCATAGACAGAGATTTTCTAACAAAATGTATCGTAAATAAAACGGTGTGATAAACGCGTTTTGTATGAGTAATTCTAATATATTGTTGTGTAAACTGTCAAATGTGGGCATTTTATGGGATGAGTGTACATGCTAACTCATACCCAAGTAGGAGCTATTTTACGCCGCGTTGAAATGAAACTTGCTGCGTGTAGGTATAGAGTTTTTGTATAGACTAAATTGGGAAATGACATACGCTATGTTTAGACGTGATAACCGGGCAGGCGGAGCCGCAGGCAACATTTACTTTCTAATATTAGTAGAAAGTATGATATCATATAATATTACAAACTCATATAACACTCGAAGGAGGATCGCAAGTCAAGCTGCCTGCGTACTGAGGCTCACTAGAGTACGTAACTAGAGTGACCTCCGCCCCCCATGAGCGCAGGCCTGGGGGTGCGGGTGGAGCCGCCTATCATCCTGCCAGAAGCAGGCCGCGGCGGCAGGACGCCTTGCGAGCCTCCCCGTTCCCGGGGACGAGTTGGGGACTCTGTGGTTCGCACACCCGAGGAGAGGGTCAGATCGAGAGAGATAGCCCTAGACCGGCCAGGGTGCAAGGGATATGCCTGTTAACCTCACCTTCGGCAACCAAAAACGACCCACAAGTGACGTGAGTTTTAGTAGGTTCGAGTCCGACATAACTTCTTCCACTGACTCCGGTGGTGGGGTATCGGTAGGGATATTCCACACTTAAAAAAAAGCTTATATAACACTAAAGAGCTCTTTATACTAGTTATAGCTAATGTAGTAATCATACCGCAGCTGCACATGTAGCACAAGATTTAGTGGTCAAGATGCTGGAGTTGTATAAAATTTATATTTTATATGATCTGCTAGTATGCATCGTGGTGTATCAATAAAAATAGAACGACCTGCATACTAAACTGCTGGAGATTTCATAGCTGGTCAGTTAATATTGAGAAATAGATGGCTAGGTTTGTTAACTGGTCGATAAATGATCAGTGGGTTAAGCTACTATGGAAAGACTGCCTTTAGGAAGACTTACCAATCAAGCAATCAATCAATTAGCTCACCGTAGTCCACTGCTGGACATAGCTCTCCCAATGTGCGCCATGTCGTCCGATCCTACGCATTACGTATCCAGTCCGTCCCAGTCACCCTTTTCAGGTCGTCAGTCCATCTGGCTTCAGGGTGTCCTATCATCCGTTTGCCTTCTCGCAGTCTCCACTCTAGGACTCGTTTGCTCCTACGGCCATCGGTCCTTCGAAAGACGTGGCCACCCAACATCCACCGCTTAGTTATCTTTATGTGAGTGTTACCGTACTTCGGAGGGCACTTTAAAGTCCTGGCTGTAAGTAGTATAAAAAATATAGGCGGTAGACAAGCGGTCCATCTGATGGAAAGTGGTTAACGTGGCCTATGGTCGAGTGCAATACTAGGGGCGTGACACTCGTACTGCCGAACCTGTAGAAACCTTCTAATGCCCTTCTTGAACAACCCCATAGTATACTATTTTAAAATTTTATTTTTACTGAAAATGTATTAGGACTCCTCATATGCATTCTTTAAAAAAATTGCCAAATTACGCCGTATAATATCAGTTATATGCAGTAAAACCCTGTTAAAATCGACTCAGTCCCTTCGGATATTACCGAGAACATGCAGACAATTTCTTAAAATTACCTTTTATTAGGTACAACTATCTCAAACACTTTTATATCTTGATTAAAAAGCCGTTTTTCTAAAATTACAAAAACACCCTTCAATTAGGTATATATCTGTGTATATACCATCCAAAATATTTCCCTTGTCATCTGAAAGAACGAAACCAATAGGAAGTAGGTTGAAGTACGGTGAACTGTCTCCCCATGGGCCCTGTGTCATTGGTTTGAAATATTAAATTGACAAAATGTATTCAACTGTCGATGTGTCACAACTTCAAGGAACATAACTCATACTTAGAAAGTGTTAGTGTGGGTGTTGGAATTCCCTTAGGGTATGCGACATTTGTTATACTTTTGTATTGGAATGGCATATGTATTATAGCACATTATGGTACAAGTGTGTAATGTTGGATATTACCACTGAGGCGCCATTGAGATCCGAGCTGTTAGGTGAGAGTTTTAAGAGAGCCGGAGGCGGTAATCATCAATACACATGTGTATCATACGCGTGACGTTTTTTAATATACTTATGAAGAAAATAATACTAAAATAGATATTTACCCTTATAATTTACAGATGGTAAACTTTCCATAACGTTAAGGGCTTCACATCTTAAAACGGGCTGCGTACAACATAAATCATTTTCTTCATAACTAGTACTTGTCAACAATTTAATTAATGTTTTAATCTGTCTATTTATCTATATTCGCTAATTACATCTATTGAAAAAATAATTAAATAAAACAAAAGTTAAAATGCGTTGTGTAATTCCTCAGCCATAGATAAAAAAAATGAGGTGTTTTTTTTTAGAAAATATTAGAAAATGATACTTTAATTAAAGTTTTGTTTATTAAACTTTCATTCTAATGAACTAACAAGTTGAAATTGCCATTTAAATAATTAGGTGTATGAAATGAGCTATTTATTTTTACAAAAAAATCGTGTTCAAAATAGTACCTACAGTACTATTTTGAACACGATTTTTTTGTATCGAAACTTTTTTAAGAACAAAACAAATCAACCAATAAAAAAATATCTATAACTCACTTGTAAAGCATTGAAAGCAATGAAAATGTCACAGTTCGATTAGTGGTGTCATTATGTGCCTAATTGCGGTAAAATTAGAGGCACTTTGTGAACAAGTGTGTGGAAAAAACTATTTATTACACATATTAGTCGTTAATGTTTTGTTAAAATAAAAACACAAAACATATGGAGTTGCCATTAATTTATTATGAATTCGTAGTTTTGAGATAAATAGGTATATTTATATGTGATATTTACACAATGCTACCTAGACTCAAAAGTATACATAGCTAGACTAGATTACCCACTTGCACGTTCCTGGGTTAGCTACATTAACAAAAAATAATCCGGGGTTGCCACTAACTTTTGACAGTGCAAGGTATATTATTTATTTAACCCCGTGTTAGCAGTTATTTTTGGAGTTAACTGCTAACACAGGGTTAAATAAATAATATACCTTGCACCGTCAAAAGTTAGTAGCGACCACGGATTATTTTTTTAAATATTTAACGAGTAAGTAATGAGTAAGAATTTAAATCGCTAACCCTGGGTTAGTGATGTTATGTCAATGTTATATTATTATGTCTATTCAGAACACAGTAATCATCAATCGACAGTCAGAAAATACAGTTGAAATAAAAAGTCCTCAAGTAAGAAAGGAAGAAGAGAGAGAGAGGAAGGAAGGAAGGAAAGTAGAAAAAAAGAAAGAAAGAAGAGAAAGAAACTCATTGTTCGCTATCGTCACTATCGGACTCCAACAAATCAAATATATCACGAAACAAAATTACTAAACATAAAACAACTATACATACACACGACCTGCATTTTAGTTAAAAAAAATGACAACTAATTCGATCCAAACTAATATACAGTTATCTAAAAGGGAATCAATTCACTTGCTAAGAAACAGAGACAATATTCAGTTAATTCGTCCACGTACTAATTATGGTAAAAAAACGATATTATTCGATGGAGCTAAGCATTATAATAAACTACCTAACAACATTAAAAATATTGATAAATTGAATGTGTATAAGGGTCAACTCAAAAACTATGAACAAACAAATGTAATCATTTAAAGTAGGCAGAATAGAGGAAAACATTTATTGTAAATTTCATAATTATTGTAAATCTCATTTTAAGCGAACTTTATGTTCTTATGACAAATAAATGTCTTTAAACCTAAACCTATTGCTAAAATCAAAATAGAATATTTTTATTTCTTATATTTTATTTTCATTCTATAATGTGTTTCTTCTATGCAATAATTATACAGGTTAGATACAGCTTTTTCACATTAAGTGAACCCAAATAGGGCCCCATCTCAGCATTGAATGCTACGCACACTGAGAATGCTCTCACTATAATTTATAAAATAATAACTCTCATTCAATGGTCAGTACACAAATATAATTAAGATTGATCGGACTAAAACAGACACCCATAGATATTTTAATATTTTCTACTAGTAAAAAGATATTCCAGGTTACGTGTACACCACGCGTAACCAGACGTATCTTTTTGTGTTGCAAGACAAAGTGAGAGTTGTGGCGATGTCACATGTACCCGGCGCCATCTAGCGACAGCAAGCTGAACTATTACCTAAAACTACGAATCCTACATCGCGCAAGTAAAGTTCTCGCGCTGGGACAACTTGTATGCATCAAGCCAACGACAATCGTTGGGCCGCGGCCCGCCAGGCGATCACCTTGCCTGGTCGGAGGATCCTCCCTTTGTGTTGGAGGAACATATCACCTCGTTCCTCCACAGAGTTAACAGTTTAACTATCTGACCCAGAGTTTACAAGCTGAGGTTGCGACCTGAGACGGTGCACACTGTGCGGTATGAAAGAAACCTCATCCCACGCATACTCAAGCTGTGTAATAAACTCCCTGCTGCGGTTTTCCTATGCGCCTACAATATGGGATTCATCAAAAGGGGCATTAGGAGGTCTCTTCAGGGTCGCACACGTGTTGCAACACGTCCATAGGCCACGGTAACCACTTCCCATCAGGTGGGCTACTTGATATTGGTCAACCGCATCTATAGGGTTGTAGCCTAGAGTCCGCTTATTATTTTTTGTTGGAGTGCTTATCAGGGAGCGACTGCGATCAGACCTCCTAAATCCGATAAGAACGCCAGAACCGGAGCCTCGTGAGGTTTGTATGGTTCCCTAATGTCTTTGTGAGCCATGTATACCCTTAATGCTTAATCGACAACACTTAATGGCTAATGCTATTACTGAAATTATAATCTCTTGGTGAGTAGCACGTACTCGCTTATAAGTACGCTAGGCTGTACCAAGTCATTACTCTTCGTCGAAAGCACTGAAGGGGAGACTAAGGTCACCGCCTCTAATAAATGTAATAACGTTACTATTAAAAAATAACTCAACTTAATATGTCGGATTAATGTTAGAGGTATTCTTTTATTTCTTTCAATTCTGGAATTCGCAATCGCGTAAAATCGCATTAAATCGCTTCGCAATTATGTTCGCTTCGAATCACCTATGTAGGACAATGCTTTAGGGACAGGACTATTTTGGGATTGGGACAGCTCAGACTCAGACTTGATGAATGGCTTGAGTCAACAATAGTGTCCGAAAGACGGCAATAAGCTCACTCCCTATTACGTGGGACCGAATTCAATGATTGGTGAAATCTGGGTGTTAATTCGTGATTATATGTATATATGCAAATAGCATTTTTATTTTATACTTATCAAGTATGACATGTTTCCAATGTACCTTCGATAAAACAGATCACAAATCAGAGAAACAGAAGTAAATACACATGTATATCTCTTTATCAACCATACCTATGGGGAACGTTTTTTACTTATTAGTTAAGATGCGTGCAAAGATATGCACAGAACAGAATACTGCCAGGCTTTAGTAAAACAGTTTATACTCCGTAGTAACGGCGGTAAGACCCATCATGGGGGAGTGGCTAGAGAGGCCACACGGCAGCCTCTCGTACCGTCTGACGCAGATGATCACCGAGCACGGATGCTTCGGAAAGTATCTGCGTCGGATGCAGAAAGAGCCAACGTCCGAGTGCCATCACTGCGACGCGAGCGAGGACTCAGGTCCGCACACGCTCACCGAGTGTCCGGCGTGGGAGACGCCGAGGCGGGAGCTTGTGGCGGCCCTGGGAGTGAGGGTTCTCACGCTCTCCACCTTGCTCGCGGCGATGGTTCGCTGCGCGGACGCGTGGGCGGCCGGCGCCTCCTTCTGCGAGCAAGTAATGCTCGTGAAGGAGGAGGCGGGGCGGGAGCGGCAGCGGGAGCGACGAAGGATCGCTAGACAAGCTGCCCGCGCACGAAGGCAACTCGGGCGTCGGAGGTCGATGAACGACCTCCGCCCCCTATGAGCGCCGGCCTGGGGGTGACAGGTGAAGCCGCCTGTCACCCTTGCAGAAGCAGGCCGCGGCGGTGGCGCGCGTGGCGCGCCTCCCCGTTTCCGGGGACGAGTTGGGGACTCTGTGGTCCCCACACCCGAGAAGAGGGCCAGATCGTGAGAGATGGCCCTGGGTCGGCCGGGGTGCGAGGGATATGCCTGTCAACCTCACCTTCGGCAACCGAAACGACCCACAGGCGGCGTGCGTTTTAGTCGGTTCGTGTCCGACATAATCTCCTCCACCGGCTCCGGTGGGGAGGTATCCGTGGGGATTTTGCGCACGTAAAAAAAAAAAAAAAAAAAAAAAACAGTTTATACTGATGATGAGCAAGGCCATATGCTATTTGATAAGGTTCAGCCCAATTCTTCCTAATACCGCTTAATATCTCAGTTTTTTCTGTAAAACTTGGTTTGCAAAATGAGATATTTCCTAACTCTGATAAACTATGACTTATTATTATTTTTAATTCCAAAAGCAAGTCAAAATATAAACAATCAAATTCAGTCCCAATTTTTAACTATTTAGATTTGAGATTTTAGATGAAGTCCGACAAAACCCCCCCTCCGGCTCAAGTGGTGTGGATCCGTTTGAATTTTGCGCACAATAAAAAAAAAGACCTAAGTATATACCCTTACATCAGTCATAATGTAAAGGATTCTAAATACAATATCAGACTACAAGCGCTTCCCAAACTACGAAAAGTTATTCTATGAAATCTAATTCTACTGTCGCAAACATTAACACAAAAATGACATACATTATGAAGAGTACACCATTTCCCACAAGCAAACATTTCCTTAATCCAGTATTATAATTAAAAACTGAATAATTCGCATCAAGTTTGCTTGTAATTAAGGCGAGCGACGAAACAGCCGCTTAAATACTAAATGGGGCTTACTTTCGTCCCGCCACAAACGCGAACGCGCTTAATTAGAATAGAACATTGAATAGCGTGCCCTAATAGGATTGGGATATGCTTTTCTGACACTGGAGGTACCTCGTGACCTTTCAAGTACTTAGTACTGTGTGAAAAACCTATATCTACAATTAGGGGATGAGGAGAAGAGTCAGCCGTAAATTAATCCTAATACAAACCTGTAGGATTTCATATTTTCCTTTTGAGATACGGAACTCTGTGGTGCTTGGTGGGAATCCTTACTCGGTGCCTGGGCAACGAACATAGCAGCGCCTCTTTCCTAGAATAGCAGCGCCTCTCTTTTAGGATGGCTGCCACCGACGGCCACGTCCTATTGAGGATTGCTCATACGCTCTGAGGTCATATTAGCAAACGGAACAGTGGAAAATAGGCCGCAGAGCGAGCTGATTCTACGAGCGCAGGTCTGAGGGGTTAGATCGCCTGTCACACCAGTAGATACACGCCTGTCACGCCAGGCAGGCGTGGCGACGCACCGCACCCCCATTTCCTGAGTAGGGTGGGGGAATTCCCCCGCCTGGGGGGAGGGGGCATTACAGAACCAAGACGGTTAGCAGAGGACCAAAAAAAAGTACGACACCCTAAAAATAGGTTTATTACATTTTAGACAGGCATCCATAGGCTGGCAATATATTAGAAACTCACACAGAGAAGTCACACATTTCAACATATAGGTTCCGAGAATTCACTCTGAAAAATGCCCTCTCATGCGGTTACTTGGTGAGGCAACTGTAGCTAGCTAAGTGTCCATTTACACAATGTGTCGTGTTACAATTAGTATAAGAACCATATTCGAACAAGGCCACAAGAACGTCCTCTCATCCTTTTAGTAGAATGAGAAGTACCAAAAGGTATCTATTAAAAGTTGTGCGTACCTTAACCCTTCGGTACCCGCGTCAAATAGTGTGTAACTTATATTGTATACAGTGAGTTGTGAGTGTATCGAAAATATTTGGAGTCTAAGTCAACTCAATAATTTAGAAAATAGTCGCTTAGTTATTTTCCTGTAGTGAAAATAAATTAAGAATGATAAAAGAGCGGTAAAAGATCTCTCCTTCATCGTAAAATTCATTCTTATTTTTCTTTTTTCTTTTTTATCATCCACGTAATAATAAATTATTCGATAATGTGACGTCCTACCTTTTTATTTCATAGAAGTTGCCTTAGATGTCGCCATTTTGACGTTTAGTAAAAAATAACCAATTTGACAATACAGTCATGTACCTAATTATGTAGCTACCAATACAAGCTACAGCTTAGTTTAGGAACCAACGTAGTACTTAAGTGAGAACCTCACCATCATGGGGGAGTGGCTAGAGAGGCCACACGGCAGCCTCTCGTACCGTCTGACGCAGATGATCACCGAGCACGGATGCTTCGGAAAGTATCTGCGTCGGATGCAGAAAGAGCCAACGTCCGAGTGCCATCACTGCGACGCGAGCGAGGACTCAGGTCCGCACACGCTCACCGAGTGTCCGGCGTGGGAGACGCCGAGGCGGGAGCTTGTGGCGGCCCTGGGAGTGAGGGTTCTCACGCTCTCCACCTTGCTCGCGGCGATGGTTCGCTGCGCGGATGCGTGGGCGGCCGGCGCCTCCTTCTGCGAGCAAGTAATGCTCGTGAAGGAGGAGGCGGGGCGGGAGCGGCAGCGGGAGCGACGAAGGATCGCAAGACAAGCTGCCCGCATACGAAGGCAACTCGGGCGTCGGAGGTCGATGAACGACCTCCGCCCCCCATGAGCGCCGGCCTGGGGGTGACAGGTGAAGCCGCCTGTCACCCTGGCAGAAGCAGGCCGCGGCGGTGGCGCGCGTGGCGCGCCTCCCCGTTTCCGGGGACGAGTTGGGGACTCTGTAGTCCCCACACCCGAGAAGAGGGCCAGATCGTGAGAGATGGCCCTGGGTCGGCCGGGGTGCGAGGGATATGCCTGTCAACCTCACCTTCGGCAACCAAAACGACCCACAGGCGGCGTGCGTTTTAGTCGGTTCGAGTCCGACATAACCTCCTCCACCGGCTCCGGTGGGGAGGTATCCGTGGGGATATTGCACACGTAAAAAAAAAAAATAAAAAATAATAAAGTGAGAACCTCGAAATATGCTCAAGTTTCTTTTGACTATTTTGAGTGTACCTAAGTTAATAAACAATTATTTATTTACTAAGGAGCATTAACAATAAAACAAAGTAAACGTATATAGCCGGTCTGTTAGACCAATACGCGGATGTGTGAAGGTTAAAACTGAGTTAACTGACACGCCCTGACCTTTGGGTAATATAAATTTACTATCTCCTGTAAAAAAGACAAACATTTTGTAAATATATTGAGTACCAAATGTGTTTCCACGATCCAGAATGACAATAAAATACGTTTCAGTCCAGTACCCATGATGAATAATCCTCTTAGGTATCAATAAATAAAACATTTCAGCTTTAAAATATATATTTTTAAATGTATATGAAAGCCATAGGTCCTGGGCTTCGTTTCCGCTAATTTTATATCAGGTCAAAGCCACTGTCATAACACAGACACTGCAATAAATGATATGTCATTTTAGACTCTAAACACATGTTTTAAAATTATAAAATTAATTGGCTTCTTGTAAAGTGAATGAAACACGTAATGAACTATTTTTCATTTAATTTTGAGCTTTAATCGTAGAACCTAATCGTAGAATCCTAGAACCTTTACAGATGCGTAGAGATTTTGCGTCCATGGCTGTATTTTACCGTCTGTACCATGGGGAGTGTTCTGATGAGCTCTTCCAATTAGTCCCACCCTCCTCTTTCCTACACAGGACAACACGTGCAGGTCTTAGATGCCATCCGCACACGGTGCAGAACATCCGATCAAGAACCAAGCGGTTCGGAGACTCTTTCCTCTGTCGCACCATTAAGGCCTGGAATTCATTACCAGCTCACGTGTTTCCTTATTCCTACAGTCCCGGGTCCTTCAAGCGGGGCGTGAAAAAGCATATGATGACGCCGTCAAGCTGAGTGTCACCATTGTCACACGGTATGTGTAAGTAATGGTGACCCTCTTTTCTGGGACTTTGCCTTCAGCTTACCATCAGGCAAGGCGAAGTCTAATTAACGTGTCCTATATAAAAAAAAAACATAAACATATATATAAAAACTGTCATACAAAACCTTTGAGAATGCCATGAGGTGAAACCGGTCAGGTATAAAAATAAGGTTAAGAATTTAATACTGTGGTTAGATGTAGCTCCGACGCGGATAATTGCATATACCTACAATTAACAATAACACTACGATACAATATTTAGAGGAAATTTAAAAGTGGCACCTATTAATGAAAAATTGAGAAGCGAGCGACTGACGTAGTATGGACATACTACATATGAGAAAATATTAGAATATGTTTGAATTGGTTGAATTCTAAGAATATGGTACATCGAGGTCTTAATATTATTACAGTGGTCATATATATTCTACCATTATTGGTGTAGAAATCTATAGTTTTACAATAATAATGAAAATAATATCAAACAGGTAATTGTTTATTTCTAAGAATATGGTACATCGAGGTCTTCATGTTATTGATATTTATATAATGTATAAATATTTAGTTTCACAATGATAATGAAAATAATAATGTCAAATACTAATACTGCTTATAACACACATGCAATAAATTAATTATTTCATTAGTCGTTTTATTTTTTTACATGAGTCTAATTATAACATTGTAACATTAAATTTGCTATCCATAAATTCCTTCACCGAATAAAAACATATAACTAATAAAAAATTAAATATGAGAAGTGATGAAAGTTATGTTGTAAATAAAGGTTTAAAGTATGAATGTAAGATAAGGTTTTAGAAGCTGAAATAGACCAAATAAAAGTTGGATGGATTGCGTGAAAGAGGATATGGCAAAGAAGGGAGTAGCTAAGGAAATTATATCTGAGAGGAATGTATGGAGGGAAATAACATTATTATATAACGATTCGGGACTTTTCGCGGTTAAGTCATGGAACTTACTATTTTTGCCGACGTTTCGGATGTGTTGCAGCACCCGTGGTCACGAATTGACTAGCTTGCAGCGTCGAGAAGTATGCGGAGAACATTTTGTGTACGCGTACCCTTCATTACTTTTATAATGAATGATAAGGCAAGGCGACACACCACACTCACTAAGTCAGTTTTTAACGGCATTTTTTTTTGGTTCAGTATCTCAATCACTGGAGTCCACGCTCTGGATAATTTGAATCCATTTTCGTTATTGAAGATTTTTATTTTTTAATTTCAATAGCTTCACGCACAAACCGTGAATAGCAGTGGCGATCAGTGGAGAATACTTTGGATTAATGAAGCTCAATCCAGTGATTGGTACCCGACTCAAGATGTTCTGCTACTGTCGATTTATTGAACTGACGATTCTTCACAGCTGCGATATGTTCTCTGACTCCATTTATTGGATAACACTTCGATAAAATACAGTATTTTCCATCAACAGCACCAAAAATGCCGTTTTTATACCACTTAGGTGGCATAAAAAACGAACGTGTGTGTAGCACCAGAGGAGTCACACTCGCGCGGCCAACCCTGTAAGCACAAAGTTTCTGTGCCGTCAGTGTAGAAGACAATGCAGGACAGGCAAGTCTTCCCACTGACAACATAAACTCTCTAGCAAGCTCTGGCTACCCTAATCACCGCTGGGAACACAACACGAAGTTACTATGGCCGCGGTATTGAAACCGTTATAAATATGTAGTTTTATTTCTATGAATATTTTATTTGATAAATGAGTTTTAAAACTCTGAAATGAATACTTAATACACAGATATAATACTATTTTCATTCAAAGCTAAATAGAAAAATTATTCTTATTGAAGTTTAGCGTTGAGTTGGTTTTATATTAACATATTCTAATTGATCGTAGGTCGTCTAGAACGAGTCTGGGGTAGGTCAACAGTTGTTTTAGGTCATACGTTACATACATATATTATGACCTAAAAATATTCATTTTTGTGTATTACTGAACAGGTAAGCAAGATTATTTTAATTGTAATGTAAATACAATCAATTCAAACTTGAAATACTCTAAGCAGATGCTTCCTCAGTTCCTATTAAGTCATTACATCTGCAGCGAGATCAGATAATATATATATATATAATCACGCTTTTATCCAGGGAGGGTTAGGCAGAGGTGAATTAACACCCACAATTCACTAATCATTGTATTCGGTCCCACGTAATAGAGGGTGAGCCTATTGTTGTATTCCGGACACTATTGCTGACTCGAGCCATGCATCTGAGGTTGAGTCTAGGCTGTATATATCTATCTGATGTTAAACAGCCCTATCCATTAGTCGCTTTGTACGATACCGCATGGGAAGAGACGGAATGGCCCAAATTCTACTTTGCCAGGAACCCCGCAGCCTCAGATAATTCTGTTTATATATTATAATTATAACCTTAAAAGTATATTTTTCGGTCTTGTGTAATAGAGAGCGCATTACCATCAATACACACGTAATTTCTTCTCTTTCCAATAACTTTATTCTGATTAGTGGTTAACGAGTCGGTTTTGCAATCGAGAGATCCAGAATACGAATCCTTGTTACCAACAAGATTCCATTTCTAACGTACCAAGTAATTTGTCTAAACTGTCTGTTACTTAGTAACACAACACAACATAACATAACATAAACATAATACTGTTGAATGGAGTACCACTAAACAGAATGTACGAATTTAAATATCTGGGACATGTACTAACTGCGGACCTCAAGGATGATGAAGACGTTGAAAGGGAGCGAAGGGTTTATCGTTACTCGTTACATTTCGTTATTGTAATATTTTATCATTTATTCACTTGTGTCATACATAAACTATGTTTTTCTTGTTCTTGTATACCAATTTGTATCTATCTACTGTGAAATAAAAAACTTATTATTATTATTATAAGGGCGCTGTCGGTAAGGGCAAACATGATTGCTCGCAGATTTGCAAGGTGTTCCACTGATATTAAAATAACTTTATTTCGCGCATACTGCACATCCTTGTACACGTGCAATCTGTGGTCCAGTTACACCAAAAAATCATACAGTGCCCTTCGAGTCCAGTACAATAACGCGTGGGGCTGCCTCGGTATTGTAGCGCATCAAGGATGTTTGCGGAGGCACGTGTCGACTGCTTTTACACGCTCATGCGGATACGGTATGCGTCTCTGATGCGTCGTGTGCGAATCAGCCCCGACAGAATCCTGGAGTGTATAGCCAGTAGACTTGACTGTACATATATTTATCACTGCTGCAGGCTCTCCACATCGGTGTTGAGCCTGTACTGGTGATTGATAGAATACGTAGATAGTAACTAAATCTTTTAAGCTCAATTTGTAGTAACATAGAATAAGAGAATTATGACTAACATAAAATGAGTCTGTGTTACTTAAATAAACGTATCTTATTATTATTATTGTTATAACATAAACTCACGCATATATCCCCGAAAGGGCAGGAAGAGGTGCTAGCACCCACTTTTCGCTAGTTTATGTTTAGGTCCCAATGTAATAGGTGGCGAGCCTATTGCCATTAACCGGGCACTTATAAACCTGCGATAAATACCATCACTGCGACGCGAGCGAGGACTCAGGTCCGCACACGCTCACCGAGTGTCCGGCGTGGGAGACGCCGAGGCGGGAGCTTGTGGCGGCCCTGGGAGTGAGGGTTCTCACGCTCTCCACCTTGCTCGCGGCGATGGTTCGCTGCGCGGATGCGTGGGCGGCCGGCGCCTCCTTCTGCGAGCAAGTAATGCTCGTGAAGGAGGAGGCGGGGCGGGAGCGGCAGCGGGAGCGACGAAGGATCGCAAGACAAGCTGCCCGCGTACGAAGGCAACTCGGGCGTCGGAGGTCGATGAACGACCTCCGCCCCCCATGAGCGCCGGCCTGGGGGTGACAGGTGAAGCCGCCTGTCACCCTGGGAGAAGCAGGCCGCGGCGGTGGCGCGCGTGGCGCGCCTCCCCGTTTCCGGGGACGAGTTGGGGACTCTGTAGTCCCCACACCCGAGAAGAGGGCCAGATCGTGAGAGATGGCCCTGGGTCGGCCGGGGTGCGAGGGATATGCCTGTCAACCTCACCTTCGGCAACCAAAACGACCCACAGGCGGCGTGCGTTTTAGTCGGTTCGTGTCCGACATAACCTCCTCCACCGGCCCCGGTGGGGAGGTATCCGTGGGGATTTTGCGCACGTAAAAAAAAAAAAAAAAACCTGCGATAAATACACACATAACTTCGAAAAGCATCTAAAGTCATTGGTGTGTGCCATGGTAAAATCTGGGATTGAACCCGTGACCTCGTCTCAGCAGTCCATTACCCATACCACTAGGCTACCGCGGTTTCACTAACTGAGTACTCTTACAAAATAACTGCAACCAAGTATATTCTAAAAGAATCAAACAGCTACAAATTTAATATCACCAACAAATATCTTATGTCGTATTCTTATACCTAAGGCCATCCTCCACGACAATAATCTCACAAACTTAAGAACCGTTGAAAAGCTCGTTAAACCGTTGATTTGTAAAACTTTATGCTCTAAACTGCCCGGATATTCGCCCCCTAATATCATTGGACGTCTACGGCCAACGACAGTGCCTTCATTAAAAACTTTTAATACCATTATTAAGCTCTGTTACAAATGTACTAAATACTGTTATGTAAAGGTGCTCACTCACTACGAGCGTTCGCTTCTAATGTCTTTTTAAATACTTGGCCCTGATGAGTCCAGCTGAGGTGCAGTCCAAAAGATACAGACCACCACTTCTGATATTATTGAACTTAAAATGGTGGTTATGATAGATGCTTTTTCACGCCCCACTTGAAGAACCCTGTAAGAGGGAAACACGTGCACATTTTTTAGGGTTGGCATCGCGAGTGTGACGCTCCTGGTGTTGCACGAGTCCATAGACTACGGTAACCACTTCCCATCAGGTGGGCTGTGTGCTTGTCTGTCACCTAAGTGGTATAAAAAAAAAAACTTTATCGTGCGGCAGGAAAGGACATTTAAGGTACGGTTTTTTTTTTTATACCACTTATTTGGCAGACAAGCACACGGCCCACCTGATGGAAAGTAGTTACCATGGCCTATGGACGTCTGTAACACCAGAGGAGTCACAGTCGCGCTGCCAACCCTGTAAGTACAGAGTTTCTGTGCCGTCAGTAGAAGACAAATCAGGACAAGCCTTTAGTCTTCCCACTGACGGCACAAATTCTCCAGTGAGCTCTGGCTACCCTACTCACCGCTGGGAACACAACACGAAGTTATTATAACCGCGGTATTCTGTAGGGCGGAGGTACTTCCCCGTTTTGATCGATACGTCATAATACTGACTCTCGGACTGACGAGCAAACATTATGTAACATTCATGTCATTAGTTGTATAATACAGAAATACTAGGTACAGAAATTTCGGACTATAGAGCTAGATACGGCATGGCGATAGCACATTCAATTACTATGTCAGGGGGCGTAGGTTTGCTTTCCGCTTAGTTTTTTGAATTCTCACATATCATTTGCTTTACTATGGGTATAATATGTGTTTAAAAAAATACTTAAATACTTTTAATCACGCCTTTATCCCCGGAGGGTTAGGCAGAGGTGAATTATCACCCACATTTCACCAATATTTGTATTCGGTCCCACGTAATAGGGGATGAGCCTATTGCCGTATTTCGGGCACTATAGTTGACTCGAGCCATGCATCTGAGGCTGAGTCATATTACAAGCTAAATTTAGTTTGTTTCTATACTGTGATGTACAAAATATCCCAGAATATGAATTTATTTAATGATATAATGCTAGAAACATATAATTAAAGTATTCTACTGTTCGGTTCGCTTCCCTCACAGGTAAATGCTTGACTTGATAACATGACATTACAGACGGATGCTCCCGGTGAGGGGATACCTTTACCTACACTTGTAAATATATTATGCTACATTTTAGTTAACAACAAAGACAGCTTCATGCTTGTAACGTAACGTTACATAAACGTTACGTAAAAAAATACATTAAGTTTTCATAGATTGCATAAGCAATCAATAGGTAAAATTCCACCCAAGTAGTGTGAAGCATATTTGCTTACAAACATTTTGTGCCACACACCAGCAGTTCACTTACTAAGCTGGTAGCGCATTTGGCTTCCGTCTCCACTTATTAAGGCTGTACATAACCTTTGTAAGCGCACATTTCAGTATACTTGTACACGTACATATGCACTGAGCAGAATGTTCAGTTTGTACGCGTCGACATACATATACATACAGTCCACTGCCTGTACGTGGGCGCGCACAAAATAATATAGATGTACGCGAACATTTCTAGAATGATCGCGGACTATTTGTTTTTGTTTTCTTGAGTGAGTCGACCAGAATAACTATTAATCTCGCACACTGAACATGACTGATGAATGCCGCACAGTTCAGCACACTGGCGAAATGTCACCTTGTGATTGTATACAGTCAGCTTCAGATCGATCTTAACTACCACTCCCATCAGGTGGGCCGTGTACTTGTCTGCCACCTAAGTGGTATAAAAAAATCTTAACATCAAGGTATTAAAAGCAAGTGAAACTGTTTTATTGATTTAAATTGTATTATCGTCGGAACTAAAGGTTAGATCATTTTGAGTACTATGTTCATCAACATCTGCTGACTGTACCATGACACTGGCTAGTATCTTTACATACATACATACATATAATCACGCCTTTTTGCCCGGGGGGTTAGGCAGAGGTGATTTAACACCCACATTTCACCAATCATTGAATTCAGTCCCACGTAATAGGGCCTATTGCCGTCTTCCGGGCGCTGTTGTAGACTCAAGTCATGTATTGCATGCTGAATCTCAACTGCATATGTCTGTCTGATGTTAAACAGCCCTATCCCTTAGTCGCCTTGTACGACACCGCATAGGAAGAGATGGGGTAGTCCAAATTCTACTCTGCCGGGGACCACGCGGCTAGTATCTTTATGAATGAAAAAAAAAAAAGAACAATGAGAACCTCCCCCTTTTTCGCAGTCGGTTAATCACACGTCCACACATTGTGTTAATTCACTTCATTTGAGTTTGTCAGCTGTCGTCTATAAAAGTGATTTTATAGAATAAAGCCTTATTTCGTTCCAAGCGATAAAAGTGGGCTTGAAAGTTTATAGCACCTATTGGAAGGTTGATTTAGGTAAGTAATGTACCTTTTATACGTGTTTTTTTCTATATATCTATTTTTATTACTTTGCCTTAGCACTGAGATGATTATTTATTCTATTTTTTTTTTCATACAGAACACGCCCATTTGACATCACTTCGCCTAATGCTAAGGCAATGTCTCAGGAAAGAGAGTCACCATTACAGACACGTGGCATGTTACAATGGTAGCACTCAACTTGACGGCCCTGCTTAAAGGACCCGGGACTGTAGGAAGATGGACACACGTGAGATGGTAAGGAATTCCTAGTCTTAATGTTGTGGCAAAGGAAAATTTTTTCACTGTTCACCGCCAATACTCAATTTCCTCCGTGATCATGGTGCTGGCAACAGCGCCGAAATATCCGAAACAGTACAATACAACATAACATACCATAAACTCACGCCTATATCCCCGAAGGGGTAGGCTGAGGTGATAGCACCCACATTTCGCCAGCTTATGTTTAGGTCCCAATGTAATAGGTGGCGAGCCTATTGCCATTAACCGGGCACATATAAACCTGCGATAAATACACACAATTTCGAAAAGCATCGAAAAGTCATTGGTGTGTGCCATGGTGAAACCTGGGATGGAACCCGAGACCTCGTCTCAGCAGTCCATTACGCATACCACTAGGCTACCGCGGTTATATATGTATGTTATGTACAATACAACATGGTAAATATCCCTATAACTTTAATACTAATGTGAGTGGCCATGATAGTTTAAATACCTATAAAAGCATGCTCCAGCTCCAAATAAAATATTAGATAATAACACGAAGATGTGGACAAAAGAATTCACCGCTAAGAAAACCCCATTCATTGTAGCGCCGCAATTCCTGGGCACACCGCTTACCATCTCCTCGAGTATCGGGATCCTTGGTGTCGATATCTCCAGCGACGTCCAATACCGAAGTCATTTGCAGGACAAGGTTAAGTTGGCATCAAAAAAACTCGGAGTGCTCAACAGGGCGAAGCGGTACTTCACTGCGGGGCAGCAACTCCTTCTTTATAAGGCACAGGTCCGGCCTCACATGGAGTACTGCTGTCACCTTTTTGCTGGAGCACCTGCATACCAGCTTGACCCTTTCGACTCGTTGCAAAGACGGGCATTGAGGCTGGTTGACAATCCCATACTCACAGGTAGAGTGGAACCTCTTAGCCTTAGGAGGGATTTTGCCTCACTGTGTGTGTTCTACCGCCTATACAATGGTTTGTGCTCAGATGAATTGTTTGACATGATGCCCGTAGCTTCATTCTATCATCGCACCTCTCGCCATAGGCAGGGAATTCATCCCCACACATTGCGACCTGAGACGGTACGCACTGTGCGGTATGAAAGAAACTTCATCCCACGCACACTCAAGCTGTGGAATGACCTCCCTGCTGCGGTTTTCCCAAGCGCCTACAATATGGGGTTCTTCAAGAGGGGCATCAGAAGGTTTCTTCATGGTCGGCAGCACGAGTGTGACACCCCTGGTGTTGCATACGTCCATAGGCCACGGTAACCGCTTCCCATCAGGTGGCCCGTGTGCTTGTCTGCCAACTTAGTACTATAAAAAAAAAAAAAAAAAAAAAAAAAAAAATATCAAGAATCTAATGAATTTTCATCCTCATAGACTCCACGTATACAACTAAGCAGTGCAACATGGTCAAAACAACAGACAGACTCCTTGATTAGCCTTAGCGGTAGCCTAGTGGTATGGGTAATGGACTGCTGAGACGAGGTCTCGGGTTCGATCCCAGGTTTTACCATGGCACACACCAATGAATTTTTCGAAGTTATATGTGTATTTATCGCAGGTTTATAAGTGCCCGGTTAATGGCAAAAGGCTCGCCACCTATTACATTGGGACCTAAACATGAACTGGTGAAATGTGGATTCTAGCACCTCTACCTACCCCTTCGGGGATATAGCGTGAGTTTATGTTATGTTATGTTACTCATTGATCGTGTTAATTCCTGTAATAAAATACGCATTCCAAACTTTAAGTTAAGTACTATACAAGACTATGTCTCCTTACTAAAATCCTTTGACCAGAAGATTCACAAGACCGCTTCGATAATCAAGACTAAATCAAAACCATCCTCTTCAACTCTCCTTCCACCATCACCTCACAAACAATAGAGTTGGCTATTAATTTTATTATACAGCCAATTACTGGTAAAGTTCTTTTGAAATTAATTCTCTTAATTGAACAGACACTTGTGGAACAAAAGCTCCATTATTGGGCTCCTGCTTATACTCTGGAAGAGTAGAACTCAATGCCGCTATTGTATAAGCTGTTAATAGGCTGAAAATCGTTCCATCTTACAAAGACGCCCTTCAGCAGTGTTGCTGAGAACTTATAATGGGTGCCTTTTATTTTGTTGCTGATTCATATTTCTGGATCGCGAGTACGATGTTTTACTAATATTATTAACTAGCCGACCAACTCCGGCTTCGTTCGTGGCATGTTTAGAGATCTCAAACCACCCTTTAGAACTCGTAATTTTTAATCTTCAAATTATTTATGGAAATCTGCCGGATTTCTTGACCACATATTGACATACACTTGTGCTTTTTCCACAGTATTTTTCCCACAGTAAGTAACCTCTGAGGATGCCTCCTCGTATTTCAATATGTGTAACAACAAATTCCACCAAATGCCATCAATCAACAGTATAACTAAGATTTGTTGATATTTATGATCACTTCTCCACTTGCTTGAGTAGTAGCGTGATAACATGTAACCTATAATCTTCTTCAGTAAATTATATTCAACGCAAAAGTATTATTTCAATTCGAATAAGTACTTCTTGGGATTAGTGCGTTCAACCAAACAAACAAATTCTTCAGCTTTATAATATTAGTAAATATTGTGAAGACATGGTGATTAAGATAGAGAAAGGAATGCTTAAACGGTCAGGATACGTAAAGAGGAGCGAGGGTGAACGCAAAGCCTTCGGTTTTGGTCGCAGTATTTAGAGAAAGAAAGAAAGAAAGAAAGAAAGAAAGAAAATATTTAATTTGCGGCCACACACTTAGTTATTTTATTAACTAATTTGCCCTACATTGTGCGAGCCCCAAACAGGGTCTTATCTCAGCATAAGATGCTGCGTACACCGCAAGCATATGCAGCGCTGGTTTTCAGATGGGGCCGCTAGTTGGCGCTGACGCCAGGCATAGAACTATAGTTCGCTGTGTTGGCAGGTGCAAAAGGACAGAAGGTGCAAAAAGGTGTTACTATGTATAACCCGTTCACCAGCTGGGTCTTATTCCTAAAATACATCGTAGGATTATAAATATATTCTATTCTTTACTATTCTTGACAATAACCCATATCTACACAAAATTGAATCCACAATCTTGAGTATTTCTAGCGCAATCGAATGACAAACATACATATACTGTTCATTTGATTCATTGCCAGATTCATTCATGACTTCTAATGTTGAGAGGCTTTGGCCTATCCAGACGCTATCCAGACGGATTGGTAGAGGGTTTTATTTCGAGATTTCCTTCTCTAGCAGTGATATCGTCTGCATATTTTCCCGTTAGACGCCTTTTACAACACCCTTCGCATTCGATGGAGTGACGATACTTGTATTCTTTCTCCGTCACCACGTAAATAATATCTAATTGTTGATTTATAGTTTAACTAACTTTTAAACACTCACTTTCCATGATATTTGCCTTTGATTTGCCTGACGTTTTTTCGAGTTCGTGATGTAGAAGGTTTTTATCTACCCGCACATTCTCAATATTTTTTATATTTACTTTTCGCCATGTACCGTCACATAACACACTCACAGTGTCCCTATTCTGTATGCAAACTGTCCGTGTGTAAGCAAACTGTGACCACGGCCGGTGTACCTATATCATGATTTATAGTTTCTTATATTTTGCAACAAAACGTCGTGGATACTTCAAGAAATAAGTCATCGGAATTATGGAAACTTACAGTGAAAACATTTTGCTCATTACCGTAAAAAAAATTAAATGCCAGCACAAAACACTACCAGGTAGTATGAGAGCGCTACCTATGAGTAAATTTAAGTTCAATATGTTTATTTTTTATAAGATAAGTGTTTTTATTCGGTGAGGGAATTTATGAATAGCAAATTTAATGTTGCAGATATTATATTGACTGATGTAAAACAATTGAATGGCTAATGAAATAATTGATTAATTGCATATATTATATAAACAGTATTAGTATTTGACATTATTATTTTCATTATTATTGTAAAACTAAATATTTATACATTATATAAATATTAGTAACATAAAGACCTCGATGTACCATATTCTTAGAAATAAACAATTCAATTCAACTCATAAAGTACAATTTTTGCTTTAAAAGGATTAGAATAGAACACTGTCATAGCCGCGTGGTTTCCGGCAGAGTAGAATTTGGGCCACCCCATCTCTTCCCATGCGGTGTCCTACAAGGCAACTAAGGGATAGGGCTGTTTAACATCAGGCAGATATGTACAGCTCAGACTCCGCCTCAGATGCATGGCTCGAATCAACAATTGCGCCCAAAAGACGGCAATAGGCTCACACCGTATTTCGTGGGACCGAATACAATTATTGATGAACTGTGGGTGTTAATTCACCTCTGCCTAACCTTCTAGGGATAAAGACGTAGGTATGTTTGTATATTAACTATAGGCAGAATGCCTAATATTTGATTAGAGCATGTCATTTGTACCATGTGGCCGTATCGATATTGATTTGTTTACCATCACCATACTATGAGAGAACAAAATATTTCTCGAAGAAAAAAAGAGTTATGTCCCAATAAAACTCACGATTAACTAATCAGAATCAATTCGCGTATAGAACTGTCAACGGAAATGAATCGGGAACACTCCATTTGTCAAAACGCAGCTTGTGTTGTAATAAATTTATATTGCATGTGTGCTCCACTAAGCGTGACTTCTCGTGTTTCGTTTGTTCAGTTCCGTATGAGTACCGCGTATTTGAACTACTATGATATTGAATATCACTCGCAGTGATTGGACATGCAGCTGTCAAAGATTCTAATTTTAATTAAAGTTTTTTTTTATACCACTTAGGTGGCAGACAAGCACACGGCCCACCTGATGGGAAGTGGTTACCGTGGCCTATGGACTCGTGCCACACCAGGAGCGTGACACTCGCGCTGCCGACCCTGAAGAAACCTCCTAATGCCTCTTTTGAAGAACCCCATATTGTAGGCGCATGGGAAGACCGCAGCAGGGAGTTCATTCCACAACTTGAGTGTGCGTGGGATGAAGTTTCTTTCATACTGCACAGTGCGTACCGTCTCAGGTTGCAATGTGTGAGGATGAACTCCCTGCCTACGGCGAGTGGTGCGATGATTGAATGTTTCTGTGGGCATCATGTCAAACAATTCATCTGAGCACAAACCGTTGTACAGGCGGTAGAACACACACACAGCGAAGAAAAGTCCCTCCTAAAGCGGAGAGATTCCACATTACCTGCGAGTATGGGATTGTCAACCAGCCTCAACGCCCGTCTTTGCACCGAGTCGAATGGATCAAGCTGGTAAGCAGGCGCTCCAGCAAAAAGGTGACAGCAGTACTCCATGTGGAGCCGGACCTGTGCCTTATAAAGAAGGAGTCTCTGCCCCGCAGTGAAGTACAGCCTCACCCTGTTGAGCACACCAAGTTTCTTTGATGCCAACTTAACCTTGTCCTCCAAATGACTGCGAAACTGGATATCCCTGGAGATATCGACACCAAGGATCCCAATAATCGAGGCAATTGTAAGCGGTGAGCCCAGGAATTGTGGCGCCACAATGAACATTTTATTTAATTGAATGATATTTTAAGCATTTAGTACCTATACTAACTATTAAAAATCGAGAAAGACCGTCGCCGTAAGACGGATATATGTATAAAAGAATTTGGATGGTTTCAGGCGAAGGTTCGGTGGCTTAGTGGTCCGAGTGTTCCCCCTGTAAGGCGAAGATCGCGGGTTCGAATCCCGGCTGGACCGTTTCTATTTTTTCTATCTTAATCGATTCTATTCAATGTTCAAAAGAAAATAATTTAATCCTATAACCCAAAACTCACCCGGGGGTTGCGACGCGCGCCTCCCCATTCCCGGAGTCTAGACAGAAAATCCGTGGTACCAACACCAGAAGAAGGCCTTTGATTTTGCATACGTCCATAGGCCACGGTAACCACTTTCTATCAGATGTGCCGTGTGGTTGTCTGCTACCTAAGTGGTACTAAAAAAAGACCAGTTTGAAAGAGATGGCCCTGGGTCGGCCGGGATGCGAGAGATGTCTCCAGCAATCTCACCTCCGTCAACCTTCGTGGCGTGCGTTTTAGTCGGTTCAAGTCCGATATTCAAATATTTTGACAAATAGCCATGAGCAGTGGCAGCATGAAAACAAACTTATCGAGTACTTTACAGCTAACCGAACCCATAGTCACGTTGCATTGATTTTCGTTGCGATGCTCACCCGTGCTCATCGTACGACGCTTGCTGTCGCGACAATGCCCGCATTGACCTAACACTCCTGGGCCGACCAGTTTTAGGTTATCGTTTATGTTTGTTTATTTAGCTGTTGTGTTAGAAAAAATCAGATAAATAAAAATCTAAGTTAAAGTGTAAAGATTTAAGGAGAAGTAATAAACAGACTTTTTTACGGAAAAAACGTTTTTTTATTATGTCTCATCGGCTATCTCTATCTCTTTAACGAGTAGGTACAACATTTCAATTTGTTCCTGTTTGGTTTGTCCGAACGTTCATTCGAGCGCGTTCGTTCAAACTTTGTCAATATTGTAGAAATGTTATGTATTTTTTTTTTGTAACGACGCTATGAAAAAATCTTAGAAATTTTTTGATAAAAAAGGACTAGAATCTTCGCCTCATCATAACTTCGGGATCTGTTAGTCGAGTGGTCAGGGGAGTGGATTTCAAAGTGGTAGGGGGTCTAGAAGGTAGGGGTCAGGGGGTCAAGGGAGTCAAGAGGGTAGAGGGTTACGAGTGTCAAGGGGTCCGTAACGCCCCGTTACGTATCCATCCCTCATGATACCTTTTTTTAACTTAACTACATACATTATCGGTTTGATAGCTTAGCGGTTTGGCTTCACGATCGAGATGTCTGAGGTTCAAATCCTGGCCACTACACTACAGACGTGAACTCACTCCTAATACAAGCAATTAGCTTATTAATTATTAAATTCATCAAATATAATATCATTTGCGGGAGCAACGAAGGATCGCAAGGCAAGCTGCCCGCGTACGAAGGCAACACGGGCGTCGGAGGTCGATGAACGACCGCCACCCCCCATGAGCGCCGGCCTGAGGGTGACAGGTGGAGCCGCCTGTCACCCTGGCAGAAGCAGGCCACGGCGGCGGCGCGCCTGACGCGCCTCCCCGTTTTCCGGGAACGAGTTGGGGACTCTGTAGTCCCCACACACTCGAGGAGAGGGCCAGATCGTGAGAGATGGCCCTGGGTCGGCCGGGGTGCGAGGGATATGCCTGTCAACCTCACCTTTGGCAACCAAAGCGACCCACAGGCGGCGTGCGTTTTAGTCGGTTCGAGTCCGACATCATTTTATTGATGGCAACAGGGCCCAATTTGTTAGTAACAATATTTGTCTTACATCTATGGTTAGCATGCAAAATGTCAAGAGTATAAAATCAGGAAATTATTATCAATTGATATTATATTATTGCATTAGATTTAATGTCAGTTAAAAATTATAAATCACAAAACTAAATAATTCAATTATTAATAAACTAAGCTTAGCTGGAGAGGTTAGAAGTAACACTAGTCATTTCAGTCACTAACCAACAGAACCTTTACAGAAGTAAAAAGAATACTTACTACCATAAATCACATTATAATATGGTGTTCTTCAAGAAGAGCATTTAAATATTTCTACAGGGTCGGCGACGCGAGTGTGACGCCTCTGGTGTTGTACACGTCCCTAGGCTACGGTAACCACTTTCCATAAGGTGAACCTTGCGCTTATCTGCCGCGACACAGTTCTAAACTAATGCAGACACTATCACACTATTCATGTTTCCAATTCCTGTAATTTATGATTCCAATGAAGATTTAAATTAAAAAATTATGAAGAGGCATAAAAAGTTTGCCTACTGAATGCGTATTTCTAGTGTATTGTGTCAAATTTGTGTATAACCCATAACAGGTAACAAATCTATATCCATCCTAATATTATTAATGCGAAAGTAACTCTGTCTGCATGTTACGCTTTCACGTCCAAAACAACTGAACCGAATTTGATGAAATTTGGTACGCGGGTAGATTAGACCTTGAGAAAGGACATAGGCTAGATTTGGTTGCGACAACCGACATCACTCATCACAACAGTTAATCTGAACATTATTGGAGAAATTAAGGTTCTCTTTTATACCACTTAGGTGGCAGACAAGCACATGGCCTACCTGATAGAAAGTGGTTACCAAGGCCTATGGGCGTTTGTAACACCAGAGGAGGAGCCACACTCGCGCTGTACCTGTAAGCACAGAGTTTTTGTGCTCTCAGTGTATGGCAAAGCAGGACAAGCCTTTAGTGTTCCCACTGACAGCACAAATTCTTCAGTGAGATCTGGTTACCCTACTCACAGCTCGGAACACAGCAAAAAGTTATTATGGCCGCGGTATTCTGTAGGGCGGAGGTACTTCCCTAGTCGGACTGTTCAATTGGGCGGAAATACCGCCGTGTCCTACCTCCTAGAAAGTCAGCACAGTATCAGCACACTTTTGCATATTCCTAATTCAGACAATTGAATAAATAAAACCCTACGAAATTGTACTCGCATGCGTTCTCTTCAATCACGTCACTCTATCAAAAGAAAGTACGTGTCTCGCATGCGGGTCGTGAAACACACTCAATTGCACGTTAATATGTGTCGGTAATGGAAAGCGAGCACGCACTTCGTATGACTGAGCATTCATCGAAGGGAGATTGCGTTGCCAACGTCTTACACTTCGCCTGCCACTAATCGTGTACAGTACTAAATACATACATATAATCACGCTTTTTTCCCCGGAGGGTTAGGTAGAGGTGAATTAAATTTATTTATTTATTTCATAGTAGGAAAACTTACAGCTATCAATTAGTGTTACAGAGATATTTAAAATATTAGACGGATAATTAAAAGTTTTCACTGCTAAATATTGTTTGAAAACATTTAGTAACACCCACAATTCACCAATAATTGTATTCGGTCCACGTGACCCTATTGCCTTATTTCTAGCACTGTTGTTGACTCGAACCATGCATCTGAGGCTGAGTCTGGGCTGTATATATCTGTCTGATGTTAAACATTCCTATCCCTTAGTCGCCTTGTACGACACCGCATGGGAAGAGATGGGGTGATCCAAATTGTATTATGTTATATGTGAGTTTATGAAGGGGCTATCTGACAATTTCGAAATATTTAAACTTCAAAGATTAAATACTTCATTTACTATGACGTTTGCTGACTGTTTATACATCTTTGGCGTATTGGTTGTAGTATGTTCGACTGCTACGTCAGGGAGTGTGGATTCGAATCCCACTCAGTGCAAATATTTATAAACATGAATATGTAAATTTTTATTGATCCGGGTGTTTCTATTTCTTTTTAAAGAATATTAGCTACCGAAATTACTAATATTCTCTCTAACCCCTCCAACTAAGCTAAATAGCATGTGCTGGGAGGTTCTCGTCGGTAGTGTATTGGACAGGATTCGAACTCGGGACCTCTCAATCGTAAGGTCAAGTAAAAACATAACATAACATAAACTCACGCCTATATCCCCGAAGGAGTAGGCAGAGGTCTAGCACCTCTGCCTACCCCTTCGGGGATGTAGGCGTGAGTTAATGTTATGTTATAAAACTACTATAATAAATTATTATTAAAGTTATTAAACACGCACACATTCGTCATAAAATCTTAACAGTGATAATTACAACGTTACATAAACTGTTATATTGATTAAAAAAATGTTTATCTTCGGAACGCCTACAATTTCCCTGTAGGACCCAATACGTAGTGTAATAACAGGCCTTCTGTAACATCTTCAAGAAGTCTTATTAATAGGTTTACTTATAATAAGGTTTACTTATAATTACTGCGATTAATATTCTTTGATGACAGTATTAGGTACTTGTGTCTGTAATATTTATCAATGCCTTTGCTACATCTTATGAATAAATGTGAAATTTTGTGAATATGTTTGGATGTGACCTCTTCCTATACGGTGTCGTACAGACTAAAGGAGAGTGCTGTTTAACATCAGACATATATATACAGCCCGGACTCAGCCTCAGATGCACGGCTTGAGTCAACAATAGTGCTCAGAAGACGGCAATAGACTCCCTATTACGCGGGATACCGAATTCAGTGATTGGTGAAATGTGGGTATTAATTCACCTCTGCTTAACCCTGCGGGGATAAAGGCGTGATTACATGTATGTGTGAAGGTTTGTTATCCAAATCTCTAAATTCTAACGGCTAAAACTATCTGGCTGAAATTTGGTAGAGGGTTAGAAAATATAGATTAAGAATGGAAAAATTGAATTGGTTCAGACGGGATTCGAACCCGCGATCTTTCCCGTACAGGGGGAATACTCTGACCATTGAACCTCCGAACTATAAAGCCATCCAAATTTTGCTATTTGTCCGCCTTGCGGCGACTGTTAAGATAGCAAAAATTGACATAGGATGGGTGCTACGTCAATTTTTACTTTAATAATCGATTTGAATAATTGGCATACTAAATGCTTTAAAATGTCATTAAAAAGCTGAATAAAAATACATACATATAATCACGCCTCCATCCCCGGAGGGTAAGGCAGAGGTGAATTATCACCCACATTTCACCAATAATTGTATTCGGTCCCACGTAATAGGGGGTGAGCCTATTGCCGTATTTCAGGCACTATTGTTGACTCGAGCCATGCAACTGAGGCTGAGTCTGGGCTTTATATATTTCCGATGTTAAACAGCCCTATCCCTTAGTCGCCTTGTACGACACCACATGGGAAGAGATGGGGTGGTCCAAATTCTACTCAGCCAGGAACCACGCGGCGGAAAAAAAAATACATTCCACAATATTCCACACAACGCTATCTAGACCCATGGTAAGCATAACTAGCTTGAGTTATGGAATCGAGAATGCGGATAAAACTTAGATACTAATTTTTTTGTAAACACATACATAATAATATCATACATAAAAACACCCAGACCAATGCAAATAAACAAATTCATGCATACAAATATTTGTACTGAGCGGAAATCGAACCCGCGCCTCCTGCCGCTGCGCCACAGAGTCAGAAATAACACAGACTATTTTAACCTGGCAATTGGAGTTCCCATGGGTTGAGAGAACGGGATCAATATCCCACGCGGGTGAAGCCGCGGTATACAGCTAGTAATGTAATATTATCGTAGTGTTGACTTCATACCGACTGCTGCTCGGAGGCGTGGTACACACTCCCGATAATTGCTGGCTTAGTTTTAAAGAGTCCCATCTTATAATCGGTTTGATACCGTGAATGATTTTATTCTGGTCGACTGATATAATAATTGTAGCTTTTTTTTATATACAACTTAGGTGGCAGACAAGCACACGGCCCAATTCATGGAAAGTGGTTACCATGACCTATGAACGTGTGTAACACCAGTGGTGTCACATCCGTGCTGCCGACCCTGTTAGAACAGAGATTTTGTGCCGTCAGTGTAGAGGACAAGCCTTTGGTCATCCCACTGACAGCACAAAAACTCTCCAGTGCGCTCTGGCTACCCTACTCACCGCCGGGGACACAACGCGCTTCTTCACATAGTGGGGCTACTTCCTTAGGGAAGTATCGTCCTTAGGGAAGGCAACTGTTAGTAGTTGCCATACTAAGGAACTATGCAAATGAATATCGTCGACGGTAACTGCTCGGTCTTCATGGACATAAAAGCTGGTCTCCCACAAGGCTCCGTGTTGCCTCTTACCCTGTTCCTGCTGCATTTAACAACATGAACTCCCTGTTGCAGATTTTCGAAATGAAAAGATATCGTGGACAGTGTATTTTTCATACTAAGTAGGTCAATCTTCGAAAAACCATCAAAATAATGCATCTAATTTAAGAAAAATGCTAATTAAAAACATAGTGTAGCAAAAGGCGCAAACATTCGGAATTAGCGGGCTAAGGGAAGCTCATCCAGTATGAAAAGATAGAAGTAAGTGGCGGGCTACTGTTTATGCTTACCCCGGTGAGAAATAGGCGTGAATATTTATGTATGTGTATTATTGCATACAAACACTCCCCCTACTTCGTGGTTAGATCCAATATGGAATTTGCACCCCAACTATATTACTGCAACTGGCGTGCCTAAACACTATCATCGCTATATCGTGAACTTATCACCACTAAAACTCGCGTGTGTGTAGAAAGGTGGACAATTTGCTACTATATCGTTACTATATCGCCACTATATTGCGACTATATAATAAGTCACCTTGTGTAACTGCCTTTATACTAAAACTGCGATGGCAACCAAATATAATATCATTACCAACTTTCAATATTAAGGTAATAAAGGCAAATAACTGTGTTTTTGTTACCCAAATAGTATATTTTTTGATTAAATGTTAATTTATTGTTTGTTTTTTTCCACACACGCAACGTTTTGAGTCGTTCCTTTGTCTTGCTAATATAGGCAAGGGTGAATAGTGGAGCATAAGGGTCGCACAGAGGTCGTGTCTAACAGAGTGCGTCCTATTATGGTGTACGCAGTGATATTTTATTAATGTTACTAAGTCGATAAGCGTACTGGCGTCTGCTGGTAACCTGTTATTACTATTTTATTTATACATTACCTGGTCCTGGTTTATCCCGTGGCATACTTTGACATGCTTTTGAGCCATATATGCCTGTTATTAACTAATTTCTAAATAACATAGGTACTGGAATCTGCCGGATTTGTTTATGATTACTGCTTGCTCCTTTGAGTATATATTCAATCCAAGAATACTGGTTTCTCTGTGTAATAACAGTATTTATTCAGTATAGGTACATAAAATATTCTATAATAATATACAATTACTTACAAATTATATAAAACTATGCTAACTATACAATATATACAAAAATGGAATAGAGAAAAAGAGGGAGACTGCAATTTGAGGCATCGAAAAATTCCTCCCCATCGATCTTTACTGGTACCGTGCCCAAGAGGCTGGCGGCATTACCACGCTGAATGGCGATGCCAATTCTTTGAGCGAGGTAAAGGCCAGCCTTATGGTCACGGGAAGCGTCGATTAGTCATTAGAATACTTAGATGATAAACAAGCTTGGAAATAAGCTGTTCGCTCAACTATGCTACTCAAGTAATTTATTGTATTAAGACTAAGTAGGTTTAGTAATTTTTTGTAATTATACCAAAAAAAATACCCGTCGAGTTTCTTGCCGGGGTCTTCTCAGGTCGAAGCCGCATTTTGAAAAATTTGGTCCATTTGCTAAACTAGTCTTTCTAATTTCTTGTTATATTGACGTTTTATAAGTTCAGATTTAATGGTCTCTGCAGAATAAATTATTTTTGAGTTTTAACTTTCACTATAGTCTATTCAACAGATAAAGATTTTTTTTTATATTGATCCATTAGTTCCCGAGACTAGTCTGTTCAACCAAATAAACTCCTCAAATTTATAACATTAAGTATAAATTTTATACCTACTACGAACCTATAGCTAGATAATTGACTTATTAATTAATGCAGAGCTTAAGAGATGCTTTTTTGGAGGAAACCAAAACGAATTTTTCAAGCGACTACAATGAGGAGTTTTGCAAGAAGGGCTCAAGGGACCAGAAGATTTTTACTGGGACGGCAACGGCCAGAAGTAACCACTTCTCATCAGGTGGGCCGTGTGTTCAGATTTAAATTAGTTATATTAACAGTTCGACCCTACAGATTTTTATAGATAAATAGATAAATCTTTATTGTACAAACTTTTGCTCTGCAAAGCACCTAGTAGGTATAATATTTTATTCTAACCGATGACAACTTTATGCGAAGAAGAATTTATAACTTTCCACAGTCACCACACCACAGTTACTTTATCAATTTAATTTATTCCGGGCACTATGTCACCACGATGCTATTATGCGAGTCATTAAGCTTGACTATCGCCATAACACATTATTTAGTGGTCCACCACCATACCGCCATTTCGCACGTTCACTGCTAGTATATCAATTCATTTTACACTTTTACATTTTCTATAAAGAGATAAAATTTAATACATATCACGCTTTTACCCCCGTAGAGTTATATAGTGGCGAAACCGGTGAACTGTAATAAAAAAAATACCGTCGAAAATCTACAAGTGTGTTCTCATAAACATAACATAACATAAACTCACGCCTATATCCCCGAAGGGGTAGGCAGAGGTGCTAGCACCCACATTTCGCCAGTTTATGTTTAGGTCCCAATGTAATAGGTGGCGAGCCTATTGCCATTAACCGGGCACTTATAAACCTGCGATAAATACAGTGTGTTCTCAATAAGTGTAATTTTTTTTTTTTTTTTTTTATACCACTAAGTTGGCAGACAAGCACACGGCCCACCTGATGGGAAGCGGTTACCGTGGCCTATGGACGTATGCAACACCAGGGGTGTCACACTCGTGCTGCCAATTCCACCAAGTGCCATCAATCAACAATATAAATAGTCTGGAATCAAAATTCAACGCGGGTGAAGCCACAACAGCTACTAGCTTCATGAAAACGTACAATAACCATTTGCAAACAATTCATAGACACAATATTCTAATTGAATTTTCATTAGTATTACAGAAAGCTGTTATAAATGAATGATTTACATATAAACAAGGGTTAATGATACCGGCGGTGTCGTGACTGGCAGCCATTATATGCTCCTGGCCCATTTCATACAGTTTTCCGAACCCACGGCTGCTAATAGAGTCTATGAATTTACACTGTTGTATACTTTTTTGTTATCTTAATGGAAAAGGGGTGGCAAGCAAACGGTATTTGGTTAAGTCGCATATTATTGCCTTGACATACTTAATTATCGTTGACTAGCTGAAGTCGACGTACTAAACAGTGTGCCTATAGAATAATCTGTACTGTTATATAATTCATAATTATATAACGGGTTGGGACTTTTCGCGATTGTCTTTTTTTTTTGACGTGCGCAAAATCCCCACGGATATCTCCCCACCGGAGCCGGTGAAGGAGGTTATGTCGGACTCGAACCGACTAAAACGCACGCCGCCTGTAGGTCGCTTTGGTTGCCGAAGGTGAGGTTTACAGCCATATCCCTTGCTCTTGGAACTTACTATTTATGCTGATGTTTCGTATGCGTTGCAGCACCCGTGGGCACAACTTGACGGATTGCGAGTGTCGAGAGGTATGTGGAGAACATTTTGTGTGCGTCTACCCTTCATTACTTTTATAATGAATGGTAACGCTGGCGACACACCACCTTTATAAACTGACATAGTGAGATGTCAGTTTATAAAGGCAATGTGTTTTTAAAAATAATATTAGCAACCATCCTTACTAACAACATTACCTCTAACCCCTCCTACGCTAAATTACTTACACTAGAAGTGGGTTCACGTCGGTAGTGTAATGGTGAGGATTCGAACCCGGGACTTCTTAATCGTAAGGCTGACTCCTTATCCACTAATAATAATAATAATAATAATAAACGCTAAAAGCTGAAAAAACCACGTATTTAATAGGTATTTCAATTCCCAACTCTGAGGAGGAGGTAGGACACGGCGGTATTTCCGCCCAATTGAGCAGTCCGACTGGGGTAGTACCTCCGCCCCACAGAATACCGCGGCTATAATAACTTCGTGTTGTGTTCCCAGCGGTGAGTGGGGTTGCCAGAGCTCACTGGAGAATTTGTGCTGTCAGTGGAAGACTATGGGCTTGTCCTGCTTTGTCTTCTACTGACGGCACAGAAACTCTGTACTTACAGGGTTTGCAGCGCGACTGTGACTCCTCTGGTGTTACAAACGTCCATAGGCCACGGTAATCACTTTCCATCAGGTGGGCCGTGTGCTTGTCTGCCAACTTAGTGGTATAAAAAAAACATAAAGAAAAAAATACACAGAAAAAATACAAAATTCCACTTGCTGATGAAATACGCAAATGTGGCATCAACACACTGTTAAAATCATACCTATCATTCTCTCATCCATAGGTCTCATGCCAATATCATTACACACATCACTCACAGAATTAGGTCTACATAAAAAAGTATATATTTCATTACAGAGATCAGTTGTTATAGATACATGTTCCATAGTTAGGCGATTCCTCATATCCACTACACAAACCCCAACAATTCAAAATGAACCGACTCACTTGGCTTAATTAAGCCCGTGATAGGTTCACACATACCAGCCGAAAAAGCTGAGAAGTTATATAACTATGTTAGTACTACATTAAATTACATTAAAACCTAACTAAGCTACCGACTCTTTTATTCAGTAGTTATTTCGTTATTGCTGCCATTGCGAACAAACATGATAAGTGAATAGAATGTATAAAAATCAGAGTAAGTTAATTACTTTAAGTAAATAAATAAAGTTTCACTAAATTATAGTCTAGAACTACCTACAAACAAAACGAAAATGATAGACTTAGTAAAAGTAAAAGTTTTAATGTGTATAATACCTCCTATATCTACTTATAGAACTAAAAGGATTGACGACATGTCATAAATTACTTTATATTGAATCAACTGTTTTGCCGCCTCCCCTTTTCCGGGGAGAGATGGGGTGTAGGCGTAGTTACACACCTGAGGGGTTCTTTCATGGCCCTGGGTCAACCGGGATGCGTGAGAGTTATGCCAGAGGCTACTTTACCCCTTAACTGAAGATCCGAGATGACCGTGCGGTATTGGTCAGTTCGAGTTCGACTACCGTGAGGATTTCTGCATGTAAACAAAAAGATTATCATTGTTGATTGGAATGTTGTTTTCCGGAAGCGATTACCATTTGACTTCTTAACCCTAAAAGGAACACCTGCGTCATATTACCCGCTGTTTAGACAGGTGATTGAGGTTGGTTTAAGCCTCAATAACCAGATCCTCCTATACCCTGCTCGCTTTTTGGGTATGATATGAATTCATCGAAAGACAAAACTTATAAGCTTATAGTTGAACCAATAATTCATGAACTGGTGGTGCCAGTATTGTCAAATCGCGCTGAATCGACTTTGATGTACAATAATATAGTATAACAACGCATTGGCTGAACTGAACGCCCTTGCTGTTGCAAACATCCATAGATCACGGTAACCACTTCCCATCAGTTGGACCGTGTGCTTGTCTGCCACCTAAGTGGTATAAGAAATAAAAATAAAATATTCTTTGGAACATCTATGGGATAAACAATTAATCAGCCGCTTCCCAAGTTTGCACCTTTTTTGGTAGTTGCTAGATTTTGATGTCCCTTGTCACGCACTCAAACTCTTTATAGAACTATATTCTCTAACCGCTTTGGATACTGCCGGTACTTGCGGGAGTGCTGCCGGCTGACCTGGAGGTAATCCGTGCTGGTTCGCTGGAGAAAGCTAGGCTGAGTCTTCTGGCTGAGCATGGGGAATCGAGTTGGCAGCTGCAGGAGGAGCTTAAACAGTGGAGGGAGACCACTAGGGCTGACGCATTACGAACCTGGCAGAGACGCTGGGATACAGAGGAGAAGGGAAGAACAACGTACCTTTTCTTCCCTTTGGTAGAACAGCGGCTTGCATGGCATTGGGTCGAGCCGGACTATGAGCTGTCCCAGCTCCTCACTGGACATGGATGTTTTCGAAAGAGATTGTATGACCTTGGCCTTGGTAGCGAAAGTGTTTGTTTCTGTGGTTTGGAAGATGAAGACCTACACCATGTGCTGTGGGTCTGCCCCCTGTATGATGACATCCGTGACAACATGATGGGAGGTGTGGTAAGATCGGAGGTTGGGCCTATGTATTACTCGGACCTTGTAGGTACACCCCAAAACTTCGAACGGCTGCGGAGCTTTGCGCGAGTTTGGCACGAGAGGCGCAAAGCTCGTGAGGTCTCTAACGGCGACGAAGCCTGTTAGTGTGGCGTGCTGCCCCAGAAAGGGGAGAGAGCGAAAATGGTGAGGCACATAAAATAATTTGTAGGGAGTCAAGAAATGCGCGCCTGAAAGAGAGCAGACGCCAGTAGGGTGCGCATCTCCCAAGATTCGGCCCGTTATAACCAAGATGGTTGGTAGGGCCATGGGAAGGAGGTGGGAATAGGTAACCGCTTTGGAGATAGAACGTAAATAGATTTTAGAATACTGAATTTCACGATTTGTTTAGTAATACAGGTATTTTATTTTAAATCACATATTGTAAATAAAATAAGTTGGTTTTCTAGTACCTGCCTACTCGTATAATTTTTATTTGTAAATTTTTATTTAAATAGACCATGTAGTCCATTTAAAAAAGCAGTGCTCAGAGTGCTGTAGTAAAGTTATTGCCAACTGCACAACATAACAACCGCGTATATCTAAATTCTAATCCTAAAATAAATAGAACTGAAATAATATGCTCGGAGAGAAGACACCCGCGTCGTCACTGACAAAATAAACTTCTTTTCTCAAGAAATTATTGTAGCTGGATTTGTAGAAAAAAAAATGTTAGTACAATTTATGGTGTGTCGTTTGAGAGAGGATATATATATAACCCCGAGACGAAACTCAGAAGGTCTGTAACACCATTGCGTCATAAAATTAATAAGAAAAAAGAGGGTCAACTTTGATCTCCACAGAGCTTGCGAGCATTCGGCGTTTTGTTATAATCAAATATTTGCCCCCTTCGCCCCTTTGTCCCTCTGGGAAAACAAGTCTAATTGTTGGACGGAAATTCAAATAATCTGACTGAATTCAGTTCGCTAATTTAAATAGCAGTTTGATCTAATTATGAAATGCAAAGGATGCGATGAAAACATTTTCTTAGTTATGGAATGAAACAAATTTCAAAGTGATTGAAAATAACGGTCCTTTGGTTAGAAGTCAACACGTTTTACAGGGTGTATTAGTACTGTCAGCATCAACTTGATCTTAAAGAACAAAGCCCTCAAAATTATCTTAATGACTTGGTTTTCCACCCTTCCAGTAGAACAATCAGTTCTGATATTTGGTACACATCTTTAATTCAACAATAATACAATTTAAATCTACAAAACAGTTTGATTTGCTATTAATACCTTGGTATTAAGATTATTTTGAGACTTTGTAGTCAATGTCGTTTTGACGCTGACTGTACAAAACCTTTTGATACGGTGAGATAAGATGAGATTCCAGGTTAAAGAGACCAATAGATAACGGAAGTATCTCTGAAACCACGGTTGAACCTACGTCATTCGTGTTTTGTGCGGGCCTTATATATATCTGGTTTGCTTCATGATAGACCCTTTGTTTTGTACACTGAATAGATAAGACTTTATCGCACCTACGTGCAACGGAGATCGAATTCATAATTACTCATATGTTTTAAACAATGTAGGTACTGTTACCGTGTGAGCAGTACTTCTTCCTACAGGATGAAATTACGTTATCCGCCTCTCAGCGACATTCCGACGTCACCTGCCGGAATCCAATAAGCTCACGGAACGATGTATGCTACATAAGAAAAATATGTTAAGATATTGTCTTTGCAAGCCATCTGTTTTATACAACATGAATCTGATAATAATAATTATACCAATGATGTATTTATAAACTAGAGATATGTTGTCTGTACTTTAAAATGGCGACAAAAATGATAACATTACTCTACGCAAAAAAAGTCATGAATAATAAATTCGTAATATTTTTTTTTTATAGGACACGTGAATTAGACTTCGCCTTGCCAGATGGTAAGCTGAAGACAAAGTCCCAAAACAGAGATGTAACCGTGACATAAAGATACCATGTGACAATGTTGACGCTCAACTTGGCGGCCTCATCAGATACTTTTTCACGCCCCGGGGACTAAGGGACCCGGGACTGTCCTACAGTCCCGAAGGAAAAACGAGAGCTCGGGACATTAAGGCCTGGAAATCATTACCAGCTCACGTGTTTCCTTCTTCCTATAGTCCCGGGTCCTTTAAGCGGGGCGCCAAAAACGGATATAATGAGGCCGTCTAGCTGAGTACACCACTGAAACATGGTATATGTTTGTAATGGTTACCCTCTTTTCTGAGACTTCGCCTTTAGCTTACCATCAGGCGAGGCGACGTGTCATATTCGAGTATAAAAAAAGAACAACATGCAATAATGTGACAAATGTGTGTGTGTATATATGTGTGTCTGTATGTTTGTGTAGTGATGATTGAGTTATTCTACCACTTTAATGAAGTCTTCAGTTAGGTCATAACTCACAGACACGTGTCATGTTACAATAGTAGCACTCAGCTTGCCCGTTTAATGGACCTACTATTATATCCTTATAAGATCACTGATTAATATATACGTAATACAAATACTTTTCAATTATTCGCAGCTAAAAAAAGATCATTTTCCATAAACTCAATTGCCACAAACACAATCGGGTGTCGACACGCCGCTCGAAAGGTCCCTTAATATTGATTGCCTGCCTTGAGGTGCCTGCATATATAAAATTCGTCCGTTCCATTTAATGGGGTGCCTTAGTAGGGTCACCAAACAAATGTGATTGGAAGGACAATACCATATTGAGAGTATACTCGATAGACCTTTTTGTAATGTCATTGTGACGTAAATTATGTCTTTATTTAGTTTTTTTAAGCGAATTTATTTTAGTAAAAAAAAGTATAATTGAAATAAAATATTATGCGTATTTAAAACATATTTTAAAATAAGCTCTACTATTTAACACTATAGTTTGATTTGTTTTTATTTTTTTTAAGATTATTAGAACTGAAACTGCTCAAATGTATGTAATGTGTTATTTCTTTCTGTACCATTCAGTTAAGAGATATTTGATGATGACTGAATTGATTTGAGTTTGTGGATCAAAAGGTAATCGAACCCGTAAAATAATGACCACCACTACCACAACAACTAGAAAGTTTTTGTGCTGTCAGTGAGAAGACTAAAAGCTTGTCCTGCTTCGTCTTTTACACTGACGGCACAGAAACTCTCTGTGCTTACAGGGTTGGTAGTACGAGTGTGACTACCTTAGTTTTGCATACGTCCATAAGTGGGCCTTGTGCTTGTTTACAACCTAAGTGGTATATATAAAAAAAAAAACAAGAAACTCTTGATATAAAAAAAACAAAAAAGAAATGTCATAAATTCCTGCATTATACTTGAAGCGTGGTGACTCTATATGAGCCGTGTTTAAGTCGTACCCGTACCTGGTGCTAAATGGGGCGTGCTGGGAAAATACTGCCTTCGAAAAGTTCTGCCTCGATTACTTGTGGCTGAGTGTTTTTTAGATTCTATTCACAATATATCGGCGCTGAAACTTTTAATTTTTGACACCAAAAATATTAAAAAAAACTGGCTAATGGCTACGCCCAGCCAGTTTTCAGTTAACGTGACTTTTGGTTGTATCTCCGATTTTACATACATTTTTTTTTTATTTTTTTATTTATTTATTTTTCCTTATGTAACTACCATTACAGGTTGCCCCAATGCGGCAGTTAGCAAATTGTACATTGTTATCTTAACATATTCTACTAACTATAACTTATAACTAATTCTAACTAATCTATAACTTATAACTAATGACATACAAAGATGCCCTTGTGAATTCACTCAGAGAACCCGTAAACATGTCCACTATTTCGGATATCATATTGAGGGCGCGAAGGGCCCGAGTGAACGGGGCCTCGGCCTGCAGATTCGTGCGCGCTCGCGGCACCGCCAGCAGCGGCGGCCGGCGACGGCGCCACACGTACCGGTCCGGCACACACAGACACAAAGCACCCAGTATTGCTGGGTTATCTAGCTTACCCCTCAGTACCGCCAACATATACGTTACCAGCGCGACTTCACGCCTCACCCGTAGTTCATTGTACCCCACCATTCCCAATATGAATAAGGTGGGATACATTAGCGGATAATAAGGATACACACCATACAACCTTAGATATAGAAATCTAACGAATTTGTTTTGTATCCGCTCCAACATTAGATTATATTTGGCCTCATATGGTGACCATACGGCTGCGTTGCTTTCCACCTGGCTTCTCACTAGCGCATTATACAATGCTATGATCGCTCCTATATTTGTAAAATTATTTGCTCTTCGCAATATGAAACCTAAATTTCTGTAAGCTTTCTTACACACCGCAACTATATGGTCCCCAAATGTAAGCCCCGCATTAAGACGGACACCTAAGTCTCTGACCTCATTTACCCTAGTCATGGCCTCCCCCCCCACATTATACTGGTATAGTGTGGGGTTGCGCGCTCGACCAAAGGTTATAGTTACACTCTTGGCGGCGTTAAATTGTAACCCATTTCTGGTACTCCACTCTACCACCCGGTCAATGTCCCGCTGCAACTTCACACAGTCCTCCTGATTCCCAATGGGCATGTACACCTTTAGGTCATCGGCAAAAAGTAGACACTTCGCATTGCTTACGACTGTCGGTAAGTCATTGACCATCAGTAGGAACTCCAGAGGACCCAAGTTGCTCCCTTGACTTACACCAGATCGAGTGTAATATAGCTCGGAGATATACCCCGAGTACTCTACGTATTGCTGCCTATCCCTCATGTAACTAGCAAACATAACATAATAATAACATAAAATCACGCCGATGTCTCCGAAGGGGTAGGCAGAGGTTCTAGCACCCACATTTCTCCAGTTTATGTCCCAATGTACTAGGTGGCGAGCCTATTATCATTAACCGGGCACTTATTAACCTGCCATAAATACACACATAACTTCGAAAAGCATCGAAAAGTCATTGGTGTGTGCCATGGTAAGACCTGGGATCGAACCCGAGAACTCGTCTCATCAGTCCATTAACCCTACCACTAGGCCACCGCGGTATTCGATTGTACATACAATATTACGCCTGTTTACCATAGGGGTAGGCAGAGATCACGTATCTCAATTTGCTACGATCCTGACATACTACTCTCGCTTCATTCACTCTCATTTCTTTCTTCATGCATGCTCGTCGGTTAAAGGTACTCCTGACTAACCTCTTTTCTAAAACTTCTGATTGTACTCAACCAATTGGGCTTCTATAATTAACTATTGTAATATTATTGAAATAAATAGTGAACAATTGCAATCAAATATACGGCAGATTTTAAGTACGAGCAAGACGTCTCTAATAAAGAACTAAATCAAAATCCGTTTAGTAATTTTTGTGTTCATTGCGAACAAACAGACAAGAACCGATTAAGATAGGATTTTTTTTTATCTGTTCAGGTGGAATTGGAACCCGCGATCTTTCCCTTACAGAAGGAATGCTCTGACCACTAAGCCACCGAACCTCGCCTGAAGTCATCCAAATCTTCCTATTTATATCCGTCTTATTAAATTTATCGATTATTATGATTATTATAATTATCGATTTTTTTTTTCTATCTTAATTGATTTGAATAGATAGCATTCTAAATGCTTTAAAATTTCATTAAATAGAAGAGATATTCCAAAAAAAGATTTATTTCTGGCTTTAAAATCGTCAATACTTCATCATCATATTCTCTGAGTCTTTTCCCAACTCAGTTGAGGTTGTTGGTTTTCTAGTCCACCAATACCAATTACTGACGTCGAAATTCTATTCTATTCTAGATAAACTAGTTTGAACCTGTTTAGGGCTCCAACTCCCCGTAAAGACTGCCATAGATACGACGGCTTAACGAGCTGTCTGAGGCACGACCAAATCATAGCAGATGCCCACAGCAACGTTCAATCAACACACCTCTCGCCATAGGCAGGGAATTCATCCCCACACATTGCAACCTGTGACGGTACGCAACTTGTGCGTTATGGAAGAAACTTCATCCCACGCTCACTCAAGCTGTGGAATGAACTCCCTGCTGCGGTTTTTCCATGCACCTACAATACGGGTTGAGAGTGACACGTCCATAGGCCACGTTAACCACTTCCCATCAGGTGGGCCGTGTGCTTGTCTGCCACGAAAATGGTATAAAAAATGCCCATGCATAAAAATATATGCACTGAGCGGGGATGGAACCCGCACCTCCTGCGTAGCGGAAGCGTTCACTACCGCCACGCCACAGAATCGTCAATGCATATGTAACGTACGTAATTTTCAATACACAGACACAAGTAATTTACAATTTTATTATAGTATCTATTTGAAGGTAATTAAATTATGACTTTTAACGTTCTCATTCACGCAAAATTCGTGGTAATTTTTTTTATCAAATTAATACACTTTTTATAGCGATGTTAAATAAAATCTGCCCAAAATTTCAATTCCAGAGACCTTTATTAATCATTAACTTGCCGCATGAGAGGTTATTTTTTTAGGCGAGGGTGTTGTTTTATTGTTAGACGGTTCAGTTTATATTTTGTGTGTTTTTTTAAAGAGCACCTTTATTGTGCAATTTTTATGCCAACCGCATGCAGCAGCAGCAGCAGACGATGTGTCACGCACACGAGACTGATAAGGTACGAGTATATTTTTATGAGTTCATAATTATACAATGGTAGTCAAATTGTGACCACGGGTACTGCAACGCATCCGAAATATCGCCATTTATTTATTAAATATATATTTAATATATATAAATAATTCTAAATATATATTTATTAAATATATAAATATAAAATAAAATAAAATAATGATTTATTTAAGCGCGAAAAATCTCGAACCGTTGTATACACACCACGATAGTTTGATTATAATATTTTTATGAAATTCGCAACTGAGCCGACGTTTTTTTATACTACTTAGGTGGCAGACAAGCACACGTCCCACCTAATGGGAAGTGGTAGCGTAGCCTATGGACATATGCATCACCGGCGGCGATACACTCGTGCTGCTAACCCTGAAAAGCCCTTTTAATGCCCTTCTTGAAGGGCCCATATTGTAGTCGCTTGGGAAAAGCGCAGCAGTGTCGCTAGTTCGGGGAACAATACGTAGAAAGTAGAACCCCGACTTTGCTTATTATCAACCATACAACTGATAAGACTAAAATCTAATGGCTTTTTTGGCAGTATTTATAGTATCACAGTGGTCAACAATTAGCAGGATCGGGTCCTGTAAAGTCTCAGCGACACGTCGTTGGTTGCTGTTGTGTGCGGTCGGCTACGAACTCGTACCTTAATGGTGAAGAGCGGGTTTTACCACTGATTGACAGTGAGATCCCTTGAAAAAACTAAAGAGCATTTAATTACTGAAATTTTGGTGCCAGTATAAAAACAGTTGCTATAAATTTAAATCGGAAAAGGTGAGACTTGAATCTGTGACCATTTCTTTGGTATGGAGAATACTCTGAACAAGTGATAACCTGGATAACGATTTCAAACCGCTTCATCTCAATTAAGAACTCGGTTTTGTTATGCAATTATTGTTAAAATTAAGCTTTTTATCATGGATTCTATCGCGTTTAATGTGATGGTATTTTATCGCAACAAAACCTATATATTAAGTGTACACCTTAATCTTTTGATATTGTTGAACAATAAAAAAAGCAAAAAATCTGCCCTAAGGCTGATTTCAATTTTGGTGCATCTAATCGATTAAGGTCACTCCATACTCCAGTGATTTTTATCACAGACGGCACCGAAATTATATTTAAAATTTAAATATTTTATTACAAAAATTAAAACTTTCAAAGCATCTTCGCCATGACCTTAATAGATTTGCAACACATGTAGGCGCATTGTCCAAATGTCTGACCTTGGTTTTGACCCGCATTGCGGCAGGCCTCTTTAATATTTTAGTTATTCCTGACTCATAGCCTTGAGGACGAAACAACATATCCTTTATACTCGTAAGTTGCAAGTATAAAAAACCGGCCAAGTGCGAGTTTGAATCGCACAGGAAAGAGTTCCGTACCAATTTCTAAATATATATATCTATAAATATTTTTTTAATTTAATTATTTATTTTTGAAGTAATTATGAAACTAAATATTCCATGAATATTTCAAGTGATTACCTGCTGCTGATATCAATATCCAGCAAATATAGCAATAACAAAATTTACCGTTACTGTATGGGAGCTCTTCTTTAATATAAATATTATACTGTTTTTACTATTTCGACTGTCTATCTATCGCGGTTCATAAGATACAGCCTGGTAAAAACAGACGAACATAGGAGTCGTAGTAATAAAGTTCCGTTTTTATCCTTTAGTTACGGAATTCTAAAAATATGTCTCTATTTAGTAGACGTGGGTGTTTTTCTAGATATGGGTGGTTTATGCCCAGCTACACAAAACACACGCAAGCTCAAATATGATCCAAGAGCGCGATTTCAGGGTTGCGTGCTAAGGGTTCAGTCTCCCCGCATTATGTACAATAAATTATGTGGTTCACAGATAGTTTTAGGTCACAGTTTATAATAGGTACCGTCGGCAACGAGTCGCTAAATAAAAAAACAACCTAAATGTCAAAATCAATGATCTACGCATCTTTAAGTACCAATAAAATGTCTTACCAATAATAGGTATTTTAATTTTGGTGTTGTACTAGACACCAAAATTAAAAGACTTGTCATTGGTACGAACTAAAAGATACTTCTCTTTAAGGATTAAAATTATAGTTAGTATAACAGAGAACTAAAGCTGCTGATAGAACTCGTAAAGTGAAGTGACAATGGACCTGGACACATATGGCGAATTAGGCCTTTGTCTAGTAGTCAATTGAAATATACTAATTAATTGATTGCCTATTTTGTATTCTAACTGTGAAGGTAGGTAAATTAAGTGTACTAACGTTAATTAAACTAGGTTTACTGATAATCTGCGTAACAATCCATTACAATAGTTGTTGACTTAAGTTATATTTGACCTAAAAACATTGAAAACTCTTTAATTAACTCTTTAATGCTACTGAACCCGTAAATCAGCAAAACAACCGCACTCTCTCTAAAAGCTACTTACTTCAAAAACTCTACACCTGTATCCAATTATATTTAATAAACAGATCCTCATAATTTTAAAGCTAAGAACCATATCACTCTCGCCAGCAGGCTTTTAAACAGGAAAATGGGACAAAATCCTTCGTTCACTTTTGGAGCTATGATACCACAGACAGACAAATATTGCAAATTGGAAAGCAACTGAAACGTCGCGAGCAGTGTAAATAATAAAATACATACATACATACATACATATAATCACGTCTTTATCCCCGGAGGGTTGGGCAGAGGTGAATTAAGACCCACATTTCACCATCATTGTATTCTGTCCCACGTAATAGGGGGTGAGCCTATTGCCGTTTTCCGGGCACTATTGTTGCCTCGAGCCATGCATCTCTGGCTGAGTCTGGGCTGTATATATCTGTCTGATGTTAAACAGTCTTAGCCCTTAGTCGCCTTGTACGACACCGCATGGGAAGAGATGGGGTGGTCCAAATTCTACTCTGCCGGAAACCAATAAATAAAATAACCAATAATAAAAAAAAACACCAAGGAAATTGCAAAACAATCAGTTAAAAAAAATTAATCAAACGTGTTACTTCATCTTAAAAAAATATTAAGAATGTACGGGTAGATGAAAAACTTTCTACCTCACGGACTCAAAGACGTCGAGCGTGTATTTCAGTAATACACGCTCGACGGCCAGTCAGCCTGTGACCACAGTCGGTGTAACTTGGTCGAATCGATAGGCAAATATAAATGTACCTATACCATGATCACGTTAATTCCTGTTAACATTATTGTATATCATGGAACGCGAGTGTTTAAAAGTTATTGTCCCATATTCTCTCAATAATATTATCATTTCGATTAAGGAATAGAATAAATTGAATCGTTTCAGGCGAGATTTGAACCCGTGATCTTTCCCTTACAGGGGAAATTAATCGATTTGAATAGTTAGCATACTAAATGCTTTATTAAAATTTCATTCAATATTATCATTGTCTCTGCCTAAAATAAAATCTAATATTATCACTTTTCAATAAAAAACAAAAATAGTTCTATAATACTAGGTACTGCATAAACTATAATAATATCTACCGAATTATTTTCGTACAATAAATGTCAAAGTAGCTTAAGCGATTAAGCGGTAAGTGTGTGTGGGAGGCCTATATTTTGTTTTTCCTAGCTTATTTTTCTTGCTCGTGTTTTTCTTGTTACACCGACAGGTTGGAGCACGCGGATGATGGATGGCGTTTGAAAATATGCAGCCCAATTTTGAGCCCAATATTTCGAGAAATCAATTATGTTACTCTGTTGACCGCGGCACTGTCTGCGTGGATGGTTGTTAACACGAGTTTTGACTAACAATCCCCAATTTTACTTAACCATCTATAGATATTAAGTTCTACTAAGACTTTTTTTTATATAGAACACGTCAATTAGACTTCGCCTTGCCTGATGGTAAGCTAAAGGCATAGTCAAGTCTCAGAAAAGAGGGTCACCATTACTTACACATACCGTGTGACAATGGTGACACTCAGCTTGACGGCCTCATCATATGCTTTTTCACGCCCAGCTTAAAGGACCCAGGATTTTCTAATAAATTCAAATTTTTGTTAGAGGCTCTGCCATCTGACTTTCACAACCCATTGACGATATCGCAGTACAGCAGTTAGACCAGTTGACGGATATTTAAGGACATAATTTAATAAAGACTCAGCCTCAGATGCATGGCTCGAGTCAACAATAGTGCCCGGAATACGGCAATAGGCTCACCCCCTATTACGTGGGACCGAATACAATTATTGGTGAAATATGCGTGTTAATTCACCTCTGCCTAACCCTCTAGGGATAAAGGCGTGATTATATGTATGTATGTATGGATAATTTAATAAAAATTAATTATATTAGTAGCCGCGTGGTGACCTGCAGATTACAATTTGGCCCACCCCATCTTTTCCCATGCGTTGTCAAACAAGATGACTAAGGGATAGGCTGTTTAACATCAGACAGAGCCTCAGATGCACGACTCGAGTCAACTATGGTGCCCGGGATACGCGATAGGCTCACCCCTATTACGTGGGACCGTATAACATTATTGGTGAAATGTGGGTGTTAATTCACCTCTGCTTAACCCTCCGGGGATAAAAGTGTAATTATATGTATGTAAATATATTAGTAGTTACAAACAAATATATCAATGCTAGCTATCCTTGACACCCGTGTGTCTCTATAGAGCAAGCATTAAGAGTGCGGAGTGAATTGACTCGCAAGGAGAGGGAGTTAGTTCAAACCCGCGACAGTAACTCACTTAACTACGCCTCCTCATTAACGAATTACCCTCAACGAGGGATCGTTTCCATTTCTTAATTAAGTAGGTAGTATTTTGCGTTCACATGGTTATAGGTTTTACACGATTACCCAGAGAAAGGATATAATCTTTAAACATTATAACCGTTTTGTTTTCTACCCCTTTCATTTGAAGGATGTATACTCGAATTTTAAGTTTATTTTATTATTATTAATAGCGCTATATAGTACCTTTTAAACTATTAAGGTACATACATACATACATACAATCACGCCTTTATCCCCGGAGGGTTAGGCAGAGGAGAATTAACACCCACATTTCACTAATAATTGTATTCGGTCCCACGTATTGGAGGGTGAGCCTATTGTCGTATTCCGGGCACTATTGTTGACTCGAGCCATGCCTCTGACGCTGAGTCTGGGCTGTATACATATATCTGTCTGATGTTAAACAGCCCTATCCTTTAGTCGCCTTGTACGACACCGCATGGGAAGAGATGGGGTGGTCCAAATTCTACTCTGCCGGGAACCACGCGGCTATTAAGGTAGCAAACAAATGTCGGTCTAACTGCTGATAAATGGATAACGTGGGTTATGACCACCGTGTGGCATTGCAGAAAAGCGATCAGCTGCTACGCCACGAGGTCCCGAGTTTGTTTCTAGCTCAGTATCAATGTTTGTTGAATTATCTGATATATTATTAAATAGGTGCAAAATATTTCTGTGGTGTGTGTGGCGTGGCGGTAGTGAACTCGACTGCTACGCCGGAGGCGCGGGTTCGATCCCCGCTCAGTACAAATATTTGTATGCATGAATATGGATATTTGCATTGATCTGGGTGTTTCTATGTATAATATGTATGTATTTACAAAAAAAAGTATTTAAGTATGTTTATCCGTATTCTAGATTCCATAACACAAGCTAGTTAAGCTAGGGTCTAGATAGCGTTGTGTAGAATGTTGTAGAATTTCTATCGCGATTTATTTTCATTTTAGCATTTACACATACATCTATGTAAATAATAAACTAAATCAAAAACAAAATAGTATAGTATAACTATAATAATAACAGTATTAATAATAATAACAGTAATAAAATACTCTGCGAAAAAAAACTTCGATATACAAAACACATAACTTCTCATTTCAACAGTCGAGTACAATATCTACGTCTTGTAACGAGAAAACAGGATTTTCCCTCCCAATATGCAAGTTTGGCATACAGCCAACAGGTACACCTAAGACATAGCAATTTCAACTTTATTCGTACAAGTTTATGGTTCAAATGGAGTGCACAACGTGAAATTATTTGCAGATAAATAAAATTCCTTTCTTGAACGAGAACTTAAATGCGTTTCTGTATTGCCTGTTCCGTTCGATTTCGGATCCATTGTTCGATGGACTCCTCCGGATATATTGTGGCCTCAATTCAAAAATCGCTTAAGGCCATGTTTTGTTTACACAACTACCCATAAAAAGGTGTGTAATGTTTTCTTGGTCCATGTGATTGAGATTTTGTTCACTACAATTTTAAATGACTGTGTGAAGAAATTGCCGCAGAGCGATAAGGCCGCCATCTGTACGTCCCACAATATTTTTTTATCTCAAACATGAGATAAAAAAATTGTAAAAAAAAAAAATTGCTTTGCAAAAGTGCGCAAAATCCCCACGGATACCTCCCCACCGGAGCCGGTGGGAGAGGTTATGTCGGACTCGAACCAACTAAAACGCACACCGCCTGTGACGTTTATAATTATTATTCCTTTTATTAATTATGTTCCATACAAGTAACATTTTTAATACATTAAAAAAAAATTATACAAAAAATAGTGCTCCATCGGCATCGGGTACAGGCATCAAGCTACCAGTGGTTAGGGCTCCAGAAAGAGGAATCTCCTCACAATGCGTGCCGTGTCGAGGAGTACCGCCTTCTACATCAGGCCCTTGACCCAACTGTCTAATGCGAGCCTCTTAAGATGTTGTTGTATTATTATTATTATGAAGAGTTGAGGAATTCTTAAATAATTTTTATGTATTTATCACGTAATATTTATGTTACAATAAAGTGACAAAATGTGAGAAAAACATACTAAAATAAAGAAAAATATACTAAAATAAAGAAAAATATGAACGGTCATAGCCTTGTTTCCAAGGTATCAGCCTAGTTTTCAGTCACGGGTTAAACGCCCAGCCATTTACACCATCGGCATGATACCACCATCATTAAAAAAAAAATTAATTAAAAAAACATTCAAACTATAACTATACTAGTCATCCCGCCTAAACCCATAAGCGTCAGTAGCTTAGTGGTTAAGGAGTCGACCTTACGATCGAGAGGTGCTGGGTTCGAGTCCTGGCCATTACACTATCGACGTGAACCCACTCCTAACACAAGCAATTTAGCTTAGCTGGAGGGGTTAATGGGAATATTAGTAATTTCGATTCTAATATTCTTTATGCTACGCAGAGGGCGCGGGTTCGATTCCGTGCAAATATTTGTATGCTTGAATATGTATATTTGCATTAGTCTGGGTGTTTCTATGTATGATATGTAAGTATCTAAGTATGTTTATCCGCATTCTAGATCCCATAACACAAGCTAGTTAAGCTATGCTTACCATGGGTCTAGATAGCGTTGTGAAGAATGTCGTAGAATATTTATCTATTATTATTTATAAAAAAAAAAAAAATAATTCATCTGAACCTTTTTCCCAACCTAGTGGGGTCAACTTTCTAATGTAACTAAGATGCAGTTGAACTTCCATATCGCACACTCAAGCTGTGGAATGACCTCCCTGCTGCGGTTTTCCCAAGCACCTACAATATGGGGCTCTTCGAGAGGGGCATCAGAAGGTTTCTTCATGGTCGGCAGCGCGAGTGAGACACCCCATTTCAGCACTTTAAGCCCGTATTTTTTAGTCCTAGCAATTTATGGAAATCTGACAGATTTGTTGATATTTGTGATCACTGCTTCGCTCTCTTAATTAGTAGCGTGATGATATAAAACTCAAAACTTTCGTCGATGAACGAACTATTCAACATAATAATAATTATTCTATTCAAAGCAGTAGTTCCTAAGATTAGCACGTTCAAACAAACTAAGTTCAGCTTTATACCTAATGTTAGTAGATATCACAACTAAGATAACATTGAAACACAAGGTCTGACCGCAAAAGCCTTGATTAACCATGTAAACTGATCGATGTTTACAACCGCCATCAGAGTACCAACACGGCCTTGTTCTACCTACCTCCAACGATCTTAGCGTGTGGATTACATTTCAACCGCATGTTGTACTAACTACTGGTCAGGAGTTTGTTATATGGAAGTAATTGCTTGAGTTCATGCAATTATTAGGCACTTTGCAGACGGCGGGGCGGATCGGTCTTTTTGACCGCGAAGTAATAAAGACCGCGTCTGTCCGTCGATGCCCGCGACTGCCCTCGAACACAAAGCACACGTGAGACGGAGGCAGTTATTTATTTATTTATTTATTTATTTATTTATTTATTATAACATAACCATACATTGTTTTTACAGATTGTATCCAAGACAACAATGTAGTACATAATTATTATTTATCTATAATACTTGTAATATTTATTAATATATAGTAGGCAACATTAATAACTTTGTGACTCTAAACATTGGAGTGTCACCCGCTCAAATTCCGCCAATGAACAACAAAATACATCTACGTTCTGTGCTATGCTATTTAAAATATTCAGGGCTCGCACGTAAGGAGCATGCTTCAATAAGTTCGTCCGGGGTACCGGAACCTCAAATGTCTGCTCCCTTGGCGCCAGCCGCAGCCTGGTGTTAGGAACACGCAGCCTCAATGCTTCCAATACCTGCGGGTTAGTCATTTTGCCACGAAACAGCAGAAATACGTACTTGGCCAAAGCCAAGCTACGTCTCACCTCCAGCTTATAGTATCCAACCATCCCCAACACGAAAGTAGTTGGATACATAAGTGGGTAGAACGGGTATACCCCATATTGTTTGAGGTAAAGATACCTGGTAAATTTATTTTGCATCTTTTCCACCATGGAGTTATACTTAGCTTCATAGGGATTCCAAATAATAGCACTCGTCTCTAACCTGCTTCTTACTAACGCGTTATACAGCGCTTGCACGGCAACGGTGTTTTCGAAATCCCTAGTCTCCCGAATTATGAAACCTAGGTTCTTAAAGGCCTTTGTACATACGTCCACTATGTGTGTTTTGAACGTTAGTTCTTTAGTAAACAACACTCCGAGATCTCGCACCTGTTCTACACGCGGAATTGCTTCCCCATCCATATCGTAATTGTAGTGAATAGGTACCACCGTACGTGTGTAAGACATTATGTTACACTTGGAAATATTAAAACACAACCCGTTTTTTGAACTCCATTCTACCACCCTGTTTATATCTCGTTGGAGACGCTCACAGTCCTGCTCGTTGGCAATCCGGTGAGATAACTTCAAGTCGTCTGCAAATAACAAGCATTTCGCATCTTGGACCACTTCTGGTAGATCATTTATCATGATGATAAACTCCAGTGGTCCAAGATTACTACCTTGACTCACTCCCGTGTAGGTACTGTACGAGTCTGAATTGTAGCCCCCGTACTCAACGTATTGTTTTCGGTTCCTCAAGTAGTCCGCGAAAAATTGTAGGAGATCTGGAGTAAATCCAGCCCTCGCGAATTTCATCAAAAGCACGTCGTTGTCCACACTATCGAAGGCCTTCCGATAGTCGAAATAGGCAACATCTAACTGAGCACCAGCTTCAGAATCAAGCACGTGTACTGCCTGGTTCATGAAGCACATGTGGTTTGAATTAGTGCTACGTCCCGCTCTGAAGCCATGTTGGGTATCGCTAAACTGAATACTGACCTGTGACGTTATGATCGAACACAAAGCCGTCTCGAAAACCTTTGCAAACGTCGACAACACCGCCACAGGCCTGTAACCGCTGATATACGAGCCTGAAGCACCCTTCGGCACTGGTGTTACTCTAGTTAGCTTCCAACCTTCAGGATACAATCGCTCTTTCAAACAAATATTAAAAAGATGTTGAAGAGGTTGTGCCAACACCATCCTGCAGTCCTTCACTAAATAGGGAGGTATACCGTCTGGTCCTGTTGAACGCTTAGGTTTAAGACGCTCGAGAGCCCGACACACGTCCTGTAATGACAGCTCACCCACATGAACCCGCGACCCGCGCTCTGGTGCCATCTGCGCAGCGGCTTCAGCATTCAAACGCGGCGCACACGTTCCGTAAACAGAGTGAAAGTAATTAGCGAACTCTTGCGCGCACTCATGCTCCGGTAGTGTATTACCGTCCTTAGTAATACGTGTTTTGCAACGCTTGGAACGCCTCTGGCCAATGAACCCCCAAAAGGACCTTGGCTCTTTAACGAATTGAGTCTCAATACGTCTCTGATACTCATCATACGCAATATTAATTTTATTCTTTACTGAGGACCGATAGTAAGAAAACTTATCATAATCATCTTTAAGTCCGCTAGCTTTATAAGATTTATGCCACAATGCTTTCCGTTTTATGTCACCTATTATGTCAGCTGTATACCACTCTGGGTAATTGTACCGAGAGTTGCAAGCTTTAGGCATTTTTCTGGGAGTGCTATCATCTACTATTTTATTAAATATATTATAAAACGCGTCATACGCCTCGTCTGTACTGCTCGTCTCAAACAAAGTGCTCCAGTCCGCATTCGCTAGCGCATTATACATAGTATAAAAATTTGCTTTATTGAAGTTCCAGCGCGAGCGGTCGCCCCCAGGTAACTGCGGGAGGGGGGTGGCGGGCGCGGGGACCACGGCCGGCGCCAAGCAGCGCGCGCGACTCACGTTCACACGCAACGGCGGGTGCTGTATGTCTATAGGACTCAGTACCGCCGGCTCCTCACTTACGGCGACCTCTTCGTATTGCATTGTTGTTAACACAACGTCGAGTGTGCGATTATTACAATTAATAATGTTGTTACATTCGCGAAATCTGCAATAGGTGACAAAGTATTCATAATAACATTGTACGTCCCGAGTAGCAGAGTACATATTAAAATCGGCAGTTAAAATAACTTCTTCATATTGTGTACAGAGTTGTTCTAGTAAGTAAAACATATACATATATTCACGTTCATCAGTCCCCGGTGGTATGTACGCGACACAGCATAAAAATAACAATTTATTGTTACGGAATACAGTCGCACAGACTAATTCAAATAAATGTCTGTCAAGATTAACATTATCCGGTAAGGAAACTTGACGCAACTCCAGCCCACTGCTTGCCGCCGCCGCCAACAATACTCCGCCAAGCTTCCGCCCATCAGCACGATCGCAGCGTAACAGCGTGTAGCCGTTCGGCACCAGCTCCCCGTCATGTATAGATTCGTTTAATCCGCTTTCAGTAATCGCAATTAGATCCGACGTGGAGGCTAATATGCTTTTATAAAATGCTTTCAACTTTGTACGCAATCCCCTCACATTTTGATAATAAATTGTCAAAGGTTTTTCATTTTTCCTATTCTTTGGTGGGGGGTCCACGGGGGCTCCGAAACCAACGCCATTCACTTAAACGCGTATTTATAGGCCATACCTCAGCTATAGCGATATTTTCATATAGACTTTCCGGTACACCGATTTTAAATGATGAATAATCACGCTGCGTCTTCGGTATTATTTTTTCCACCGTTACGTTACAATTTTCACCACAAATTCCTTTTATATGTGTCCGAATAGCTTCCTGAGATGTGTCAGGATGTAGTGACCAGATATGCAAGTACTTCTTTTTTTCCACCGCTTGAAGACTATTAATTTGACTGCTTTCACCCCTGATAACAACTGTCCTATTGGCCCTTCTCTCCTTCTTTTTATTTGACACCACATGCCATTCCGCTTGGTTATTTTCACAGTTACTGTTATCTTCTATTCTCGTGCTTTCATTACATTCTAACTGATGTTTCGTTTTTCTTAAAATTTTCTTATAACCTTCCCGTTGAGTACCCCTTTCCTTATTCTGATTAATACTGCTCAGCTGTGGTCTTGCCTTGTTCCGGCCAGAGCCAGTAAGATCATCACCTATTATAGGTGGAGATATTACGATAGCCTTAGATGTTACCTGAGGTCTACTATCCTCTTTTTCTTTTTGTATCTGGCCCGGATAATTATCTCTTTCAGATAATTTAGCTGAAAGTAGTTGATTTTCCTTACGGCATTCCTCTACCATGTTCTTTAAGTTATTTACTGTCATTTCAATTCTGTTCAATACTTCCAATACTAAAGTTTGCATTGAGTTTTCAACGACCGCAGTGACTTCCTGTTTTATAATGGCCCTTAAATTGTCCTCAGAAATTCCTATAAGACGGCCTTCACATTGTGCCTGGCTAGTATTTTTCTCTTCTTCATTCCTACGCGCTACTTGCCGTTTGGCTCTTTCCGATACCTTATCTTGACTCGACATCTCCATAGATGTCGCTACCTACACAACTGATTGTCACAATCAATCACTGATACGGTGCATAAGTCGTTCACCAATTACATAAGTAGTTCAAGTCACTTCAAATAGATGGCATCACTTCAATGTTTGTAATTTTTACGGATTTGAAAACAAACGAACTTTTTAATTTGGTGATTATGCTATAAATCTTTATTCACTCACGTGACACGCTGTTCAGGTTTAAATTGTTCAGCATACGTTGATATCTTCACGCATAATCCCCAAAACACATACAAAAGTCACATAAACCTATATTAAGCACAGTCATTTACTCATTCGTACCGCAGAATAAATATTTGAGTTCTTTGACTTATTTCCATATAATTCTTTTGGATAAGACTCTCACCGATCACTGACGCTTTTACCTCAGAAAAAGCAGTTATTGACGGCTCCTATGATGAAAAAGCGATATGATTGGGCGAAAAAATATGTATGTATGTATGTAGGCTGGGCTTTCGTTCTAGCGAAGAGGACATTAGTAAAAATAGGTAGGATACGACGGTATTTCCGACTAATTGAGAGTCCGACTAGGGAGGTACCTCCGCCCTACAGAATACCGCGGCCATAATAACCTCGTGTTGTGATCCCGGCGGTGAGTAGAGTAACCAGAGCTCACTTGAGAATTTTTGTGCTGTCAGTGGAAAGACTAAAAGCTTGTCCTGCTTAGTCTTTTACACTGACGGCACAGAAACTCTCAATGCCTGCAGTATTGGCAACGCGAGTGTGACTCTTTTGGTTTTGCACGCGTCCATAGGCCACGGTGACGACTTTCCATAAGGTGGTCCGTGTGCTTGTCTGCCACCTAAGTGGTATATAAAAATGGAGACCCAGATAATTGGAGTCGTTGCTTATTTCATATACAAAAAAAAGAAAGAGACGCAATCATAATAGAGATTACTGAGTACACCCACTAAATTCACAAAGATTGAAAAAAGGTCTGTTTCACATAAAACATGCTGCAGCGCGCCGCCATCTGCGCTACTTCCTACAAACTGGTTTGTGTGATCCATGGCGGATAGCCACGGACATGCTGTGCCGCTAGTGTCCGAAGGGCACCTGTGCCGCGGTCTTTTTGCCCTTCATGTGCGTTGGTAGTATAAGATTCCCTTTGCACTATCGTTCGCCTTGAAATTGACCGGAACGGCCCGCCCCGCCGTCTGCAAAGCGCCTCACTGTTTTTTTTTATAAAGGTGACAGACAAACCCACGGCCTTCTTCATGGAAAGTTGTTACCATGGCCTATGGACGTGAGCAACACAAAGGGAGTCACACTCGTGCTGCCGACTATGCAAAAACCTTTTAATACCACTCTTGAATACCCTATAATGTAGTCGCTTAGAAAAACCGCAGCAGGGAGTTCATTCCACAGCTTGAGCGGTCCTTTCATACAATGTGTGCACCGTTTCCGGTCAAAATATGTGTGAATGTATACTCTGCCTATGGCGAGCGGTGCGATGATAGAATGTAGCTGTGGGCATCATGTCAAAAATATTGAATGAAATTTTAAAGCATTTAGTTTGCTAATTATTCAAATAGACTAAGTAAGAAAAATTTTGAATCAGTTCAAGCGGGATTCAAACCCGCGATCTTTCCCTTACAGGGGGGAATTCTCTGACCACTGATTCACCGAAGCTCGCCTGAATTCATCTAAATCTTTCTATATAGGTACATCCGTGTTACAGCGAACACAATATTAATTTGTAAGTAATTGTATATTATAATAGAATATTTTATGTACCTAAACTGAATAAAAAGAATGCAACTATTAATTAGTATGATAACTATTCAAGACGATTAAACATGCGATCTTTCCCCCTGTAAGGAAAAGATTACAGGATCAAGAGTTAATCTAACATATTGAATAATTCCTCAGAACACAATCCATTATATTTCTGGCGAGACTTAGAGTCTGAAATAACACAAAGGTTATTTTTAGTGGAACAGGTTACCGTGAGTGGAGGGAACGAGTTTACAATGCCACGTGGTCGGAGCCACGGGCAACGGCAACTCCCGCTATAAAAATATCATATGACTCACAGAAGCCTCGGTCGTGCCGTAACAGAATAGGTTAACATTTTGCAGACAATCTTTCTTTAATCTTTATGACTTAATATAAATACATTGAATACATTTTACATGTGTGAAAAAATTGTACTTACTAGTGGTTGCCAAGCGGTTTGAAAGAAACTTTATCACACGCACACTCAAGCTGTGGAATGAACTCCCTGCTGTGGTTTTCCCGTGCGCCTACAATATGGGGTTAGAAGGTTTCTTCAGTGTAACGCCCCTGATGTTGCACACGTCCATAGGCCACGGTAACCACTTCCAGTTAGGTGGCCCGTTTGCTTGTGTGCCACCTAAGTGGTACTAAAAAAAACTTAAAGTATGCCGCTTTTGTCTGTAAAATTCGAACACAAAAATATTTTTGCAAATCTGTCTGCACATGACGGAGCTATGCGCATACGAACATGAAAAATATAAACATCCGAATTGAGAACCTCCCCCTTTTTAGAAATCGGTTAAAAATATACTAAATCTTCATCATACAGATCATAATTTTGTATACCCTAAATGGTAGCAAGTTCTCGGCAGAGTAGATTTTGAATCTCTTACCAAGCGATGTCGTACAAGGCGGCTAAGGGATAGGGCTGTTTAACATCAGACAGACACGAGTATATACAGCCCAGACTCAGCCTCAAATGCATGGCTCGAGTCAACAATAGTGCCGGAATACGGCAATAGGCTCACCCCTATTAAGTGGGAACTAATACAATGATTAGTGAAATGTAGGTGTTAATTCACCTCTGCCTAACCCTCCGGGGATAAAGGCGTGATTGTATGTATGTATGTACAGGCATTTTTTTAATACTCCACCATGTATAACAACGAAATGCGTATTGGGGTCGACCTACCAGAACATACATCGATTGAATTGCTAATTGTATTGAAAAAAGGGTAGGACAGGTAGTGATCTTAACCCGCAACACCTTAGCTTTGTTAAACAGCATCTAGCCCATGTCTCCTTTAGTATTACTACATACATACATACAGTCACGCCTTTTTCCCAGTGGGGTAGGCAGAGACTACTGTTTTCCACTTGCCACGATCCTGACATACCTCTTTCGCTTCTTCTACTTTCATAATTGTTTTCATACATGCTCGCCGGTTTCGGGTACTCTTGACATGTTCTTTCTTTAAAATGTCTTCGATTTGATTGGCATATGTATGTCTACGTCGATCCCTTTCGGATTGTCCATATTAATAATACTAAATAAAATAAAAACCCGGTCAACTATCTCCAAACGATTGACCGCCCAGATATAAATTGCGGAGTTCTCGTCGAGCTATCCGATATTTTTTTCCCTGGAATTGAATCTTGGCCTCAGGGGACGCAATCATTGATTTCAATGTCCGAGCTACCGCAGAATAGTCTCTAAATAAACAGTTTTTTTTATAATGATATAGTAGCCTAGCTGTAAAACTTCTCTCCATCAAAATAATTCACATTATATGACAGCCAAAATTTATAACCACATACCCAGACCCATTAGAGAGCTAACCTTCAACAAATTTAAGAAAGCACTAACTACCTGGCTGATTGAGAAGTGTTATTATAGTGTCAAGGAGTTTCTTGAGGATAAATGATGATTGTTTGGGTACAAATCACATTTGAAGTGTCATTTTAATGTATTATGTGGGATTTATAAATGAGATGATTATTGTATGTGTAATTATTAGTAGGTAGGTATTGTGTATTCTTTTATATAAAAAAAAAATAAAAAATTAGTAAATAAATTATACTTGCATGTATTCTTGACACTAAATATTGACATTATTGGACATTTTATATGTATTCTAAATTTAATTTTAATCTTATTTTTGACATTATTGGACATTTTATATGTATTCTAATTTTAATTTTAATCTTATTACAATTGAATTACCTACATCATCATCAATCGAATATGTAACATTTTCAATGAATTTTGCATGCAGAGAAACTGCGAAGCATGTCGGACCTTATTTGTTTTTGTAACACCATTGTAACATACCGTGTTTCGAGCAATAAATGATTTACTTACTCTATAAATGCAGTGTTTTGAAATTGCCTCGGTGCACGAGAGTGCAAATGGGAACACCTGCAAGCACTGTGTATGAGGTATTGGACTCTTTATTTTACTAAGTTTTAACTTTCGCGTTCCATAATATACAGCTATCATGAATCAGGTATTGTTTATGTATTTAGGATTGTTGTGTTATGTATTTAGTATTATTAATTGATAACCACCTTAATTGGAAGGAACACATAAACCAAGTGTGTAACAAACTAAGAATAATTCTAGCTAAGTTTTCAATAATTAAATGTAAAGTACACTATCAAATACTCCTACTTCTCTATAAATCTCTGGCAGAATCTATAATATCATACGGACTATCGAGTTATGGTAGAACATACAAAACCCATCTTGACCAAATATACACATTGCAACTAAGGATTCTAAAACGAATAGTCCCACACAATATCAAAGAGAAATTTAAAGACGATTACCACCAAGTTTTTGATTTCTGCAAAATTATCCCTATACATCAAAAAATAGAATTAACATTACTGGTCGAGGAATACTATAACGAGAGCCTAAAACATGTGAAATCATCTGATGAACATGGTATGATAACCCGTAGTGTCAAAAACGTGAAGTTATTACTGCCAAGATACACCAATCTTTATGGAAAAAGAACATTAAAGTATATCATACCATGTCTAATCAATCAACTACCTAAACCTATAAGGAACTCAATAACCAATGGAAATATAAAAAACAAATTAAAAAAATACTTTTTAGAAAACAAAATAAATGCGTAAGAAGTTTTTGTTGGAGCAGCCTGTATAGTAATGCATAATAATATCGCCAAGGCACAGCGACGCGGGACGCGGCGGCGCGGTGTGGCCGCCGACGACGCGTTCATTCATTTTGTATTCTTTTTTTTTTTTTTTTTTATATAGGACACGCCAACTTGACCTCACCTCGCCTGATGGTAAGCTAAAGGCAAAGTCTCAGGAAAGAGGGTCACCATTACAGACACTAAGTGCTACAATGGTGGCACTCAGCTTGGCGGCCTCATCAGATGCTTTTTCACGCCCCGCTTAAAGGCCCCGGGACTGTAGGAAGAAGGAAACACGTGTGCTGGTAATGAATTCCAGATCTTGGTGGTGCGGCAAAGAAAAGAGTCTCCGAACCGCTTGGTTCTTGCTCGTATATTCTGCACAGTGTGAGGGTGACATCGAAGGCCTGCACGTGTTGTCCTATGTAGGAAAGGAGATGGTGGGATTAGTTGGAATTCTACCTCCTAAGTTCTCATAATTTCTCGCTTGTGTATAAAAATCTGTTATTATTGTAAACTGTTTGAACATTGATGGCACTAATGCACGGAAAAACTCTAATGAGTTTATGTGGCATTTTTATGACGAAAGTGTATGTTTTGTATTTAATTAAATAAATAAAAAAAAAAAAAAAGGTATGTAATCTTTAAATTGTCTAACGTTACAACCAGGTTAAACCGACCGTGTTTACAGGCCAACAGTTTTCCTATGCTTGTGGTTTAACCTCTCGCTGTCCACTGCTGGCTTTGGCCTACTATTTCCAGGCTAGCCAGACAGGTTTGTACAGGGTTTTATTTCGAGTTCGCCGCGTGTTTCCCGGCTGAGTATAATTTGGACCACCCCATCTCTTCCCATGAGGTGTCGTATAAGGTGACTTAGGGATGGGGCTGTTGAACATCAGAGAGATATATACAGCCCGGACTCAGCCTCGGATGCACGGCTTGAGTCAACAATAGTGCCCGGAAGACCGCAATAGGTTCACCACCTATTACGTGGGACCGATTTCAATGATTGGTGAAATATGGGTGTTAATTCACCTCTACCTAACCCTCCGGGGATAAAGGCGTGATTATATGTATGTTTGTATGTACGTTTATTTGGAGTTTTCCTTCTCACGCAGAAATATCGTCTGCGTATTTTTCTGTAAGGCGTCTCTTACGATCCCCTTCGGATGAGATGGGGTAGTGATACTTGTATTCTTTCTCCGTTAGCACACGAATTTAAGACGTTGCTATTTGTCTAATGGCATGATTCTATCTTAAGAAGTAGTACCTTTTAGGTTTTGATTTTCTTTCAAGTATTTAAATATTACAGCTTGAAGAGGTTGCAGAGATTTTTTGTTCCTTCTGAACTACAGGAAATAAGGTTTTTCAAATGTTATTTTTAAACTATCGCGGTGTGAATTCATAATTATACAAGGTTTAAAAATAACATTAGCAAACCGATACGGGCCGGAAATTGTATACAAAGTGAAAGTCCTTGAATATTATCGGAAGAAGTGTGCGCAAATATCTACCTCACTTGTGTTTCTCACGAAATGCCGTGATTGGGACATTATTCCTACGTGTGTACGTATCAAACCTCGGAGTGATATCGTGTATTCCGATAAAATTCTAAGACATGCGAGTAGTCGTTTTCGTGAGAAGTCCCGATACCTTGCATAATTATGAAAGTTTTTCAATATGTGGTGATACAGGTCTAGTCTAGCTTTCCCATCTTAGACAAACTTATAAAGGGGATTTATCTAAATTAATATCATTATACGTCACAGAAAACTTAGACGGTAGGTTTCCTGTAGATTTAGATCTAAATAAGTGAACATTAAAGACAGGACCTGAACCCATGACCAGTCCCTTACAGGGGGAATACTCTAACCAACTGAGTCTGGGGAGGGAATGGGAAGGATTTATTTTATGGTTGTCAATCAAACGGTTTGTGAGTGTCACCCGAGGGACGTTACCTGCTTCTGACCAAATGAAAGACATGTAGCACCACGGTCTCTTCTGGCAATTGGCACGGAAACATACCTGGAAAAGGAAATGAAAGTTATTCCTTTGATTTTGGTATGAACGAATGAATGAACGATTTCTTTTATTTTTAAGAATATGGCGGGGTCTTTATGATATTACAGTGGTCATACATATTCTGACATAATCTTATATATAAAATTCTCGTGTCACGGTGTTCGAACTTGAACTCCTCCGAAACGGCTTGACCGATTCTCATGAAATTTTGTGAGCATAATGAGTAGGTCTGAGAATCGGCCAACATCTATTTTTCATCCCCCTAAATGTTAAGGGTAATCCACCCCTAAATTTTATTTTTTATATTTTAGGCAAACATTTTTGTTTTTATTTTTTTATGACACAGCATACAAAAATACATACAACCCTAAATTTTCAACCCTCTACGATCATCCCCTACTTTTCTATCGCGATTTTTATCTTTCGATTATTAGTAAATTCCCGCACACTTACATTAGTAAATAAGTTATTTTTGTTGAAATAAAAATACATGGCATAACAACGTATGCTGGGTCAGCTAGTAGGTGTATAAATATTTAGACTTACAATAATTATATAAATAATAATGTCAAATACTAGTATCTAAGTCACTCAATTTTTGTGCCATTGTGAATCAGAGAAAAAAAGGTCATTCCCAATTAACCAACATAAACGATGTTTCCCAGGGAATTGAACCCTGAAATTTAACAATTTCAAACCCCAAATAATTTCAACATTCTTGAAATGAAAACAACTATTAATCAGTTGCTTATTGAAATAGAACTATTTTAATGGAATCTATCGAGATTCATGTTGTTTTATTATTTACAATAATGACGATGCGCAACGTTTTGGTTGCTTTTCAGCAGCCATAGAACACGCATGCGCACACACGCTCACACATACACATGTGATTTTGTAATTTTTATATCAATTAATTGTGACTGTTGCGTATCAGTATCAAAATAAACGGAATATTTACCATGTTTCATTGGTACGTATCAGTATCAAAATAAACGGGATATATATATATATAAAAATTACAAAATCACATGTGCATGTGGGAGCGTGTGTGTGCGCCTGCGTGTTTCCGATATTTCGGCGCTGTTCCACCGTGATCATGGTGCTTGCAACAGCGCCGAAATATCGGAAACTCAAAACAATGAAACATGGTAAATATCCCGTTTATTTTGATACTGATGTGAGTGACCATGATAGTTTAAATACCTAGACTGTTACGTATTTCATTTTGTAACATAGTTCATAACATTCTTACTATGAATTGAAAAACAAACCTATATAATGTTGGAAGGTGACACAATGTTTTAATGCATTAGTGCAGACGCCTATGTTTCACTTTATAATATTTTCTCTGATATGTTTTAAGATAATGTGAAAATGTAGGTATGTCCTCTGTGGTTTAAACAAATCATTCATTCATTTATTCATTATGTCTCGATATATGTCAAATTGGCGTATCCCAGGTAAAATATAAAATTTAAAAAAACGTTAGAATATAGGTCTTTACACCTGAGCGGCAGCGGGAGCGACGAAGGATCGCAAGCCAAGCTGCCCGCGTACGAAGGCAACTCGGGCGTCAGAGGTCGACGAACGACCTCCGCCCCCCATGAGCGCAGGCCTGTCACCCTGGTAGAAGCAGGCAGCGGCGGCGGCGCGCCTGATGCGCCTCCTCGTTTTCCGGTAACGAGTTGGGGACTCTGTAGTCCCCACACCTGAGAAGAGGGCCAGATCGTAAGAGATGGCCCTGTGTCGGCCAGGGTGCGAGGGATATGCCTGTCAACCTCACTTTCGGCAACCAAAGCGACCCACAGGCGGCGTGCGTTTTAGTCGGTTCGAGTCCGACATAACCCCTTCCAACGGCTCCGATGGGGGGTATCCGCGGTGATTTTGCGCACGTAAAAAAAACAAAGGTCTTTACACCATCATGGTCGCTCACATAAGTATATAGATATTTCGGCGTTGTTGCAAGCACCATGATCAAGGAGTGAACAGTAAAAAGGAAATAAATGTCCGTCCACCCCATCTCTTACCGTGGGTGTAGTAGAAGATTACTAAGGGATAGGGCTATTCGCCATCAGACAAAAACCATAACAGTCCTTGAATAAGAGTCGCTTAGTAGCACAAGCTCGCTCCCCATCACGTGGGACCGAAATTCATAGTTGGCGTGATGTAGATATTACTCTGCCTACCCCTATGGAGATTTACTGGCGTAAATAAATGTATGTAACGTTTGGATAAACTTACAAGTATAATATAAGCAGTTATTGTTACAATCACTTTTCCACGTATTTGTTATCCAGTTAGAATCTTCCATAGATCAAATACCTGTTTCCAGTGTTCTTTATTCGTATATTTCCCTAGGGCGCAGGGTTTATTCCCTACTAAAGAATTTCTTAGACACATATTACAATATTCAATATTTAATGCCCCACTAGAGATCAAATTTTAGGGCAACACATTCGTCTTTTCTTTATATTTTTCCGTGCGTATAATGTTGCGTTATTAGTACGAGTATTAAAGCTATCGGGATATATTTTTTAATCTAGTACACGCCAACTTGACTGCACCTCACCTGATGGTAAGCTAAAGGCAAAGTCTCAGAAAAGAGGGTCACCATTACATATACTCCTAGACGTGTTATCGGTTGTCTATCGGTTGGCTAATTACAATACAAATGAGTGAGAACTGTAACGGCTGCAATGCCGGGATAAGTAGTGATAGTGAGTATATAAAGTGTTCACTAGAAGGATGTAGAAAAAAATATCATCTGACGTGTGTTGGAATAACAAAAGAAACGTTCGAGGCTTCCGCACAAGAATACAGAATCAACTGGGTGTGTCCAGAATGTACGTGTAAGATGCCAAGGGCTGATAACTCTGATACACCAGTTCGAGGAAACACGGTCAAGAATAAAACATTTAGTCCGTGTTATGTAAACACGGAGCGCGGCAGTCATCGTCACACTAAAGAAGTTACTGCAATAGACTGTTGGGCAAAAGTGAGAGAAGAACTGAGAGATTTTCGCAAAGAAATGAATTCTCGGATGGATCAACAACTGAATGAATATACAATCTTAAAGAATAAATATGTAAATACAGAGAAAGAGTTACAAAAACTAAGAACAATAATGGAGGTACTTGAAAAAAAGGCTACTAAAGTTGATGTACTTGAAAGTAAAATTAGACAGTTAACAGAGAGAAATGAATACTTGGAAGCTAATGTTAGTAACGGTAGTGCCCAAGTGAGCAGTGGTAAAAATAAGGAAAGGAATAAAGTGCCTTTGTCCTATGCAAAAGTAATTGGAGAAAAGCAGATGCAGGTAGTTGGCAAAAATGTTCAAAAAGAAGACTGTGGGGCCATGAAACCAACGGGAACATCTTTAAGTAACGAAAGCAAGGTACAGGAAAAAACATGTGATAATAATGCTAAGCTGTCGAAGAAAGGTACTGAAAAAGAAAACCATGTCCCGGAAAATGCAGACAAATGGACTGTAGTGAATAGAAAGAAGAACAGATATCCTAATAAAGAAATAAAAAAAAGAGAAAGTACATGTTCAAGTCATATTCAAGGAACGGAAAGAAAGAAATATCTGCACGTATGGCGTCTGCAGAAGGAAATAAAAGCAGAAGAATTAGAAAAGTATGTTAAAAATGTAATATACAAGGAAGAAAATGTATCTATTAAAGTGGACAAGTTAAACCCCAAAACGGAAAGGGATTACGCATCCTTCATTATAGGGGTGCCTGAAAGCAGGTATGGACAATTATGCCGAGCTGAAAACTGGGGCGTAAATATTGAGTTCGCCGAATGGGTTTGGTTTCGTAGATCCAGTAATCAAACTAAAAGGCAGGCATAAATCCATAGAGATATTATATCAAAATGTGAGAGGACTACGAACAAAACTAGTGGAGTGTTACAACAGCATTATCGCTTCAAATGCGGATTTTTTTGCCATAACAGAGACAAGTTGCCACAACTCAATACATGACGCAGAGATAATTCCACCGGGATATACTATTATTAGATGTGACCGAGCGGACGGGCGTAAGCTGGGCGGAGCGTGTTTAGTGGCCACACCGGGTTTCGAGATGCGACAAGTAGCAGTCCCGTGTAACGTAAACATTGACATGCATACCTTTGAACTGGTTTGTGCTACCGTTTGGCAACAAAATAAATTATTGTTATCATTATGTGTAGTTTATATACCACCATCTAGTAAAGATAGTGAGTACATGCTATTATTTAGAATAATTGAAGAATATTGTAACAAATTTAAAGATTTAATTGTATTAGGTGATTTTAATTTGTATTCTAGTTCAGTGTATGTTACTAACTACTTTGAATATCTTAAAACATATTGTGATTTTACTCAAAGTAACAGTGTAAGCAACATCAATGATAGGCAATTAGACCTAGTATTGAGTACATTCGCGGAGGGGGGATGTGTGAGTGTGCGCGCGGCGGGGGAGCGGCTTGTGTCGGTGGATGCGCAGCACCCGCCGCTCGAGGTATCGGTAAGCTGTGGCATGCGGCCGCGCCGGGGGAGGGGCTCGGCCATACGTTCCACCGATGATTCATCTGGCACACGTAAGTCTACTGGCTGGAATTTCAATAAAGCTGATTTTCGGTCGTTGTATTATTCAATATCAACTATAGACTGGTCACCAATGTGCGAACTAAATTTAGAAGATAGTTTAAGTTTTTTTTACGATATGCTTAATTCGAAAATAGATGACTGCGTTCCGAAAAAAAAGCGAAGGCAGGTAAATTCAACGATTCAATACCATTACCCTGAGTGGTACACTGCTGAAATCATTCGCGACATTAAATGGAAGGCGGCTCTTCATAAACAGTTTAAAAAAAGTGGTTTAAGGTCTGATTATGAGGCGTTCTCACAGTGTAGGGCGAAGGTCAAGCAAAGTATCTCATACTCTCATAAACTATATCAACACAGGGTCGAAATTGAATTGATGAAGGATCCTAAATCCTTTTGGAATTATGTTAATTCTTCTAGGGCCAGCAGAAATCCAAAACGGATGTTAAAAGGTGGCGAGGAATTAACTGACGAGCAATCTGTGAGGGAATTTGCTAAATATTTTTATTCGGTTTACGCTACAGAACGGGCAGAACTAAACGTGGAGAGGGCAATCACAGAGGCAGGAGGTGACAACGGCTCAGCCCGAGTTCATATTGACCATCTTCAACTTGGGGAAGTGTATAGTGCTCTGCAACAATTAAAGGCGAAAAAATCAATAGGACCGGATGGCATACCACCCTATATTTTCAAGGATTGCAGGTCGGTATTAGCCGGGCCACTTTTGGATCTGTATAACAAATGCCTGGATGAGAGTGTATTTCCGGACGAGTGGAAGCTAACCAGAGTAGTGCCAGTGCCGAAAGGACGTTTGGCAAGGGAGGTCAGCGAGTACAGGCCGGTGGCAGTGCTGTCGACCCCGGCAAAGATTTTTGAAGCTGCTTTACATAAAACCATATACCAACAGGTGAGCGCACAGCTTTCAGACACACAGCATGGATTCCGGCCGGCGAGAAGCACCACAAGTAATCTACTGTGCTATATGGCTCAGGTGGTACGAGTGGTAGACAGTGGGGGGCAGACTGACTCGGCTTATTTTGATTTCAAAAAAGCATTCGATTTAGTCGATAATGACGTCTTGCTTAAAAAATTGGCTGCAGTGGGTTTCACCCCGAAGTTATTGAAGTTTTATGCGAGTTACATGAGTGATAGGCAGCAGTATGTGGAATATGCGGGTCATAGATCGGAACCGTATTTCACAAGATCTGGCGTGAGTCAGGGTAGTAACCTTGGGCCTCTGCAGTTCATAATAATGATAAATGACCTTCCAAATATAGTAAAAGATGCCCAATGCTTATTGTTCGCTGATGATCTTAAGCTGGCGTTGCCTATAAGAAGCGTCGAGGATTGTATGAGGTTGCAAAGGGACATAGATAGGGTTCTGGCTTGGAGTCAACTAAATCGGCTTCAATTTAACACCTCGAAATGTGCGGTAATTTCATTCTCTCGAGCCCGCACTCCTGTCCTGCATGAGTACAATATTGATGGTGTGCCGATACCTCGAGTCACGGAGATAAGGGACCTGGGGGTGAATCTTAATTCAGAGTTGACCTATCACAATCACATTACCAAAATCTGTCAAACTGCATACAGAAACCTAGGTTTTATTCTTCGTAGGGCTCATGGTTTTATAAATGTGAACGCCATTATAGCATTATATAATACTTTGGTTAGGAGTCAACTTGATTTTAATGCAGTCATCTGGTCTCCACATGAAACTAAATATAAGGTCATGTTGGAGAGAGTACAAAACAAATTTCTTAGGTTTCTGTATTTACGTATGTATGGGGTGTACCCTTTCTATCCCTTAATGTATCCTACTTTGTTCGTGATGGGAATGGTGGGATACAATGAGCTTGAGGTTAGGAGAAATTTAACCTTGACAACGTATATATTCGCAATACTTAGAGGGAAACTATATAATAACGACATATTGGGTTTGCTAGGTTTATATGTGCCGGATGGGTACGTATGGCGACGCCGAAAACCACCCCTACTGGTGAAGCCTATAGGGCGAACGAACCTCCTGCAAGAGGCGCCCCTGACGCGTGCGATTCGCACATTGAATCTCATAGCTGCGGAGATTGATCTATTCCATTGTGCTAAGAGTGAGTTCACAAGGGTGGCATTACATATAATCTGCTACATCAAGTTAAATGTTATCAAAATTTAATATACCTAAGTATTGTATAGAATTTAAGCACATAGTTGAAAATTATAAGATAGCTACACTATTGCATTGGGTAATGCCTGTAATGATAGTTGTAATGAGAAATAAATAAATAAATAAATAAAAAATAAATAAATAAATGTTACAATGGTGGTACTCAGCTTGGCGGCCACATCAGATGCTTTTTCACGCCCGCTTTAAAAACCCGGGACTGTAGGAAGAAGGAAACACGTGTGATGGTAATGAATTCCAGGTCTTGGTGATGTGGCAAAGAAAAGAGTCTTCGAACCGCTTGGTTCTTGCTCGTATATTCTGCACAGTGTGAGGGTGACCTCTAAGTCCTGCACGTGTTATCCTATGTAGGAAAGGAGAGGGTGGGATTAGTTGTACCAGAACACTCACCAGGGCAGAGACGGTAAAATACAGTCAAGAAAGCAACATCTTTACGCATCTGCAATAGCTCAAGAATGTTCGTGACCTCAGGATTCCCAATAATACGGTCCGCGTGTCGCTGCAACCTGTCGAGAGCATCTAGTAGGTATTTCGCGGAGTCATCTCAGAGGTGCGAGCAGTATTCCACGCAGGAGCGAATTTGTGTCTAATAGAGAAGACACCGCTGCTCCGTCGTGAAAAAACGTCTCATTTTGTTCAGGAGCCCGAGTTTCCGCGAGGCTGTTATGATAATGCTCTCGATGTATATATGTATGTAGTTACCATGTTCTATTGTTCTAAGTTTCCGATGTTTTATTTCTCACTGTTCACCGCCAATACTCCAGTTCCTACATAATCATGGTGCCTGCAATAGCACCAAAACATCGGGAACTCAGAACAATACAACATGGTAAATATCCCGATAGCTCTAATTCTATGTGAACAAACATGAACTAAAAAACAAAATATGGCTACTTACTCGCGTGAAGAAATAATATTATCAGCAACATTCCATCTCTGATTGGTGCACAAAATGGCGCATGTTCATTTTTTGACTAATTTTTTGCTGCTATTTTTGATTGTGGTGAATGTATTTATATCAGTGTTGAGCAAATTTTAATTGCAATTACACTTGGAATTAACCCGACTGCTGTCTTAAAGATCGAAACATGTTTGATTGCAAGTGGTACCCACCTATTAATTTTACTTTTCATTTTTTGCTGCTATTTTTGATTGCGGAGAATGTATTTATATCAGTGTTGAGCAAATTTTAATTGCAATTAAACTTGGAATTAACTCGATTGCTGTCTTAAAGATCGAAACATGTTTGATTGCAAGTGGTACCCACCTATTAATTTTACTTTTCATTTTTTGCTGCTATTTTTGATTGCGGAGAATGTATTTATATTAGTGTTGAGCAAATTTTAATTGCAATTAAACTTGGAATTAACCCGACTGCTGTCTTAAAGATCGAAACATGTTTGATTGCAAGTGGTACCCACCTATTAATTTTACTTTTCATTTTTTGCTGCTATTTTTAATTGCGGAGAATGTATTTATATCAGTGTTAAGCAAATTTTAATTGCAATTAAACTTGGAATTAACCCGACTGCTGTCTTAAAGATCGAAACATGTTTAATTGCAAGTGGTACCCACCTATTAATTTTACTTTTCATTTTTTGCTGCTATTTTGATTGCGGAGAATGTATTTATATCAGTGTTGAGCAAATTTTAATTGCAATTAAACTTGGAATTAACCCGACTACTGTCCTAAAGATTGAAACATGTTTAATTGTAAGTGGTACCCACCTATTAATTTTAATTCCGATTTATAATTTGTAATAGGGTAGCCTACTATCAACCGAACTTACTAATATTCCCTCTAACCTCTCCAGCTAAGATAAATTGCTTGTGTTAGGAGTGGGTTCACATCGGTAGTGTAATGGCCAGGATTCGAACTCGGGACATTTCGATCGTAAGGCCGACTCCTTAACCACTAAGCTAGACAGCAGTCAGGATTTTTATTTATTAATATTTTTTAGTTGCCATTTAAACTTTCCCTACAGTCATTTATAGTGTATAATATATTATAGGGTCAAAGCATATTAGCAGAGGCAGGCTTAAGGAAAGATGAATGGAATGTGTGAAAGATGGTAATAATATGACAAGAAACGGAGTGACTAAGGAGATTACATTTGACAGGAACGTGTGGAGGACGATTACATGTGGCGCCGACCCCAAAAATAATTAGGACAAGGGCAGGTAGATGAAGACATAAATACTAACGCCTTTTTGCACTAAACGAGAATTTTATCGACGGTGGTAGCCTAGTGGTACGGGTAATGGACTGCTGAGACGAGGTCTCGGGTTCAATCCTAGGTTTTACCATGGCACACACCAATGATATCGCAGGTTTATAATATAACATTAACCGGTTAATGGCAATAGGCTCAGCCACCTATTACATTGGGACCTAAACATAAACTGGCGAAATGTGGGTGCTAGCACCTCTGCCTACCCCTTCGGGGATATGTTGAGCGTGAGTTTATGTCATGTTGCCACGTTTGTCGAAGGACCGATGGCTTTTGGAGCAAACGAGTCCTACAGTGGAGACCGCGAGAAGGTAATCAAAAGGTAGGACGCCCTCTAGCCAGATGGACGGACGACCTGAGAAAGGTGGCTGGGACATACTTGATGCGGAAGGCGTAGAATCGGAGAACATGGCGCACATTGGGAGAGGCCTATGTCCAGCAGTGGACGCCAGTGGGCTAATTGATTTGATTGATTAATATGTTATGTATCCACTATTTCAGAGGTAACAGTTAAATGGTATTAATATACCATTTAACTGTTACCTAGTAAAATAATATACTTCCTAGTAAAATGCGAATATTTATATGGATAAAATGATATTGTATATGAATATAAAGCATAGACGCGCGCTTACGATGTCGTCATGGCGCATTCTTGTTCTTGTACTCGTATGTATCTTGTAACCATCAAAATATAGTCATGTCCCTGTGTCTTAATAAATCATCCAATAGCACAAAATGTATTTTTATTATCTTCTTCTTCTCGTGTCAATGATTCACTGTAGATGCTAAATTGTTCCCGAATAAAATTGTGCCATCTCAACCGAGCTATCAGTGGCTTTATTCAAGTCGTCTTTAGTGCAGGAGGTAGCACATAAGGGCAAGAGATCAAGTGGGGCATGGACTGCACGATGGTACTGCAGTAACACGCGGTTAAGCCCAGGTCTCGCATTCCCCACCTGCATAGATTTTGTCTCGACCGGCCGACTGTGCGTCGACGATTGAGAGACCTCATTACGAGTATCGACCATGTGAGGTTGTATCCAGAAGGTAATTTTTCCTAGCAAGGTAGGAACAAGGTAGGAAATCAGAAGGTGGTGGGAGGTTTAGTGCGTAGTGTCAGCGCTACCTAGTGGCCCCATCTGAAAACCAGTGCTGTGCATACTCAACGAAAGGTGTGCGCAGCATTCAATGCTGAGATGGGGCCCTATTAGGTTTCGCAATTGGGTTCGCCCATATAGAAAATCTGATTACAGCAGAGAGCTTTTCTTATATAGGACACGTCAATTAGACTTCACTTTGCCTGATGGTAAGCTGAAGGCAAAGTGTCAGAAAAGAGGGTCACCATTATTTACACATACCATGTGACAATGGTGGCACTCAGCTTGACGGCCTCATCATATGCTTTTTAACGCCCCGCTAAAAAGACCCGGGACTGTGGGAAGAAGGAAACATGTGAGCTGGTAACGAATTCCAGGCCTTATTTTATAAAAAGATCAGAACAATTAAACAGACTTGTGTGAAATTTTACACAGATAAATTATAGTTTAGAATAGCACATATGCTTAATATACGAGTTTAAACGCACGAAGCATTTATTCAATAGCGAATTCATCAGTATCAAAATAATCGGGATATTTACCATGTTTCATTGTTTTGAGTTTCCTATGTTTCGGCGCTGTTGCAAGCACCATGATCAAGGAGGAACCGGAGTAGTGGCGGTGAACAGAGAAAAGATGATACTGATGTGAGTGACCATGATAGTTTAAATACCAATAGAGAATTGTTCATCGTATATACAATTAGCTGTTGCCCGCGGCTCTACTCGCGAGGACTTCTGATCGCGTAAACAAACATTCAGAAATCTCTTTATAATATTAGTACAGAAAACTTTCAAACGTAAGAGTTGAGATTTTAACTTCAGCTTACCATCAGGCGAGGTGAAGTCAAAATAACGTGTTATAAAATAACGTCAAAAAAATAGTGTTGTTTGCAAATATTATTGTTAAAATAAATAGATCTCTGTTGGCGTCCACGAACTGGTATTATCGAGAGTTTGTGGTTACAAGAAATATCGCCGCTCTGCGAGATTCCACGCTGTGGTATTTGGGTCATACAGGAGAGCAAGTATGAGAGCTGTTTGGCATAAATCTTCAGACGTACTCCGGTATAATTAATATGTTATTAATATTTCGGCCAATTATTGTAGAGGTAAAATACTTGTGTCATATTTCGCATTATACCCGCTGACTTGATGAATGACTATATCGTTCTTGACCGAAAGATTTTGGCATAGCTTCGATTAGCAAAATCGCCGGAAAATAGGTATTTAACTAAAAAAAACACACTTAAATTATTAGGTAAACCTGTACATTATTCACATACATTATATTTTTTTCAAGTAGATGGTACAAGTACACAGTTGTAATACAACGTGATAAACACGTGAAGTTTCAGCAAATTCTGCCTTTCGGGCTTACAAATTATGTAGTTATTGTGAAATATAAATTATACCATTATCTAATACTCACATACATGTTACTAACAATTCACATTGTTTTAAAATTATTTCGTTATTATAATCATGTCAAATATTTAAAATTATCATAATATATACCATTTAATATCAAAATTAAATTCAAATTGAAATATTGTCAGTAAAATTCATCTTAATTAAAATCATATTAAATTTATTACATCTATGTCCAATATCATAAAAAAAGCTAAAAGCCTTATTAAAGAAATCGGACAGAGGCTCATCGAGGCGACCGGTGACACTCGTTCCGGGTCGTTCCTGGTCCAGAGGCTGTCCATTGGCATCCAACGTGGCAACGCAGCAAGTGTTATGGGCACTTTTGCACCGGGAGCGATCAGGGGCGGGTTATTTGATTAGTAGTTTTGACATATTGTATTGTAATAAATGTATTCGATGTAAATAAATATCATAAACTATCATTTAAAAAATCATCAATATCATTATAATATTTTGTTTTCGGTATGTCCTTTAATTCCTTTCTAAACAAAGTATAACTTAAATCTTTCAGTGTATTTGGTATTTTATTATAGATTTTAGGGGCTAAACAGAACATACTTTTCCACTCGTATGTGCTGTTTTGGCACGCTGTATGCCTAGCTTATATATATATATATATAAGCTTTATTTTTTATTATTGTTGTTATTGTTTAGCCCCTAAAATCTATAATAAAATATATATATATATATCAATCAATCAATTAATCAACTAGCCCATCGCAGTTCACTGCTAGACATAGACCTCTCCCAATGTTGGCAGGCTTTGGCCTACTATTTCCATGCTGCCCAAACAGGATGGTACAGGGTTCTATTTTGAGTTGTACTTTTATGATAGTGATATCGTCTACGTATTTTCCGTTAGTTGCCTCTTACGACACCTTTCAGATTAGATGAGGTGGTGATGTTTGTATTCTTTCTCCGTCACCACCCGTATAGCGTACAAATATGACCACTCCATCTCTTGCCTAGAGCTTTTCGTCATTTGACAGTAAACATACAGCTCATGAAAAATTGTCTGCTCGACGGCAATAGGCTCGCTCCCTATAACGTGGAATTCAAAATCATAATTGCCGAAATGTCATTGTTGTTACACGATATGCCTACGCTTTGTAAAGAAATGGTTGATAACATTACACATTTTAAAACATTACATACATGAATTCGGCTCCATGTAATAGGGGGTGAGCCTATTGCCGTCTGCCGGGCACTATTATTGACTCGAGCTATGCATCTTAGGCTGAGTTTGCATCTAAGGGTTAAGCAGAGGTGAAAAGCGTCGGTAGCTTTGTGGTTAAAGAGCCTTACAATCGAGAGGTCCCGGGTTTAAATACTGCCGACTTGAACCCACTCCTAGCACAAGCAAATCAGTTGGAGGGGTTAGAGGGAATATTAGTATAAGCGGTTGCTAATATTCTTTAAAAAAATTAATGCCCACATTTCACCATTAATTGAATTCGGTCCTACGTAATAGGGGAATTGCCATCTTCCGGGTAGTATTGTTAACTCGAGCCATGCATCTGAAGCTGAATCTGAGCTGTATAAATCTTTCTGACGTTAAACAGCCCTATCCCTTAGTCGCCTTGTAAGGCCCAGCGCACACCGCTGGAAGCGCGGCGAAGAGCATTTTAAGACCTCAATTTAATTTCAACTTTAGCCACCTTGAAATAAGGTCGAAAACTGCATATCAAGAATAAATTCGCACTCGGCGCCAGAAGCGGCTACAAGAGCATGCGCGCGACTGTAGTTTCGATGGTATACCAAGGTAATTAAAGTTTAATTTTAAATTGATGTCTTAAAATGATCTTCGCCGCGCTTCCAGCAGCGGTGTGCGCTAGGCCTAAGACATTGTGCGAATTTAATTGTGTAACAGAACTAAATCAATTTCGTTTTCAAGTCCCCGATTAGAAGTACGAAAACTCCCAAGTACACTTCTAATGGCAACGGAACTAATCAAGTAATCTCGATTCACCCTCGTGTAAGTGGACAGTTAATTAGCAAACTGACTCAAGTGACCACTTAAGACTGTATTATCTTACAAGCAATATTTACTGCCCACCATTAAATGGTTGCTTAGTGCGAAAATGGCAAAGATTAAACTTAGACACATTCTTATATGTGTAATTTAGTTGAGAGGCGTTTTTTTATAATTTGTTTCGGTAGACACACGCTCAAGCTGTGGAATGAACTCCTGTGGTTTTCTCAAGCGACTACAGTACACGGTTCTTCAAAAAGGTATTAGAAAGCTTCTTCATGGTCAGCATCACGAGTGTAACACAATTTATCCATTTTTTTACGCCACTTAGGTGGCAGACAATCGCACAGCCCACCTGATGGAAAGTGGTTACCGTGGACATGTGTAACACCAGAGAAGCCACACTCGCGCTGCCGACCCTGTAAGCACAGAGTTTCTGTGACGTCAGCGTAGAGGACAAAGCAGGACAAGCCTTTAGTCATCCCACTGACAGCACAAATCCTCCAGTGAGCTCTGGCTACCCTACTCACCGCTTGGATCACAACATGAAATTATTATAACCGTTGTATTCTGTAGGAAGGAGGTACTTCCCCAGTCGGACTACTGAATTGGGCGAAAATACTACCGTGTCCTACCTCCTAAAAAATCCATGGGGATATACGCTCAACAAAGAGGCCTTTTCCTCTCGGATTTGAGGATCACACAGAAATCGCTTTTATAAAAGTTAAACCAATTAGCGACTAAAAGATAGGGCTGTTTAACATCAGATATTCAAATATATATAGCCCAGACTCCTTTAGATGCATGGCTCGAGTGAACAATAGTGCCCGGAATATGACAATAGGCTTACCCCCTATTACGTAGAACCGAATACAATGATTGGTGAATTTTTAGGTGTTAAATCACCACTGCCTAACCCTACGGAGATAAAGCCGTGATTATATGCATGTATGTAAAGCAATCAATCTCCCGATAAATCAGCTTTGCAATTTACTAAGCAAACTGCATCGAGCACAACGCTATGACTGACCTTGTTAAAGCTTGTCATTGGTCGGTCTGGGTGACGTCACTGGAAATCAACCAATGACAATATGTATCAGTGTCAGTCGCAGCCCACTGCTCGATACTGCGCGCTTAGAAATGGAAAGTGGTCACAATGGCCTATGGACGCATGCAAAACCAAAAGAGTGACACTCGCGCTGCCAACCCTGCAAGTATTGAGAGTTTCTGTGCCGTCAGTGTAAAAGTCAAAGCAGGATAACCTTTTGGTCTTTGACAGCACAAAAACCCTCCTGTGAGCTCTGGCTACCCTACTCACCGCCGGGAACACAACACGAGGTTATTATGGCCGCGGTATTCTGTAGGGTAGAGGTACTTCCCCAGTCGGACTGCTCAATTGGACTACTGATCACTACAAAACTTATTGATATAAAGCACATACATCGTCCTAAGTAATCTTAGTAGGTACCAGTGTATCGTAATCTACCATATATGATTCTTAAGATATAAAACCCTTTTCGTGATTTCCCAAAGGAAATAATCTTGCATTTATTCTTAACCAGACCGCGGCTTTTCCCGCTGTTTAGGACGGCTTTACAAATCTGTTCGGTAAGATACCTTCGGTTGGTGATTCGGCTCACGAAATACAACAATTAATTCGTTTTATATGTTCACCGGAAAATGAACTGCAACGCCGTGAATTTGTGGTTCAATTTGCAATAAATTTGTATCTAGTTTATTTAGATTAATACAGATTGACTATTGTTTTAGCTGTAAGTGATTTATCTGAATTAGCAGTCTATTTGTACCACTAAAGTGGCAAAAAATTACCAAGGCCTATGAATGTTTATGAGGTTAGGTGTGTCAACTATGAAGTGCTTGGTCCAATGGCCGATGGGGGTAGTAAAAGAGGGGAGTTCTCCACCAGACATCGAGTGACGGTAAGAGGAATCAGGTATTCAGAGGAGGCCTAGACTCCGTGGAGAGCTAGATCTCGAGGAGGGCCAGATTTACTTCTCTCTCTCCTACCGCAGGTCTGCTGGAAGAAATTTCTAATAGAAATAAGCAGAGCCTCTGTACTACTATTTCCACAAATGTATCTCTATATTTGTTCTTGTGTGTGTACATCAATAAATTAAATAAATAAATGACCCTGAGTCGGCTGGGGTGCGAGAGATATGCCTGTCAACCTCACATCCGGCAACCAACGACGACCCACAGACGCCGTGAGGGTTATCCGTGGGGATTTAGCGCACGTAAAAAATAGAGATCTGGTTTTCATTCAATTACCTCTAAATCCAAAAGTTTATAGAAGCATGGTCTTCTTGAAGTAAATAAAGGCATTTAAATTTTCAAAGTGAACCATTCGAGTGATCATTAGTCCCAATCTTATTTTACTACTAGCTGACCCTACTCAGCTTCGCCCGTGACATATTTTGAAATACATTTTTTTATACAACTTGGCATGGCAGACAAGTACACGGCACGGCATTGTGTTGTCAGAGAGAAGATCAAAACCTTGGCCTGCTTCGTCTTTCACACTGACGTCACAGAAACTCTCTGTGCTTACAGTGTTAGCAGCGCGAGTGTGACTCCCTTGCTTTTGCACACGTCCATAGGCCACGGTAGCCACTTTCCATCAGGTGGGCCGTGTGCTTGTCTGTCGCCTAAGTGGTATAAAAAAACCACATTCGTGCTGCCGACCTTGTAATAACAGAGATTTTCTGTGCCTTCAGTGCAGAACACAAATCAGGACAAGCCTTTGGTCTTCTCACTGACAGTACAAAAACTCTCCAGTGAGCTCCGGCTACCCTACTCACCGCCGGGAACACGACACAAGGTTATTACAGCCGTGGTATTCTGTAGGGTGGAGGTACTTCCAAAGTCGGACTGCTCAATTGGGACGGAAATACCGTCGTGTCCTACCTCCTATAACCCCTTTGAGTCCGTATTTTTTTTAGTTTTCTAATAATGTTTGCAACATTTGTGATCACTGCTCCACTGCGCGTGTTGGAGAAAACTCGAGTCTGAGAGTCAGTTTTTACAGACTCGACTCAATTCCAATGGTTACGTTATGCTCATAACTCGAGAGTCCAGAGTGCAGTCGAGCGTGAAGTCTTAACTTGATCCACGACTCTTAAAAAGAACTCGAGTAACAAATCAAACTCGAGTTATTAACGAAAGTCGAGTTCAAAGACTAACTCGATGTAACTTCGACTCAGAAAAATGTTGAGTAATACGTCATGTAGTTTTTTATTATACATATACACATATTTCTTTCTACATGTTTCATAGACAGAAGAAATATGTTGACAATATTATAAAAAAACAATTCTTGTTTATGAGGACACATTTATTTATAAAAAAGTAATACAAATAATGAAAATCAGATATATTTTATTTTTTATACTACATAAATGTTTGTACAATGACACAGTAGAATTTACTTGTATCCACAGCCTCTCTGCATACTCATCGTCTTATTCCGACAACATTTGGGCAAATTCCTGTGCCATTTGTTGACGTCGTGTATTGTGTTGTGTTTATTGCAGCAAACTTCAAACTGTATTAATGACGTCTTGATTGATTGTGCACAAGCCATGTCAGTTAAATTGAAAGAATTTGCACCTTTGCTGCGTACAGATTTCGCAAAATATGCAATTATATTAGATCCTCGTCTTAAAAACAGTTACTTTGCTGATCAAGATGAACAAGAGCCACTTCAGTCACTAAAAACTTTTTTTAAATTGGAATAACAAGATAAATTTGCTATAGAAAACCAAAGTGCTGAAGTAGCAAGTCAATCAAGCAACAATGTATTTTCTTCAATATATAAGAACAAAGCTCTAGAGAAGGATGAGCTTGATATTTAAATTTAAATTAGAAGTGAAAAAAACTTTAATGAGTAAAGGTTATTATAAAGTGGATGAGTATCTTAATGATATCAATGCGTGGTCAACATAAGTCTCTTGCTTGCTCGCACAAAATAAATTGTAAACTAAAGCAAATTTAAAAAAAAAGAAAAATAATCTAGTTCTAATATAGTTCGCTGAGTTTCTTGCTGGTATCTTCTCAGTAGAACTAACCTACCGAACCAGCGAAAGAATCATTTTCCAATGGTTTATTTGTACATTATTTAATATTTTAATATTATTTCTTGACATACTCAATTGTATAATTTTGACGTTCATATGTGCTCTTTGTGTGCCTAAACTGAATAAATGAAATTGATTCTTTGATTCTTGATTCTTTGATATATATGTCAATGCCGTTGGAACCCGAAACAACTGATGTCCTGTCCTGGTGGGTACAACAGAGTAAACGTTTACCTCTGCTCCAGAAACTGGCTTTTCACATTTTAAGTATTCCGGCAACAAGCGTTCCAAGTGAGCAGTCTTTTTCAAAAGCTGGAGATTTGATCACCAAAAAAAGAAATCGTCTTTCTAATAAGAATATTCGAGCTACAATGTGTCTTGCATCCTGGCTGCCTTTTTTTGATGATTAAATGCTTTTATAAATTACAATTAAAAATGTTGTTCCGAAAACTATGATACGCCATTGTAATCATTAATTTCCCACCTTCATTTTAATACTATTATTACTATTGTGCTAGTATAATGTGGTGTATAATGGTTAATAATATGTTGGTATTGCCAGCGACATTACATTAAAATCAATTATACCTAAATAAAACACAGGGAAACAGTTTTACTATAAACAATAATATTATAGTGATTTAGCTAGTTAGGTGATGGGTGCTCAGTTCAAAATGAGTCGAGTTCGACTCGTTCATTACATGAGCAAGCTCGAGCTCACGAGAAAACTCGAGCACGAATGCTAAACTCGTGTTTAAAGGGATGCTCTCTAAACTCGCAACACATTGAGCAGGAGTATGTGTCTTAGTGAGTCGAGTATTACGATTAAGAGCTGAGCACTGAAATGTCGACTCGCGGACTCGAGTTTTCTCCAACACTCACTGCCTTGAGTAGTAGCGTATTAATATATAGCCTAAAACCTTCATCAATAAACGGACTATTAAAAAAAGATTTTTTTCAATTCGAACCATTAGTTCCTGAGATTAGCGCGTTCAAATAAACAAACAAACTCTTTAGCTTTATAATGTTAGTATAGATTAAAGTCAAGTCGGCCCGCATCAATCTGAGTGGGATATGATGATTGTGGCAACCGCACCCGGGCTGGTTGTTATGTATTGTGGGTGACATGTAACATGGGTCAGTCGGAGGCAAAAAATAGGAGGTTGGTGAGGCCGCATGAGGTCAACTTATCCCTTCAATATGCAAATAATAGTGGCCTAACTACTGTGTACATCGTGTCATTACTTTTTGCTTGTTAATTTGCAATGTACACCTTACAAATTGGAAACTATTAAGTTATGTGGGGCGGGGCTATTGCGGGGCTATTTTAGAATGTATGTACATTTAACTAGCTGACCCTTTTCAGTGTTGCATGGGAAAATTTAAACATAGTCATTTTGAAGGACTTTTATTTCAATGTGTGCAAAATGCGCACGGAGCCGCTGGGGGAGGTTATGTCGGACTTGAAGCGACTAAAACGCACGCCGAATGTGTGGGCCGCAGGTTGCCGGATGTAAGATAATTAGAGACAGATCCCTCGCACCCCGCCGGCCCCGTACTGTTTCTCATGAGACGGCCCTCTTCGGGTGTGGGGACCACAGAGTCCCTATCTCATTATCGGAGGCGCGCAATGAGGAGGCGCGCATCGCTTAACGCCACCGCAGCCTGCTTCTGCTTGAATGACAGGCGGATCCACTCGTCACCTCCAGGCCCGCGCAGTCACTTTGAAGGACTTAATTGTGAATTTAGACCTAGACTAAGCATATCAAACTGTTTTATCGATTTAAATTGTATTATCGTACGAATAAGAGGTGTGTACCAGAATTAGGACATTAAATCCAGTGTAAGTATGTAATGAATCTGTTTTTTTTTTGTACAGGAGACATCTATACGAGTTCACTTCGCCTGATGATAAGCTGAAGGCAAAGTCTCAGAAAGACGGTCACAATTGCATACAATAACAATGCGAAAATATCGGCATACAGCGTGACAGCCTCCTAAATAAAGTCATCGATTAGTATTCAATCACGTTTAGGGCAATTAAAGGCCCATTTAGACGGGGATAGTTTCTCGCACGCTACGGTCCGAAAAATGGTACCCTACTATCACTAGCTAAAAAAACAATCCATCAAGAATATCGCAGAAAACTCTATCTATCTAGGATATAGACCTCTCTCAATGTTGGGAGGATTGGGCCTACTGTTTCAACCCTGGCCATACGGATTGGTACAGGGTTTTATTTAGAGTTTTCATTCTCTCACAGTGATATAGTCTCCGTATTTTTCCGTTAGTCGCCTCTTAAGGCACTCTTTTCATTTTCAATCCATTTATTTAGTATTTGTGAAACATAGGTATTACAAAAGATCTTAAAATTAATATCAGCGCACTATGTCCTACCATTTGACATGGTGTACAAATTAAATTTAAAATATGGTTAGTTTATTTACTAAGAATATGGTTAGTAAGTGCATGTATCATTAATTTAATATCGATTTATTTATACCATAATTCATAATTATTAATAACGTTTATACATATTGTATATTAATTGTATAAATTATATATTGTATATCTACTCTTTGGATGAGATGGGGTGGTTCTTTCTCCGTCACCACATGGATCACACACTATCAACAGGAATAATCGCGATACCATTATCGTGTCGAAATATTTACGTACAAGCAAATACTAAATTCTCACCTACGATTATATCATACGAGATTTGCAAGTGACTTATCGCCAGGCGATAAAACACCTTGGCACACTGGCATAAAATCTGTTTTTGTCAAATTCTGTTTAGACGAACACTATCAATATTCAATTATGAGGCAGTTGACGCCCAAGTTGAAACGCGAACGAGTTTTGTTTCTGTGCATGTTATACGAAGCACCTTCTTTTAATTTTCTTTTTCAGTGTTTTCCAATTAGTTCCACACGCCCTTTTCCTATACAGGGCAACACGAGCACGGCTTAGATGTCACCCGCATACGGTGCAGAATATCCGATCAAGAATCAAGCGGTTCGGTGACTCTTTCCTTTGCTGCACCATTAAGACCTAGGATTCATTACTAGCTTACTTGTTTCCTTCTTCGTACAATGCCGGGTCCTTTAAGCGGGGCGTGAAAAAGCCTATAACCATTGCAACAAGGTATATTTATGTAATGGTGACCATTTTTCCTAAGACTTTGCCTTCAGCTTACCTTAAGGAAGGTGAAGTCTAATTTACATATAAAAAAGTCGTATTAAAAAAAAAACTTATCTGTCAGGTACTCTAATCATCTTAATTGGCCGTAATGTTATGAATGGTTTTGTATAGCTACATACGTTTTAATTGCCTGACATTTTTGATTGATGTCGGAAATGCATTGCTTTTCACAAGTGTGTAATATTTCATGACGTTCAGAGTGTTTGTCAAAAGTCGACGGATTTATCAAATTTGATGAACGAACAGGCTTCGTGCTTGATGTTGTTGGGATTAAAAAAGTATTGGTTGGTATTCTGTGTCTAACACAATTATAAAAAACTTCAGCTACGAAATATAACGACATTATCACGTATTTTATTAAGTAGACAGGCTCTCCTATGGGAGACAGGCGTGATTTTATGTATGTATGTATGTATGTTTATTAAGTATTTTTACAATCTCAGAGATCTGTCTTACACAACATAGACTACGGGAATTAATGGTATAGGTACATACATTTGATTTTCCTGACGTTTCGGCCAGGTTACACCGGCCGTGGTCACAGACTGACTGGCTCAGTGCCACACGCCCGCCGTCTTCGAGTCCGTGAGGCAGTAGGTTCTTTATCTACCCGCACATTCTCGATATTTTTAATATTTTCGTTTCGCCATGTACCGTCACATACCACACACACAGTGTCCCTATTCTATAAGCAAACTATCCGGTGTTATTCCGACTGCGCAGATAAGCGAGGTTGTACGTTTTAAATCCCGTAAACATTATTGAGTATCATGAAACGCGAAAGTTGAAAAGTTAATCTGTTTGTTGTGTAATTTGTTGATCTTTTTTGTTATTTTATTATAAGGTTTGAATAAACCAACGTACTTACTGTCGTCATATCTGCCCCCTTTAATTTATTTTTTTAAGTGCGCTATATTCCCACGGATACCTCCCCACCGGAGACGGTGGGAGAGGTTATGTCGGACTCGAACGTACGCCGCCTGTGGGTCGTTTTTGTTGCCGAAGGTGAGGTTGACAGGCATTTCCCTCGCACCCCGGGCGACCCAGGGCCATCTCTCACGATCTGGCCCTCTCCTCGGGTGTGAGGGGACTACAGAGTCCCCAACATATCTGCCCCCTAGGCAAGATGCAATTCGTTGGGCAGCGTAGTGTAGAATGATGAATGTATGGGATTGACGCGTATTTTGACGTTTATGACAGTCGTCAACGTACCTATGCAACGATACTTCTTCTTCATCCTAGCGTTAATCCCAGTCGCATCCGAAGCTTTCACCTCAGCGTCTGGGGCCCGCTTTACCAGTGTAACTGCGGATTTAGCTGAACTTCGGTATATTAAGTGAAGCGACTGCCATCTGACCTGCGCAACCCAAGTGCGATATCGAAGCGTTGCAGTTATACCAGTTGTTGCACTTTTTAAGGCTCCAACTACCAGTAACGACTGCTATAGACGTTGGTATGGCAACCGGGACCGAAGGCTTAACGTGCTTTCCGAAGCAAGACCAAACCAATGCAAATACCCATAATCATGCATACTAATATTTGTACTGACTGGGGATCAAACCCACGATCTGCGTATGTTAACTAAAATAAATAAATAAAAAAATTATACCAGTTAGGTGGCAGACAAGCACACGGCCCACCTGATGGAAAGTGGTTATCGTGGCATTTGGGCGTTTGTAGCACCAGAGGAGTCACAGTTGCGCTGTAAACTCTGTAAGTACAGAGTTTCTGTGCCGTCAGTGTGAAAGACAAAGCAGAACAAGCCTTTTGTCTTCCCACTGACAGCACAAATTCTCCAGTGAGCTCCGGCTACCCTACTCACCGCTGGGAACACAAAACGAAGTTATTATAGCCACGGTATTCTGACATACCTAAACTTATCTAAACTTAGTCATTGGCGGGCTAAAAATTCCAACACACAATCCTTACTCTAATCACGCATGTTCGTAAATATAAAAACGATATTTATTTATTTTTCCTACAGGTATTACGACAACAGGCATAGGGCTACAGATTATAATCAAATACTTATTAAAGTTAATCGGGCAACTGGCACGCAACCTCAAATTGTAGCAATTAAGCTTAAAAATAATGAATCGATATAAAAACGGCCTATTATATATATTTAACTAACTAACACATTTCAGATGCTAGATAGGTTCGAAAATATGAATTTTACAATATATACAATCACGTCTCCATCCCCGGAGAGGGGTGAATTGACAAACACATTTCACCAATCACTGAATTCGGTCTCACGTAATACAGGATGAGCTTATTGCCGTCTTCCGGGCACTATTATTAGTGTTGAGTGCGGGAATGGAACCCGTACTCCCTGCGTAGTAGTTGCGTTCACTACGCCACAGAGGCTATTAACATCATGGTAGATAAGCTGGAAAAATAGAAGTAGAAATAAAGTTGAACATTTTAAATATCTACTCGTAATTGAATTGAAGCATAGTATAGTTAGTTAAATTATATATGTAATTGTAAACAATATACATTGAATTTTTTTTTCAGAATTCGGGATATGTTATATTGACGATACTAAAAAAGAAAATTCGATTTATAGTACTCATATTTGTGCGTAATGGATGCAAAAAGTACTGAATGGATTTTAATGTGGTTTTTTGACAGAAAATCCTTGGTCAAACTCAACATTACGTAAAGATCGCGATCGGTGTAGCGTTCTTTTTTTTATCTAGGACACGCCAATTTGACTTCACCTCGCCTGATGGTAAGCTAAAGGCAAAGTCTCAGGAAAGTCACCATTACAGACATTAAGTAATGTTACAACGGTGGCACTCAGATTGGCGGCTTCAGATGTTTTTTCACGCCCCACTTTAAGCACCGGGACTGTAGGAAGAAGGAAACACGTGACCTGATAATGAATTCCAGCTCTTGGTGGTGCGCCAAAGAAAAGAGTCTTCGAACCATTTGGTTCCTGCTCGTATATTCTGCACAGTGTGAGGGTGACATATAAGCCCTGCACGTGTTATCATAGAATAAATATAGTATTCATTTAATACCATGCACTGCCACCACAAAAATGAACACAGACCTTTATAAACTACCTATTATATCGATCTATCTACACAAAACAGAATGTAAAGGTTATAGCCATAACTCTTTTTGACATTACGGGCGCCAAAAGATCCCTCAGATAGAACCTGTATCTACCAAATGCGTATATTTGTGTGCGTATACGCGCGACTTAACAATACGTCCTAACACTCTTCGTACAATAGAAGATTACTGTGCGAATCCTTGAGTTGTGTTCAAGCAAAAGTCCCATTGAATTAATCCCTATAGGCTGAAGATTTCTCATGTATAGAGAGGATTATAACAACTTAAGGGATATTTCATATTAGTCTGCGATGGCTTTCAGGAATTGTTTAAGAAGGCTTCGAGAGTTCCTAGTCACTAAAGTATACTACTCAATCAGAGAATTTATAAATGATGAAAACATTGTGAATTGACATAATACTGGGTGGCGCAAAAGTACTGGCACTAAAGAAAATACCTTTATTTTTTTTATATGACATTTTCTGTTATTCTGTTGTTGAAAATTGTGTAGTGAACAAATGTAAAATACACTGAAAATAAACATGGACCGTTTTACTCCCCAAGAACGTGGAATAATTGTGTCAATGTTCTTACGGAATAATTCATAGGCCGAGTTATCTCTCGTTTTGGCGATTTGCCTTGGCCTGCAAGATCACCCGATCTGACCAGTCCAGACTTCTTTCTTTGGGGTTTTTTGAAATCTCGGGTGTATGTGAACAAGCCACAGACTCTCGCAGCTCTAAAAGAAAACATTCGTCAAGAAATAACGAACATATCGCAGGAAGTGTCACGGCAAGTTATGCAAAATGTCATAAATAGGGCTCAAATGTGTATCAACTCTGGAGGTCACCATTTAAAAGACATCATCTTTAAATCCTAATGGTACGAAATTTAATGGTACAAATATTATACATTTAAAAAAACCTAAATCTAGTTTTCTAATTTAGAAAAAATGTTATAGCCGAACCAAATAGGGTCTTTACTTTTGCGCCACCCAGTACATACATATTTAATTTTTTAATTTACATTTATTTCGACATTTATTTATTGTTTACTTGACGACTGTGTAAATGATTTGAAATAATTTTGACATTCATTTATAACTTTAATTTCATATGTCTATAATTCTTTAATTATTTTAATGAGAATTATTATAAAATAGCTTAAATAATGACTACTTTGAATAATTTTATTAAATTTAATTTAGTTCGCAATTTAATTTTAGGTCTGTGATTGATTGTATAATCTTATTGTACGCCTTACCAGGCATGTTGCAGTGATACCTATTAAACTATGTAAATGATAACATCTACTAATACCTGTGATAAACAATAAATGAATTTGATTTGATTTGAAAAAAGGGTAAGTACTTTTGAATCCTATGAAAAGCTTGTTGCCCTTGGCCCTACTCTATGTTACGAAGGTAATATGTACCTTGTATAAAATTATTAAACGGTTAATATTACGATTTATTTTACATTATTATGGTAAAAGGTACTACACCTTTTCCTGTGAGAACGCCGCAATGTGATCCCTATCCACCAACACGCTTTATATGGCGACGTTTTCACAGAATTAGGACTACCTAATCCTGTGAGAACGCCGCAATGCCTATCCACTACCACGCTTTGTTGGGACCATAACCATACACCAAGGCAAGCACTAGACTGAAACTCCGATGGAAAGCGTAAGTGTGACCGTCCCAAACAGATCAGTCCCTCTAGGTAAGTGATAATTCGCTGGCCAGCGTATTGTAGAATTGAATGACGAATGTATGAGTTTGGAATATATAATAGGCGTCAACATACATGTCGTAAGCGTCAATTCCCATACATTCGGCCAATGAATTGCCACTTGTCTAAGTCTAGTCTAAGAATCGAGTCTAGGAAATACTTGAAGCTAAGTGCAATGCGAAACTGAACACCGACTCTGATGGTGGTTCATGGATGTCTTCTACCCCATCTAGTGATCACAGCAGCTTAAGTAAGTTTTTTTATACCACTTAGGTGGCAGATTATGGTAAGTGGTTACCGTAGCTTATAGTCGTATGCAACACCAGGGGCGTTATACTCATTCTGCCGACCCTGAAAAAGGTAGATAAAGTTTCTGTGCCGTCTGAGCAAAAGACAAAACAAGATTCCTTAAGCCTTTGGTCTTCCTACGGACTGCACGAAACCTCTCCAGTGAGTTCAGACAACCCTACTCACTATAGGGAACACAACACAAGTATATTATAACCGCTGTATTCTGTAAGCCCTGACGTTTGGGTTGATTTCCAGCAGAAAATGTTAAAAGCATCACATATTTTGAAATGTTCAACTCAAATACGAAGCAATTAATTAGTTTTATTTCAACGACGATGGCGACTATACTTCGATATTATCTGTAGTTAGACTAGTCAGACTTTAAGGGCTCCCGTATCGACTGCCATAGATGTTCGTATAGCAACTGGGACCGACGGATTAACGTACTCTCCGACGACACACGACCAGACCAATGCAAATACACATATTATGCATACAAATATTTGCACTGAGCGGAAGTTGAACCATTTTGCGTAATAGTCTTTTTTAAACGGCCCACCTGATGAAAAGTTGTTACCATGGCCTATGGACGTGACCTAAACCAAGGGAATCATTACCAACCCTGTAAGCACAGAGAGCTTCTGTGCCGTCAGTGTAAAAGAAAAAGCAGGACAAGCTTTTGGTCTACCCACTGACAGCACAAAAACTCTCTAGTGAGCTCTAGCTACCCTACTCACCGCCGAGAACACAACACAAGTTATTATGGTCACGGTATTCTATAGGGCGGAGGTACTTCCCCAGTGGGACTGGTCAATTGGACGGAAATACCATCGTGTCCTACGTCCTCGAAATCCCGAAAAGTCTGTCACAACCTACATGCGAGCTCGCCTAACATTCTCTCCACGTAGCATTTCAAACCATCCGGGTCATCCTTCCCCGGACGCGGCCACTTACTGGCACATCAACAAAACATTTTCTTACGATTTTTCTCCATTATTTACGGCTTTGCTCGCGTTTTCCTTAACGCTACAGTATTACCAACTAAAATACTTGAATAAATGTTGCCAGGTACTAATATAGATCAGTGCAAGTTAAAGTTTCAGATACTCGTATATTTTTTTACATTTAAAAATGAGGTTCTTTTTCAAAGTATTTTTTTCTTTATAATGTTTGTTAATTCTGTAATTTAAGGCGATTTCAAAAAAGCTTTTCAACCGACTTCACAATTCTTTCGTCTCCATCCTAAGTTTATATTTGAAAGTGTTATAAAGCCGCGTGGTTCCAGGCAGAGTAGAATTTGGACCACACAAACCCACCACGAATTTGCTCGTGCAGTATCGCACAAGACGACTAAGGGATAGGACTGTTTAACATCAAACAGATATATACATCCTAGACACAGCCTCAGCTGCATAGCTCGAGTCAACAATAGTGCCCAGAATACAGTAATAGGCTCACCCCATATTACGTGGGACCGAATTCAATTATTGGTGAAATGTGGGTGTTAATTCACCTCTGCCTAGCCCTCCGGGGATAAAGGCGCGATTATATGTATGTATGTATTAAAAGAAAAAAATATAACAAAATATACGTATGTTGGTATACGCACCGTATTCTAGACTAATACTCGGTTCAAAGTCTCAATTTAAAACTAGTCTTAAGTATTATTGTATTATATGTATGTATGTATTAAAAGAAAAAAATATAACAAAATATACGTATGTTGGTGTACGCACCGTATTCTAGACCAATACTCGGTTCAAAGTCTCAATTTAAAACTAGTCTTAAGTATTATTGTATTCTAGAACTAAACTTGAGTGGAGAATTGATCAACGTGAATTACCAGAGCATTAATAAAATCACTCAACTCTTTGAAATGCTATCGGTACTTAGAGCTGGTCTCAAGTCGAGATTTGTGACTAAATATCGGTCTAGAATACGTTAGAAATACAGATTGGAGTCGGCTTATTGAGTTCTGTGTAGACAAAGCATCAGAGAAAAAAGTACGTTAAAAATTTAGGAGGTAGCAGGTGACACTCGATATTTTTTGCACAGCCTCCAGAGAGGGCCCTATCCACGTTATGTATGTTATGAGCCATGTAAGTAATATTTTAGTGCGTCATAAAAATGTTATATAGCCCGTGGATAAAGATACTATCTTAAGAGTTCTAAAGTCTTACGGACCTGACGGGGAAATGTTTATATATATAACTAGATGATACCCGCTGATCAGCACGCAATTCTCTCATGAGATTCTACATCAAGGATAAAAATAGCTTAAGTGTAGCAAAGTATAATCTATCCCTGTACCAAGTTTCAGCCAAATTCATTCAGCTATTTAAGATGTTCTCATATATTGCGATAAATTTATAATTTCGTTAATTAGTGTTTTAAGAATATTTACATAATATACATAGAAAAGTTATCGAAATTAAAATATATATAAAAAAGAATACATATCTAAATAATCCTGCAGGTTCAGGCGTCAAAGAATTCCTCGCCATCGATGTCAACCAGGAAGGTGGCCAGAAGGCTGGCGGCATTGCCACGTTGGATGGCAATACCAATCCTTTGCGCAAAGAATAAATCAGCCCTCTGATCACGGGTAGCGTCAATTAAACGTTTAGAAATATCTCTAAACAAAAGATGGGCCCCATGATCCCAGCGTCTCGACCCCGAACGGCTCAAATATGTAATTACCACTTATATTACTATACTTGCGCCGTTTGAGGGTCTCTGTATTTAAGTATGATTGAGTAAGAAACATCTTCACAAACATATCGGTTTAGTGACCTATGCGTAGGAGCGCCAGGACGACAGAGATGGCTCTGGGCCAGCCGAGGTCCAAGGGATATGCCTATCAACCTCACCTTTGGCAACCAACAACAACCCATAGGCGCTGTGTATTTTAGTCGGTTTGAGTCCGACATAACCTCTCCCACCGGCTCCGGCAGGGAGGTATAATTGGAGAATTTTCACACGTTTAAAAAATGATTATGCGCGTAAAGGTTATAAGGAAAGAGAAACTATTCACACATAAAACTTGCATTTAAATCGATTCAGCCATTTAAAAGTATTAAATGACATACACACATACATTGTAAATGTTTTCATACAATATGAAGATTGAGTTATAAATTCCAAATACCTCCTTCTACACTAAAATATTGTTTTGGAAAACTTATTGCTTTTGTACAGAACTATATGAAATAAAGTGCATTACTTCGCTACCGCACTTAAAATCCGCTTCCGACATTTTAAAACATTGAAACTACCTATATATAAAATCGTAGACCCTAGGGATCTACGGAGTGCTACGGCGTAGAGTCAGCGTAGCGTGCACGTAGCCTGTAAATCTTGGACGCGGTACACGTCCGGCAGTGGGGCAAATAACGCTTATTATGAACTAGTTATAGCCTTCGATTTTGTCTGGAGTATTTCATGATGATATATCATTTATTTAGGTAATGGAATTTCGAGTTAAAAGTTGAATTACCAGTGATTTTCGATTGAAAGGTTACGGAGTAAAACCTAATCGATGTGAATTCACTTGTAACACAAGTAATATAGTTTCACTGAAGGGGTTAGCTGGAGTGCTAGTAATTACAGTTACTAGTTTCCTCTCAAAATAAGTACAGGGTCCTACCAAATCAACCTCACCTGATAGTTTTTGCTCCTTTTTATACCACTCAGGTGGCAGAGAATCCAATAGATCTAAAGTAGTTACCATGGCCTATGGACATGTGGAACATTAGGGACGTCACACGCGCTCTCAACTCTGTGGAAACCATCTAATGCATTTCTTGAAGAGCCCCATATTATAGTAGCTTAGGAAAACCACAGCAGGGAGGCATCTGACAAACAACGGACGTGACACAGGCGCAGATGTTTCTCAAATTAGGACATGATTGTTATAAAGTGTCCAAGACTGGAATTGAACTCCACCTGCCCCAAACATGGGGGATTACAAATTTCCAAGTCGCATCCATGTTACTTTTGTGGTTGTTGTTAGTGAGTGGTCGCGATTTCAAGTTTCATCATTACTTTATGCGATCACTTTTTTATACAGGTCACATGGCACATTGCACATGGCCTACATGATGAAAAATAGTTACCGTGGCTTATGGACGTGTGCAACACTAAGAGATTCGTACTGTGCCGTCTTTTTTTTATACCACTTAGGTGGCAGACAAGCACACGGCCCATCTGATGGAAAGTGGTTAACGAGGCCTATGGACGTTTGTAACACCAGAGGAGTCACAGTCGCGCTGCCAACCCTGTAAGTACAGAGTTTCTGTACCGTCTGTGCAGAAGACAGACCAAAACAAGCCTTTGGTCTTTTTAATGATAGCAATAATCTATATCCCAGATTGATCAGATATTGATGAAATGTGGGTGTTTATACACCACTGCTTAATCCTTTTGGGACTGTATTATGTATTCTCCTCTAGCTTTGCTCGTTGTCTCCACCAGAGGGTCAACGGCTTTGTAATACAGTGTTCAAAGACCCCCAACGGCGCATACAACACGTAATTAAATTATTTTGCATTCACAAAGAACTTTATTTTGTACCGAAGCCGCTTATCAAAGTTCAGGGCGACTGAACAGCTTTGTTACCTTAGCCTCAAAGGCGAAGAACTTTTATAAAAAGAATAATAAACACTCTGCAGGTAACCCAAACATGAATAATTCTATTAGACAAGGATGGAGATTGGAAATACTTTAAGGTATTTCAACAGCGTATGATCAGTAATGTGGTATAACTGAAAAGTTAGTATAGCTTATTATTTGTTATAGGGAGGTTATAGGGAGGGAGGGTAAGGAAGTACGACACGGCGGTATTTCCGCCCAATTGAGCAGTCTGACTGGGGAAGTTACCTCCGCCCTACAGAATACCGCGGCTATAACAACTTCGTGTTGTGTTCCCACCGGTGAGTAGGGTAGCCAGAGCTCACTGGAGAATTTGTGTTGTCAGTGGGAAGACTAAAGGCTTGTCCTGTTTTGTCTTCTACACTGACGGCACAGAAACTCTGTACTTACAGGGTTGGCAGCGCGACTGTGACTCCTCTGGTGTTACAAACGTCCATTAGCCAAGGTAACCATTTTCCATCAGGTGGGCCGTGTGCTTGTCTGCCACCTAAGTAGTAAAAATAAAGAAAAAAATAGGGTCAAGAATTTTTTAGATATAGTCAAAATTTTCAGAAACTTAAGTATAATATACAAATTTCCGCATAAAAATATATGCAATGAGAAAAACTCAAACCCGCACCCCATGTGTAGCATTCGAAAGCTTTACCGCTACACCACAAAGGTTACCAATATGAATATGCATACACAAATCATGATTACATTTATAATTAGTATACACAAGTGTATAAGTCCCACCTGCTGTTTGACAGATGTCGGCATTATCGGGAATTTTCCTTCCCGGGCTAACAATAGGACCCCTGGCGGTACACCGTGTCAGTTAAATCGATGCTGTCATGGCGACCTTATAGCAGTCTACTGTTGTATTCACTCACTGGGACTAACCCTTTGAATGAATCTTACCACTATACATAATATAGGCAGGTAAATATGCAATAGATTGAAGGGTCTTTGATACTTAATCATGCTAGGACGACTAAAGAGCAGGATTAGCAAGAAATATGGGATGGAGACAGATAAACAGATAGACACGGCGGTATATCCGCCCAATTGAGCAGTCCGACTGGGGAAGTACCTCCGCCCTACAAAATACCGCGGTTATAATAACTTTGTGTTGTGTTCCCGGCGGTGAGTAAGGTAGCCAGAGCTCACTGGAGAGATTTTGTGCTGTCAGTGGGATGACCAAAGGCTTGTCCTGTTTTGTCCTCTACACTGATGGCACAAAATCTTTGTTCTTACAGGGTCGTCAGCACGGATGTGACTCCACTGGTGTTACACACGTTCATAGGTCATGGTAACCACTTTCCATCAGGTGGGCCGTGTGCTTGTCTGCCACCTAAGTTGTATAAAAAAAATAAGACAGAATCACACATTGCTATCAGACACGGTGCGCACAGTGAGGACGATAGTAACTTATATGCGATTGTACTACATACATATAATCACGCCCTTATCCCCGGAAGATTAGGTAGAGATGAACTAACACCCACATCGATTAAGATATAGAAAAAAATTATCGGTTTCCCTTACAGGGGAAACGCTCAGAAGCAGGCCGCGGCGGCGGCGCGTCTGGCGCGCCTCCCCGTTTTCCGGGAACGAGTTGGGGACTCTGTAGTCCCCACACACCCGAGAAGAGGGCCAGATCTTGAGAGATGGCCCTGGGTCGGTCGGGGTGCGAGGGATATGCCTGTCAACTTCACCTTCGGCAACCAAGACGACCCACAGGCGGCGTGCGTTTTAGTCGGTTCGAGTCCGACATAACCTCTCCCACCGGCTCCGGTAGGGAGATATCCGTGGGGATTTTGCGCACGTAAAAAAAAAGGGGGAAACGCTCACCCCAAATCCCGATCCCGATCTGAATCCCGCCTGAACCGATTTTTTTTTTCTATATCTTAATTGATTTGAATAGTTAGCATACTAACTACTGTAAAATTTCATTCAATTACACCCACATTTCACCAATCATGGAATTTGGTCCCACGTAACAGTGAGTGAGCCTATTGCTTCTTCCGATCACAATTGTTGACTCGAGCCATGCATCTGGGGCTGAGTCTGGGCTGTATATATCTGTCTAACGTTAAGCAGCCCTATCCCTTAGTCGCCTTGTACGACACCGCATGGGAAGAGATAGGGTTATCCAAATTCTACTCTGCCGGGAACCACGCGGCTTTGATTCCACCAATATTATTCCTTAAACTGTCAATGTGTGCATGTTATGGGATATTATATTTATGTCAATTTGTTCCAAAGAAATAGATCATTTTTATGTCAGGTTGGTGCGCCACTAAGCTGTACCCATATTATTTTTACACTTAGTTTAGGTCCAGATATTGCTGTAATATTCTTCTTCTTTTTCATTTCTTAACCTTAGAGTCTGGGGTCTGCTTTACACTTCTTCGGATTTAGCTGAATTCTACCTCTAGCGACTGCTACCTGATCTCCACAACCCAAAGGCGTTAACGATGCATTGTAGTTAGACCAGTTGTCGGACTTTTTAGGCTCCAACTATCTGTTAAGATTGCTATAGTTCGTATGGCAACTGGGAACAGCTTAATGTGCTCTCCGAAGCACAGTTATACCTCTGCAGTCGATGGACTATCTTCTGTCGTGCTCCTGCACCTGCAAAATTGCTGACCTGAATGAAGCGACAGAAGGTGCGGTCAATGTCGCTGATATTTACACTAGGCGTATTTAGCTTTTTTTAATTGTTGCCATTGACACGAAAAAGAAGGACGTATACAAATATTTGCACAGAGCGAGAAATGAACTCGCGCTTACTGCGTAGCAGCCGCATTCACTACCGCCACGCCACTGAGGCTGCCATAATGCTGTAATAAATCCTAGAGTATTTATCCATTATTGTGTTGCCATACTCCAAGTTACTTACGGTTATTGAACGCATCCCAATTACGATAAATCGATTGGACTACCCGCACTTAATGCAATCCGTTCAGTAATGTAATTATAATTCGAAACAACATTACACTCGGCCATCGTTAAATATATTATTTTATTTTTAACTTTCATGCCAATTATTTTTGCTGAAATTTACTTTTTTACCCACGATGAAAGGATACGGTAAATGCGTTTGGGGTTAAAAGATATTTGTTTGTGTAAATAAATGTTGTCAATTTTCTCCATAAATGCAGTCTTCAGTTATGGATTCGTATTTAATTGGTGCATGTTCTATGATGCACCAATCAAACACGAACAAAAGCCGAGAACCACGCGGCAATCACTATTTTTTGGTTAAGGAAAATGTATTTTTTCAACAAATTGAATTTCATTCTTATTTCGAAGTCAATTATTTTCTATGAATTATAATTAAGTATTTGAATTTAATAAGATGGGATATCAAATTCTTTACCTACATTCCGGAGTCATCAAATTAGGAATTTGGAACTGATAATATTGCCAGTAGAATTTGTTATTGGTGCCAATTTAGTTCAACTTTTAAATGAAATTTTAAAGCAAACCGTCGCCGTAAGACGAATATGGGTATAAAAGAATTTGGACTGGTTCGGGCGAAGGTTCTGTGGCTTAGTGGTCAGAGCGTTCCCCCTGTGAGGGAAAGATCGCGGGCTCTAATCCCGCCTGAACCAAATACCTGAATAGTTCAACTTATATTTCACTTGAAAATAATTGAAGAACTCATGGGGATACTAATTGTGATAGAGGCGGTAAAGTAACACGTCATAGCCACACAGTTTTTACATCATAGAAGCAGCCGTGTTGGTTCCCGCAGGAGTAAACACAGCCACCCCATCTCTTCCCTTGGGTGTCATTGAAGGCGAGTGTGGGATAGGGCTGTTCTTCATCGGAACCGCCCCGTTGTAATCAGGGTAAATAATTAGATAATACCAAAACCACGATAAAAATCCTAAGCTGCGTGGTTTGAATTTAGTAGAATTTAAACTTTGAATGGAATGCGGTGTTGTACAAGGCGACTAAAGAATAGGGCTATTTAACATCAGACAGATATATATAGCCCAGACACAGCCTCAGATGCATGGCTTGAGTGAAGAATAGTGCCCGGAAGATGACAATAGGCTCACCCCCTATTACGTGGAACCAATTCAATGATTGGTGAAATTTGGTCTTAATTTACCTATGCTTAACCCTCTGGGAATAAAGGCGTGATTGTATGTATGTATGTAAAATTCTTTAATAATTTAATTTTAGGATTTTAATATCTAGTCTTTTCCTTTTTTAAATAACTTATGTGGCACACAAACACACGGTTCACATGATGGAAAGTGGTTATCGTGGCCTATGGGCGTGTGCAACACCAGGAGAGTCACACTCGTCAGGAGAGTCAACAGACTTTCTGTGCTGTCAGTGTAGAAGACAAAGCTGGACAAACCTTTGGTGTACAATGCTATTTACGGGATTTTTTTTTTATATAGGACACGTCAATTGGACTTCGCCTTGCCTGATGGTATGCTGAAGGCAAACTCCCAGAAAAAAGGGTCACCATTACTTACACATACCGTGTGACAATGGTGACACTCAGCTTGACGGCCTCATCATATGCTTTTTCACGCCCCGCTTAAAGGACCCGGGGCTGTAGGAAGATGGAAACACGTGAGCTGGTAATGAATTCCAGGCCTTAATGGTGCGACAGAGGAAAGAGTCTCCGAACCGCTTGGTTCTTGATCGGATGTTTTGCACCGTGTGCGGATGACATCTAAGACCTGCACGTGTTGTCCTGTGTAGGAAAGGGGAGGGTGGGACTAATTGGAAGAGCTCATCAGAACACTCCCCATGGTACAGACGGTAAAATACAGCCATGGACGCAACATCTCTACGCAGTTGTAAAGGTTCTAGGGTGTTCGTGACCTCGGGATTCCCAATGATGCGGATGGCACGTCGCTGCAACCTGTCGAGAGCATCTAGTAAGTACTTTGCTGAACCATCCCAGAGATGCGAGCAGTATTCCACACAGGAGCGAATTAATTAACGGTAAACATAGTATAGGTACATACATACCAGTCGTGGTCACAGGCTGACTGGCTCAGTGGTGCACGCCACCGTCTTCGAGTCCGTGAGGTAGTAAGTTCTTCAACTACCCCAATATTTTCAATATTTTTAATATTTTCTTGATTGCGTTAATTCATACATGATAGTATATCATGGAACGCGAAATTTTAAAAGTTAGTATACCTTTGGTCTTCCCACTGACATCACAAACCTCTGCAGCGAGCCTAATCCCTAGTCAGACATCCCTAAATTTGTAAGGAAATGCCATCTCCTCTTTGAGTACGTCAAATAATTTATATGAAGTTTGTATATTAAACTTTAGTCACTTAAAATTTCTGGCAACAAGGATGAAGTAATGTCAGCCTGTTTGAAGCGGTCCTGGGAGATTATGTTTGTACCATGCCATGTGTGGAGCTATAAAGATTATGTTATCTAATGTCATAATTCATCACATTGGCTTAACTCGGATTGTCATACATCATAAAACCTTTGAGAACGTTGAAGAATTCTCATGTAGATACTCATAATATAACCTTGAAATGTTTTCCTAGATTAATTCTACTCTTACTAACATGATAAATGTAAAAGTTCATGAACATTAAATGTTTGTTATGTACTCAATCACGCTCTAATGGCTGGATACAGACAGGAACCGTTATGGCAGTTTGGAATAACACAGGCTTGTTAAACATATTGAGAACTCAATGTACTTTTCCACATTATTTATTATTAGACCTGACCGGTTTCGCCTTACGGCATCTCCAAAGGTTTAACCTTTAAGGATGCTGTAACGCGAAACCGATCAGGTCTAATAACAACAAAATCCACCAAGTGCCATCAATCAACAGTATAAATAGTCTGAAAAAACTGAATTTAAACATACATAACATAACATAAACTCACGCCTATATCCCCGAAGGGATAGGCAGAGGTGCTAGCACCCACATTTCGCCAGTTTATGTTTAGGTCCCAATGTAATAGGTGGCGAGCCTATTGCCATTAACCGGGCACTTATAAACCTGCGATAAATACACACATAACTTCGAAAAGCATCGAAAAGTCATTGGTGTATGCCATGGTAAAACCTGGGATCGAACTCGAGACATTGTCTCAGCAGTTCATTACCCATACTCCACTAGGCTACCGCTAATTTCAATGAATAAATCTTTTTGGTTAAATTCAACGTGGATAACAACGCTGGCATCAGCCAGGGCACAAAACTGTATTAAGCTTGACATATTTCATTTCACACGTGTGAAAGTATATACAAATGCAATTATAATTTGTTTTTAGTCTCGCAGAGAGAAAAAAAATACATTCAACCCGGCGTACATAAAAAGTCCGACCATTTATCTTTTTTTTACATTATTTTTAATGGCAGGCCCGACCTATATATCTGCTACATCTGTTTTGAATCTACTAAGTGTTTGGCTGTGGGCCGAAGATGTTTGCTCCCGAATTTATCAAACGCACTCGGCTGAATACGTTCTTTGAGTAAACAACTTGAGATAAAATTGGTTTAGTACTAGTTGACGTCATCTTGCGGGTTCTGTATGTTATTTCAATGTATTATTGTGAAGTAGGTTAGTGACAGATTGGTTTGAATAACTACAGATATTTTTAAAGTCAAAGTCAAATCAATTTATTATGAAGATGGGTGGTTACAATATGGTGTAGTAATTATTATATTAAGTCTCTCCATTCTCTACCTTAAGGCATACAACAGACAAAATTTTTTATGAATTTTCTGTAAAAAATTAGGAGGCAGGTAACACGGCGGTATTTCCGCCCAATCGAGCAGTCCAACTGGGGAAGTACCTCCGCCCTACAGAATACCGCGGCTATAATAACTTCGTGTTGTGTTCCCAGCGTTGAGTAGGGTAGCCAGAGCTCACTGGAGAATTTGTGCTGTCAGTGGGAATACAAAAGACTTGTCCTGCTTTGTCTTCTACACTGACGGCACAAAAACATTAGGTGGGCCGTGCGCTTGTCTGCCACCTAAGTGGTATAAAAAAGCCTAGTGGTATGGGCAATGGACTGCTGAGACGAGGTCTCAAGTTCGATCCCAGGATTCACCATGGCACACACCAATGACTTTTCGATGTTTTTCGAAGTTATGTGTGTATTTATCGCAGGTTTATAAGTGCCCGGTTAATAGCAATAGGCTCGCCAACTATTACATTGGGACATAAACATAAATTGGCAAAATGTGGGTGCTGACACCTCTGCCTACCCCTTCGGGGATATAGGTGTGAGTTTATGTTATGTTATGTTAACATCATAAAAAAGGAGTAGGTTTCATCCATCGATTTCTCCGTTATTTGTGAACCGAGTTTATACATTTTTTTTTCTCTAGGACACGCTAATTTGATTTCCCCTCTCCTGATGGTCAGATAAAGGCAAAGTCTCATTTATACAGGTATAAATATATAACTACATTGTTTAAAAAATATGGAAAGAGTAATTGTGTTAGCGAATCCAGCACCATAACTAGCAGTAATTCGTAAAGTTAATGATGTAGATGTAAAAATAACACATAACAAATCCTAATAAAATCCATTTAAAATTGATTTTCTTTCATTTACTGAAACTCGTGTCTACTCACGGAAACTTTTCAGAATTAGTTAGTGAAATAAAATAAATTTATTCCACTGTAAAGTTTTTATTTCAGTATCGCACTACTGATTGACAAATATACAGACAACTGATGTAAATTCATTAGTAGGGTCCATTAGTCCTCTTGTAAAGAGTACCCTAAAAATAGTATTGTCATGCAAATCGCCTGGCAAAAGTCCAGTCGGACGAAACTGTTCGAAATGTGCACACACTTATGATTCAGTTCCACGTTACAATTTCATCATAAAGTATGAGCAGACATAAAGTTACTGCCAACTTGGCTGAGTTACTGCAGATCGCAAAAATATGTGAGGTTTAGTTTGACTTGCCAATTGAGAAGAAACATACATACATTTAATCACGCCTCCATCCCCGAAGGGTTAGGCAGAGGTGAATTAACACCCACATTTTACTAATCATTATTTTCAGTCCCACGTAGTAGGAGGTGAGCCTATTGCTTTGAGAAGAAACAAAAGAAAAAATTGCGGAGCGCCGAATGATTTTGAAGTTACAACAGCAATTTTATTCAGTTCAAGCAGAATCAGGCCCTTTCGTGTCTCAGGAGTTCTCAATGTCTCTCGATTTGAGTTAACTTTATAGGTATTACAATCCTATATATCTACTAGTGCACAGTGGCCGCTTGCCCTTGTTCAATCTGTATTTTTAATACAAAAATTTCACCTTGCGAGTGAAGCACTAAAATCACACAGCGTTTTGTCACATCAGCCCTCTGAACACCTGCACTTGTACCAATCACTTAGGGTCGGCACAGCATGTAATAGCTCTCAGGCTTAACAGCATTAAAACACAGACAATATATTTTAAGCTAAACGAGTCAATTAATCGTTGGGATTAAAAGCGAAACGATTGCAGTTAGTAGTTAGTTAAGAATTGATAATCAGGCACTAAATAAGTCCATACAACCTTAATTAAGTCCAGTACACTGCGTTTATATATTTGCATTAATAGTTTTTCTCTAATGGGTTCTTCCTTCTTTGTGTAGAAGTAGAATATAATTTCTCTTTCCGGATTTATATCGGAGTCCCGAGAGATTCACTGTTAATTACTTGATAACTCATGATCTTAAAGTAGTTCACCTGTACTATGCAAGTAGAGGTACTGGACTTAATTAAATCTACAAACAAGCGTATCAAAAACCAACGTTGAAAGAGAGGTGTTTTATTCTGCGGCGGCGCGCCTGGCGCGCCTCCTCGTTTCCGGGGACGAGTTGGGGACTCTGTAGTCCCCACACACCCGAGGAGAGGGCCAGATCATGAGAGATGGCCCTGGGTCAGATGGGGTGCGAGGGATATGCCTGTCAACCTTACCTTCGGTAACCAAAACGATCCAAAGGCGGCGTGCGTTTTAGTCGGTTCGAGTCCGACATAACCTCTTCCACCGGCTCCGGTGGGGAGGTATCCGTGGGGATTTTGCGCACGTAAAAAAAAACAAAAGGTGTTTTATTCTAATGTGTGTAGTTTATTTGACGACCTCCGTGGCGTAGCGGTAGAGCATTCGACTGCTATGCAGGGGGTGCGGGTTGGATTCCTGCTCAGTGCAAATATTTGTATGCATGAATATGTATATTTGCATAGGTATGGGTGTTTCTATGTATAATATGTATGTATTTACAAAAAAAAAAGTATCTAAGTATGTTTATTCGCATTCTAGATTCCATAATACAAGCTAGTTAAGCTATGCTTACCATGTGTCTAGATAGCGTTGTGTAGAATATCGTGGAATATTTATATTTATTTATTATTTTATTTATTTCATGAGAAATCCCCTCTGATACCACACCCGTTGACCATCGGCGGTATGTCGGACTTGGACCGACTATAACACTCATATCATACTTAGGTCTCAATTATTGAAGTGTAATCTTACCACTAAGACATTTTCCTTGCACCCCGGCTAACCTTCGGCTTTCTAATTAAAGTTTTTTTTAAATAATATTATAATATATAATATATAACTATTTAATTTCAGTATGCTATATACGCAGAGTCAATGTTTTCAGTTGATGGTGAGTTTCCTAAAGAACTTACGCAAAGAATAGCGAGAAAAGTGGTCCCTTCAGGTGCAATTCTATGCACTCTGTGAAAAAACTTCATCATGCATGTGGAATGAACTCTCTGCTGCGGATTTCCTATCCGCCTACAATGTGGGGTTCTTCGAGAGGGGCATTAGAAGGTTTCTTCAGGGTCGGCTGCGCGAGTGTTACACCCCTTGTGTTGCATACGTCTGTGTGCCACGGTAACCACTTCACATGAGGTGGGCCGTGTGCTTGTCTGCCACCTAATTGGTATAAAGAAGGTGTGGGTAGCACAGTTGGTGTTAGGTATACCTACATTTAGTTTCGCAACAATTAAAACTCCTACCTATTTCTATAGGATCACATGTTTCAACACATTTGTACTCAGAATTTCACAGACAATTATCGTGCAGTGCAATTTTAAACCGCCTCGGCATGGAATATATGTTGTAATGCGAATGTAATGAGGCAGGCGGCCGCCAACTTTTGCATTCTTGTATTATTTTTTTAATTTACACTAACTAAACGCTTGTACCAAACTGAAACTCGGAATACTTTAAAAACTTTAATGAGTTGGCTTGCAGCATAGTTTAGTTTAGACTGGATGCGGAAAGCAGAGGATCGGAAAAAATGGCGCACATTGGGAGAAGCCTATGTCCAGCAATGGACTGCGGGGGCTAATTGATTGCTTGATTGATAGTTTACTTTGATAGACTAAAACAATTTTATTTATCTTGACTAGCTGCTGCCCGCTCTCGGTTATGTATCTTTGGTCATATCCTTTAAACCCTGTACTCGGGGAAGCAATTGAACCGGTGAGGTTGATTTGGGTACAAAGATCTTCATGGATAATCAGTATGTAACTAATTGTTACATTTAAGATAGATTTTTTTATACCACTTAGGTGGCAGACAAGCACATGGCCCACCTGATGGAAAGCGGTTACCGTGGCCTACGGATGTGTGCAACACTAAGGGAGTCACACTCGAGCTGCCAACCGTGTAAGCACAGAGAGTTTCTGTGCCGTCAGTGTAAAAGACAAAGTAGAATAAGTCCGAAAGTCCGGAAGTCCGGAAGTTCGAAAGGGCGAAACCCCGAATGAACACAAGTTCGAAACTCCGAAAGTTCGAAAATCTATCTTATTTTAGATCTTATTGAATGATCTACGAAGTGCATATGCAGTGCTAAGAACAGAGACAGATATAGACATCTCGCAAAAACTGTAGCAGCAAAAAAAGTTATCAGATGACTCATGACTGCAACGATCCCGTCAGGAGTGTACCACTGAGAAGCACAGCAAACAAGCAGATGGTAACCCTGATGGCAAGTATGATATACTCGCAAACGCTATCAATCGTGTGAAAACTGCGCTGCTAACCCACTTAATTTGTTTTAACTGCCGGAGGCTGAATATATTTCGCGCGGGCAAACCCGTAAATTTCACTTGTATATGATTTATTGTATGCTAGCACCAAACGCGTGGTTTAATGCTGGCAACATTTGCATAATTGAAAATAAATGATTTTTATTTTATTTATAATACATTTTAAATTATATCATACACATAGTCATGCCTCGTCGTTACCACCTCTTTATCCGACTGCTGCGCAGCCAAAAAAGGATGGTTATGTGAATTTATGTTTTAATCCCAATTGTAGCCCGGGATACGCTGCCTCACGCCTCGATTCCATAACTTGGTTTTGTTAACTTTGATGAGACACTGCCGTTTGATCCCCCAATCTTGAGATGTCAGTATCATCTCACCAGTAGTAGGGGTACATCTTGGATCGCTTGCAGTCGAGAATGGCTTGGGCTATAAGGATGTTGGTTAGAGACTCGAGATGGAGTGCGGTCGCCCCAAAAAAGGCCCCCCTACACGATACTTTATTTTAAATTAAGTATTTAGTTTACTTGCTGTGCAATAAAGTATATGATGAATAAATATCATACATTTTATATCAACAATTACTAATTAAAATAAGAAAGGAAATAAAAAAAGAATTATAAAAGAGATTTTAATAACAAATGTCATTAATGCCATGGAAAATGGGTAGGACTCTAGTGTGGAACGCAACATACGTCGACACCATTGCCTTTACGCATATACCTGGCAGGGCTAGCTGTGCCGGTGCAGCTGCAGTTTCTGCAGAGGCTCTTAAGCGGCGCAAGTATTCTAATCTCATTAGTGATTATGAATTTGTGCCGTTTGGAGTCGAAGTATTCGAAAGGTTTGAGCGCCCGTATTCTCTTCAAGGGGATTGCGAAGCGTATGGTCGACGCTTCTCGTGATCAGAAGACTAGCCTTTTCTTAGGTCAGAGGACAAGCATTGCCATACAACGTGGCAATGCTGCTAGTCTTCTGGGAACGCTACCGTTTATTTTTTTATTGATGTATATATTATAATAGATTTAATTAGTGAATACAGATAAATAGTCAGATTATATTTTACCTATTCACATTGTATTATCTAAAGTTTAAACAATTTTTTTTTCACAATTAATTCAAGCCAGAGGCAAAACTATTTAAACTAAGGACATAGTCTGCTTTTGAGCGACCCCGTAATGAATTAGGAGCAGCTTTGTAAAAGTTGGGGCAAACAGCCAAAGTTTCATGGGGACTCACCTTCGGCGCATTAGAACGACAAAATTAGGACCGCCTCAAAAACTACTGTGCCATTTGTGGTAAAACTTTGTTAGGGAATTAAATTAAGGATCAAATGAATTAAATGCGGGGTTTTTGTCAAATGTACTGTCTATGTATAGAGAATAGTGTGCTGCTCCTTCTATCTATCTATGCCAAATTTCATTTAGATTCATTCGTTCTAGCGTGATAGAGTAACTTTAACCCCATCTCTCATATTCAAGTACTTCGGAGACACTCAGGCTGTCTCACAAAACGCATGTCGCACAGTTACTGAAACCGTAATGGGCCATAATAACTGGTGTAATATCGCCACTTACGACCCCACCTTACCTCGAATTATTTCAATTTAAGTCGGTCGTGTAACGTTATGTTACAACATTTTATGACAACCACGTAACATTCCACAGATTATATTTACACAATTTTTCCTTAAGGGATGTCTCCAAGCAAAATGCTAAGGCATTTGTAAAAACATGGATTTTTTAACCAATAGGAAGTTCCTTGAATCCTTATTAGTATGAAGATACTCCAAATCATACTGTCACCCTCATACTGTGCAGAATATACGAGCAAGAACCAAGCGGTTAGGAGACTCTTTTCTTTGCCGCACCACCAAGACCTGGAATTCATTACCAGCACACGTGTTTCCTTCTTCCTACAGTCCCGGGGCCTTTAAGCGGGGCGTGAAAAAGCATCTAATGAGGCCGCCAAGCTGAGTGCCACCACTGTAACACTTAGTGTCTGTAATGGTGACCCTCTTTCCTGAAACTTTGCCTTTAGCTTACCATCAGGCGAGGTGAAGTCAAGTTGGCGTGTCCTAAATAAAATAAAAACTCATATTATGACGTTTCGCATAACTGTGAAGTGATGTATCAAACGAGTAATTATGACAGCCGAACCAACCAGGGGTTAGGACTTAGCGTGAGCTGATGTGTATTCGCTGGCAAAGAACATTGTTTAGTAATAGATTTTTTTTGAAGAATATTTTATTATTATATTACAAACTCACACCTATATCCCCGAAGAGGTAGTCAGAGGTGCTAGCACCTTCATTTCACCATGTAACAGGTGGTGAGCCTATTGCCATTAACCGGGCACTTACAATCCTGCGATAAATACACACATAACATCGAAAAGCATCGAAAAGTCATTGCTGTATGCCATGGTTAAACCTGGGATCGAACGCGAGACCTCATCTCAGCAGTCCATTGACCATTACCCATACCACTAGGCTACCGCGGTACCTAAATAACTAATATTCTCTCTAACCCCTCCAGCTAAGCTAAATTGCATGTGTTAGGAGTGGTTTCACGTCGGTAGTGTAATGGCCAGGATTCGAACTCGGGACCTCTCGATCTTAAGGCCGACTCCTTAACCACTAAGTTACTGACGCTTTTTTTTTAATGTGTTAAAAATCTCTCAATCACAACCTAAAAATTTTATCTAGATGTTATGACCTTCTACTCAGATCAGACCAATCACCATGAAATATAACTAAGATTGAAACTAGACTCCACTACATAAAATTGTACCACGTCTCAGAAGACACTTGTTTCGGTTCAGCTCCGGTAGAGCCATTTCGTCGAACCAATGGTGAAATAATACTTGAAATTTTTCATATAGAAAAAATATATACTAGCACATTTATGTTAGGAAAATTAAATCTGTATTACTCATACTATCTGTGGCTCGCAACCCCAGTTGCACCCCTTAATTACATATACCAGTATTTTAATAGATTTGAAATTGGTTCTATAGTTTCGGAGCCTATTCAATACAGATATACAAACAAATATAATAATATAGATGATTTTTGAAAAAAATAGTAATAGATCTCTCTATCACAAGTTAAAGATGATATCATTGAGGTCTGTCGGTCATCTGAGTCATTTACTTCCGAAACATCTTCATATTAATTGTATTATATTATTTTTTCAAACTATTTTGAATCACACTAGTAACGATTACAATCTGACCATTTCTCAAAATTGTATATTGTTAATCTGTGAACAATAGTGTGGGTTATATATATACTACTTTATTAATTTATAACTAATTATTGTAATATTTTAACATGTAACTGTTTTTTGTTCCTAATAAATAAAATAAAAATAAAATAAAATATATGTGTGACCTTCCACACAATCTGTAGGGTATTTTAAGAAAATAGCTTAAGTTATCGAAAGTCAGGCGCTGCTTTTCGAGAACTTTTGTTTCGATAAAATATTATCCGTCAAACATTTTGAAGAGTTGATACCCTAAGTTTTATCGCGCAGTAATACTCAGTATCCTTCAATAAATTTAAAAAATATAAAACAAGAAAATATTAAGGATAGCCGTAGTTGTATGTAACAAAACAATACATTCTAGGGAAAAGGGGCATACGACCACGGTTTATCTTTGATATTTATTTATTTAATACTTTTTAGAACGTGATTTTTCAGTAGTCGGCTTACTAAACTAAATTTTTAGACTTTTTTCTCGCATTTAAGTTTTATGTCTCTTACTATGTAGTCACTGTCTCACTAGGTATTATAGCAGCCAGTAATCCTGCGTGTATGTGTTGTTATATGCAAGAACTGAATGTATTTTCTTAAGTGTTAGTTAGTTTTATTTTTACACACCTACACACATATAACCACGCTTTTATCCCCGGAGAGTTAGGCAGAGGTGAATTAACACTCACATTTCACCAATCATTGAATTAGATCGCACGTAATAGGGGGTAAGCTTATTGCCGTATTCTGGGCACAATTGTTGACTCAAGCCATGCATCTGTGTCTGAGTCTGGGCTATATATATGTCTGATGTTAAACATCCCTATCCTTTAGCCGCCTTGTATGACACTGCACGGGAAGAGATTGGGTGGTCCAAATTCTACTCTGCCGGGAACCACACAGCCATTTTTAGTGGCAATTAAATCATAAATCTAACTATTTGAATTCAGTCATTAATTTGTTAGTGCTGTGTATGGGGTCATCTGACTCCCAAACCTGAGAGGAAAACCTACGTTAGGGCCTCGTCCGGTATTCTTTGATTTACTGACTAAAACTTGAGAGTGTCGAAAATGTTAACAGGATCCAATACACCCTACAACTTCATAGTGACTTGTTCATCTGTAACAGATGAGACTTCTGCGTTCTTAATGCAGTTTACTATACCGATGAAAAGGCTCAATCATAAAGAATATATCTTTATAAATAACATAGCACATTAAATTAAAGGAAAATCATGAAATTTTCATTTCTCAACCCTAGCAAATTACTGAGTGAAGGCTTAGTACTTATCTTCTTTGAATTTGCCGAACTTCTAACAACTAATTATAGTTTAAAGTTCCTACTAAATACCCCTGTATGTTCTGTTTAACGTTATGTGAATACAGACTAAATGTCATAGAATTATTATAAATAGCTGTTGCCAGAACGACTATTGGTTATCACGTTGTCTTTTCTCAGGCTACGTTTCTTTATTTGACCAATTTTCATGAAAATCGATCTAGAGGTTTAGGCGTGGTAGGCACGCACGCACACACGCACACGCACGCACGCATGCACACACGTACACACACATACACAAACACACACACAAACACACACACACGCGAGCTCGCGCGCACGTATGTATGCTTATATTCTTAATTTCATTTTTCCTAAAAAAGATAATGTATTTGTAATCTTCTTATTTGTTAGTTAAAAATTATCTGTCTATGTTTTTGTCACAGCGGAGTGAATGGGACTAGAACCCACGACCTAGGGAATCTTAGTGTGAGACCCAGGGAGCAATCGAATGGTACATTTTGTTCTCGTGACATTTTTTTATTACCGGCAGTCATAGTAACTATCACATTTATAAAATTAGATATTATTATAGATAGTAATGCGTGGCTGTCCACTTTGTGATAACACGTCTATTATGTATAAGTGAAGTTAACTCATAAAATATGCATCAGGTTTGAACTATAATATCAACATTATTAGGCATACTTGACTCATTTAGATTTATGGCCTTTTGATGATAAAATTGACGTGGAAATAATAGATTAAAATCATATTTTGGGCTGGGCATTCATTTGTTAGAGGGTGCAATTTTCTTTTTTTTAAATCAAGGGGGTCGGGGTTTGAAGTTTATCTAAGTTGATAAGGTTGCAAACTTTATCCCATGGCCGCCATCTTGCAATAAGGTGATCAAGTGAGTTTTAAAAAGCATAATAAGTAATATTTTTTTAAATATAACGAAAAATGTTATAATAATTTTTTTAGGGTTGCGTACCGATGATAAGATTGCAACCTTTATCCCACGGCCGCCATCTTGCAATAAGGTGATCAAATGAGTTTTAAAAAGCATAAGCAATATTTTTTTAAATATAACGAAAAATGTTATAATAATTTTTTTAGGGTTACGTACCGTATAACTAATACTTTAATGTCTGTCTGTCTGTCACCAGGATCCGACGAGATACAATCTCGTGAACAACAACTATCTGACGTGTTTATGGCAACCGGGAGAGTCAACAAAGAAAAATCTATCACAAAAAATTAAAATGGCTAATACATAACTTTAAATACATAGGAAAACCGCACCATTGTGAAACGTTGGCATCGTATCCTAGTATTACATAACACCATGCATATTTATGTGACCGCCGTTCATGTATCAAGACCCTCGCTGTCTTAAGTGACATCTGTTCCGATCCTACGTTGCCAATATCCCTCACACAAAATACTGCCAGTCAATACAGGATGTAATCAGTCGCCAGGCGACTTCTAGGCCCAACCGCAACACGCTCCGAGAATAATATATTTACACGTACAGGCACTAAGCTTGCTGAATGTCACGACTTTACTATGACTATAAACTAACTCTATGGACACAGTAAGTGACACAACAACGCGGCGTAAAAAAGATCTTCTACTTTGGTTGAAGTTGACATAGGTATACATACATCCCATAACATAACCATTAAACTGGAGAGTTTTGGTGCTGTCAATGTGAAGACCAAAAGGTTGTCTCGCTTTGCCTTATGCGCTGACGACACAGAAACTCTCCATTCTTACAGGGTCAGCAGCCGAAAGTGACTGTTGCATATGTTCATAGGCCACGGTAACTACCATCAGGTGGGCCGTGTGCTTGTCTACCAACTAAGTGGTATATATAGACATATTAAAAAAACATGCACACATTGAAAGTTAACGCTGAATATATAACGCATAATTTTAGCAATTTTGTTATCACTGCTGTGTTTATGTCGTATATGGTCAAAGATTTACACGTACTAGCAATAAGCTTGCTGAATTTCACAACCCAACTTGATTCCCGTCGTCCAAAACACTATCGATAGTATGACGTAGTAATATTTTATTACTGGCCGTTGGAAGGTTTTGAGGCTGATCACGTATCGCCGATTTCGCTCAGCGAAAAATTGTTCTCATGCCGTCTGAATGCTTAGAGAGTTTTACCTGCTTACCGAGTTATACCTCGGGGCGCATATCTTGGACCTAAGTGGTGTCTCTTTCCCTACTGAGTTTAGATGTCACCGGCATACGGTGCAGTATAGCCCATCAAGAATCAAGCGATTCGGTGGCTCTTTCCTTTACCGCACTATTTAGACCTAAAATCTTTTACCAGCTCACGAGTTTCTTTCTTCGTACAGTCACGGGTCCTTTAAGCAGGGCGTGATAATTTACTTTGACCAAAAAGAGGTCAGCCTTCTGGCCACGAGAAGCGTCGACCAAACGCTTCGCAATCTCATGAAAGAGATTGCGAGCGCTCAGACCCCGTGACCCCAAAGTTTCGACTCCAAACGGCACAAATTAAATATGTATATCCAATGTACAGACACGACCACTTTACAATCGTATAATAGTACAGATAAATTAATGGTATCAAGTAAATATAATAATAGAGAAGTTTATTCAATCAGTTTGCATATTAATCTAGTTTCCAAGATTCATGGAAGTAGCTCGTTGTCTATTATTGACATTCTGACTTCCATACTTCGTTGTCAATATCAACGCGAATAGATTCCTGTCACAGTCGAATTCAGCGCTGATATTACTCTTGTACTTGTGCACGGTGCATCATAAGTAGTAGCATAAGTATTACATAACATAACATAAACTCACGCCTATATCCCCAAAGGGCAAGGCAGAGGTGCTAGCACCCACATTTCGCCAGTTATGTTAAGGTCCCAATGTAATAGATGGCGAGCCTATAGCTATTAACCGGGCACTTATAAACCGGCGATAAAATACACACGTAACTTCGAAAAGCATCGAAAAGTCATTGGTGTGTACCATGGTAAAACCTGAGATCGAACCCGAGACCTCGTCTCAGCAATCCATTACCCATACCACTAGGCTACCGCGTTATAACATCAAATTTATACATATTATATGTAGCCTTCAATTCATGCTTTTTATTTGTTTATACTGTTGATCAATGACACCTTGGTGGAACTTGGTAAACATTGAAAAAGATATTTGTACTTTTCCACAGTATGTTTATTTTGTCACCTTATCGGTTAAAATATAAAAATACTGCGAAAAAGTCTTATTCAGTAAATGTTTGTTGTACCATTATATAGTAGTAACAAGTATGTTTATTTTGGTACTTTTCGACAGTATTTTTATATTGTCACCTGATCGGTTAAAAAATAAAAATACTACGGAAAAGTACAAGTATCTTACTCAGTAATTGCTTGTTGTACCATTAAATAGTACCAGCAAGATGTTTATTTTGGTACTTTTATTTTTAAATACCACTTAGGTGACAGACAATACCGATAGCACAAAACTCTCCAGTTGGCTCTGGCTTCCCTACTTACCGCCGGGAGCAAAATACGAGGTTAATCATCATCATCATCATGTCCGCCACACATAGTCCACTGCATAACATAGGCCTCCCCCACAGACTTCCAGAAGACCGATCTAAAGCAGCCCGCATCCAGCGCTTCCCGGTGCTTAATATAACCGCGGTATTCTGTAGAGTGGAGGTACTTCCCCAGTCAGACTGCTCAATTGGGACGAGAATACCGTCGTGTCCTACTTCATTGGATTCGCTCAAGTTGATGTAGGTTATCATCTATTTTTGGCATTTATACTGTTCCACAGTATTTTGTAACCTGATCGATTTCGACTAAATAAATTGTAAAACGTTGACACCGATCAGGTTAAAGAATAAAAATACTGTGGAAATGTACAAATATATTATTCAATAACTGTTTGTTTTACATACTAAATTGTACTAACAAATTGGTTTACATCGGTATTTTTAATTACGGTTTTCCTAACACTACCCAATATTAAACCGGTTACCCGTATATCACGTGGTTACAGTTTTACGTAAGCAACTTAAACCACGACACGTTGAAACATCCGCACCTCGGAAGCCGTATAACTTTCTTGAGCATACCGTTTACTTAGGATTGAGGAGAAGTGACACTTACCGTGTTCATGAATGTGTTGCCAGTAGTGATTAAATATTAACTTATTGACCCTAACCTTTTTTGATACATACATACACTCACGCCTTTTCCCTTCTGGATAGGCAGAGGTTTACACCAGGTATAACAGTTGTAACGTTGTAATTTGATAAAAATACTAAAATTTAAAATAGTATCCATATTTAAATCGCTATTTTAGTATGTTTTAATACTTTATGACTAAATAGTCTATGGTTGTGCGAGCGAGATTGGACTACACAGGCCCAGTTGTCAACTGACGGCTCTTAAGTCATCCCTTTCTTCAGCAACCTTCAAAATTTGTTCAAATTTTTATCTGAATAATATAGCTGTATCAGTTTGTAGCCGACTGCATATAATAGTATATAACATGTAGCAGATACAAAGCATGTACCGAGAAATATAATTGATTTCTATATGCCATATGTATTTTGTGGTTCGATGTCGTGTAATTTTTTCACATACATGACTTGTTAAACTTCGATAGTGGCAAAGGCCACCATTGAGAAGCCGCAATGAATTAAAACCATATGTCAAATAATCATATTCAAGTCTGTTTCACGGTACGATTTATCTGCTGCTGTCTTTTTGGTGGGCTACGAATTCGTACCTTCAGGGGCAACTTACATTATATATTGGAGCCAGAAATGATCCGTATTCCCAAAAAGTTTCGACCGGGTAGGTACCACCGTGCACTATTGCGAAAAACCCTCCATAGCAATTCAATCTCGGTTGGATTGTGTTCAGGGGTCAGCAAGTGCATAGCCGGGCAGAGGTGGTGGTTGTCGCAGCACTAGTGGGACCAGTGGGTCTTGGCGTAGTCTAGTGAGGATGGCGCGGGGCGATGCGCCGAACAGGGAGACCTGTAGAAACGGTGGTGCCGCTGGCCGCCCACGGTATAGTACAGGGGCCCAACTGGGGTTAACCACTTTGGGAGGCTGCCTCACCAGGCCGCGCATAATCCCGATATGGTTCGTCGTGCCGGTTGGTGACCGGATTTGGGAGCCCGGCGACCATACTCGGGGGGGTACGGGGGCCCTTCCGCTCGGCGCGTCGGCTCTCGCCATGCCACACATTCATAGATAAAACCAATATCCCGCGCTTTGTCTCACGGTGCTGCGGCGGCAATCACCTCTTTTTTCACGCCTTCTCCCACCCAAACTCATGGCAGCGCAATTCAGAGAAATAGGCAACACAGCGGCTCGACACACTCCCAAAAGCTTGCTATTTGAGGTGGAGTCCACTAACATCTGTGGGCTCCATGCAAACCTCAAAGCCGTCCACCAACACCTAGAGACGGCGAAACCTGCCATGTTTTTTCTAACGGAGACGCAAATACACCGCCCTGACGACACGACCTACTAGCTCTACCCTGGCTATGTTCTTGAGGAAAGTTTTCGTGCAAAAGCCGGTGTGTGCGTGTTTGTTAGGGCGGATGTTTGCTGTCGCCGTTTGCGCTGCCTAGAGGACCCATCCTTCTCCATCCTTTGGGTACACGTAGACCATGGCCCTACGAGTCAGATCTATGTGTGCCTCTACCGTTCCCATACAGGAGATGCTGAGACAACTCGACTCTTCGAATATCTGAGTCAGGCGGCAGATGATTCGCAGGAGCGATTTCCGAATGCCGAAATGGTATTTTTGGGGGATTTTAACGCCCACCACGAGATCTGGTTGGGCTCCTCCAAAACAGACCATGCGGGAAGAGCCGCCCACGCATTTGCTCTGGCGCACGGCCTGACCCAAGGTCCAAGGTCGGGCCTAGCACCTTCTCTGCTAGACCTTCTGCCGACGAGTGATCCGGACCGGTACAGTGTATCGGTGCGAGCCGCTTTAGGCAACTCCGACCACTGCCTGGTCTGTTCCACGGTGCCTATTATAGCGCCCCCACGACCCGTGCAGGGGAAGCGGCGTCTCTGGCACTACTCGTCAGCGGACTGGGATGGACTTCGTGACTATTTTGCGTCCATCCCGTGGGTTGAGCGCTGCTTTGAAGGTAAGAACCCATCGGATTGTGCTACTGCTGTCGCCGGTGAGATCGGTCTGGGTATGGAATACTATATCTCATACACCAATGTCACCGGTGACCGCGGAGTGCGCCCTTGGTTCGGGCGCGAGTGCGCGAAAGCTGTTGAACAAAAACAGTCTGCGTACCGCGCTTGGGTAAGGGCGCGCGCGACGCGCCATCCCAATCTGGGCCACTTCAAGGCGGCGTACAACAGAGCCACAAAGGTCTGTAGAAGGGCCTACGTCAGAGCGGATGCCCTGCGCATAGCGCGGCTTGGTCAAGAGCTAGTGATGCATCCCACGGGAAGCCGTGGCTACTGGCGACTGGCTAAAGCCGTGCAAGCCAACTTCTGTCAGCCTTCGCTGCCTCCGCTGCGTAACCCTGATGGATCCCTGGCCCATGAGCCGCAAGAGAAGGCAAATCTGCTGGCTAATCTCTTTGCGGCCAACTCCCGAATCGATGATTGTGGTACGCAGCCACCAACACTACCCGACAGTGACCACGCGATGCCTGATATCCATATCAGGCAACGCGATGTCCGTGCAGTGCTGCAATCACTCGATGTCCAGAAAGCCAGTGGTCCGGATGGTATTCTTTTTTTTTTTTTTTTTTTTATATATAGGACACGCCAACTTGACCTCACCTCGCCTGATGGTAAGCTAAAGGCAAAGTCTCAGGAAAGAGGGTCACCATAACAGACACTAAGTGCTACAATGGTCCAGCGGTAGTTTTGAAAAAATGTGCAACGGAGTTGTCTCCAATGCTTACGCGCCTGTACCGGCTATCCTACAGTTCGCCGGGTACAGTGCCTTTGCCTTGGAAAGAGGCGAATGTTCAGCCGATTCCCAAGAAGGGGGATCGCTCGGAGCCGGCCAACTATCGACCCATAGCCGTCACCTCAGTGCTGTGCAAAGTGTTCGAGCACATAATTAACAAACAGCTCATGCGGCACCTAGAGGATCACTCCTTAATTAATGACCGGCAATATGGCTTCAGACCGAAACGGTCAACGGGTGATCTTCTAGCATACGTTACCCATCTTTGGGGTGAGGCTATGGACAAGCACGGCGAGTCACTGGCAATTAGTCTTGACATCGCCAAAGCTTTCGATAGAGTCTGGCACAAATCGCTTCTTTCCAAGCTACCTGCCTTTGGTCTGCCTTCTAGGCTGTGCAACTGGGTTGCTAGCTTCCTGCAGGGGCGCCGTATTCGCGTCCTTTGTGACGGACGAGCTTCGGAGTTTCTGCAGGTTAATGCTGGCGTGCCCCAGGGGTCCGTCTTATCACCCACTCTCTTTCTTCTGCATATCAACGACATGCTGTCTACCGGCAATGTTCATTGTTATGCAGACGATAGCACTTTGCATGGGAGTTATCATGGACATCCTGCGGCCAAGCAGTCGGATATCGCAGAGAAAAGGCAGCTTCTTGTCACTGAGCTTGACGGGATCCTGAATCACATTTCTCAATGGGGCTCTGAGAACCTGGTTGAGTTCAATGCCAAGAAGACGCAAGCATGTGCGTTTACAGCAAAAGTATCTTCTTTCCTTCCCCTCCCCACTCTTCAGAGCACGCCACTGCCACTGCAGGACAATCTCAATATCCTAGGTATGGATGTTCGCTGCAACCTGAATAACAAAAACTACATCGAAAGTATCATCAAAACAGCCTCACGAAAACTCGGAGTCCTGAACAGAGTGAGACGATTTTTCACGCCGGAGCAGCGGTGTCTTCTATACAAGACACAAATTCGCTCCTGTGTGGAGTACTGCTCGCATCTCTGGGATGGTTCAGCAAAGTACTTATTAGATGCTCTCGACAGGTTGCAGCGACGTGCGGTCCGCATCATTGGGAATCTCGAGATCACGAACACCCTAGAACCTTTACAGCTGCGTAGAGATGTTGCGTCCATGGCTGTATTTTACCGTTTGTACCATGGGGAGTGTTCTGATGAGCTCTTCCAATTAGTCCCACCCTCCCCTTTCCTACACAGGACAACGCGTGCAGGTCTTAGATGTCATCCGCACACGGTGCAAAACATCCGATCAAGAACCAAGTGGTTCGGAGACTCTTTCCTTTGTCGCACCATTAAGGCCTGGAATTCATTACCAGCTCACGTGTTTCCTTCTTCCTACAGTCCCGGGTTCTTTAAGCGGGGCATGAAAAAGCATATGATGAGGCCGTCAAGCTGAGTGTCACCATTGTCACACGGCATGTGTAAGTAATGGTGACCCTCTTTTCTGGGACTTTGCCTTCAGCTTACCATCAGGCAAGGCGAAGTCCAATTGACGTGTCCTATATAAAAAAAAAAAAAAAAAAAAGTCTTATCGACCACTAACATTTATATTACTTTTTTGTTATTTACGTGCGAAAAACCAGACGGTAGGAGTAGTAGGCATTCCCCCATGATGAGTCTTACCGCTGCTACTACGGCGTGCCCTAACATTTATATTTCTTATCTACAATACAACAGCCGCTCGGTTTCCTGCAGAGTAGAATTAGGGCCACCCCATCTCTGCCCATGCGGTGTCGTACAAGGCGACTAAGGGATAGGACTGTTTAACATCAGACAGATATATACGGTCTTGACTCAGCCTCAGATGCATGGCTCGAGTCAACAATAGTGCCCGGAATACGGCAATAGGCTCACCCCCTATTACGTGGGACCGAATACAATTATTAGTGAAATGTGGGTGTTAATTCACCTCTGCCTAAGCCTCAAGGGATAAAGGCGTGACTATATGTATGTATGTATGTCCAATACAACAAGAAAGTAGATTCAGAATATTCTTGGAAAGATGCCGAATCGTTTCACCAAACACAATAATTGTGTGTTGTCATAAATAAAGAAATTCGAGATATCATGTCTTTCACCCCCCTCCCCTCTTCCCCTCCTTTCGTACCATTGTCTAGACTAGAAGAGCCAACAATCTTACTTTATATCTTTTGAACGAAAAATAAAATATTTTGCGATGCATATTACTTGAAACTTGATACGTTTCCGAATGAATTTATGCTTTGTATTTACCAGAATAACTTCTTCTGAAGCATTATCACACTTCTCTTATAGCTAAAGCTGTTCATTATATTATATTAGTCAAAGGGATTATGATAAAAGATTTGAAATAAAAATATACCCAACACAAATTATTAGTTTTAGTAATATGTCAATATGACCGCCAAGAGATAACCAACAAAACAGGACAGGCCCATGTACTATCTAACGTTATAACCACCAAGGCCTGGAATTCATTGTCAGCTCACGTGTTTCCTTCTTCCTACAGTCTCTTTGTATGTAAAACTCCATTTAAGGAGTTTTACTTAACGCTAAAATATCTAAAATACTCAATCAAATAGCAAACCTATTGCAGTCCACTGCTGGACATAGCTCTCTCCCAATGCTGGCAAGGCTTTGGCCTACTGTTTCCACGCTTACCAGAGGGGTTGGTATAGAGTTTTCCTTCTCTCGCAGTCATACCGCCTGCATATTTTTCCGTTAGTCGCCTTACGACACTCACAGATGACAGCAGGACAAGCCTTTAGTCTTCCCACTGACAGCACAAATTCTCCAGTGAGCTCTGGCTACCCTACTCACCGCTGGGAACACAACATGAAGTTATAATGACCGCGGTATACTGTAGGGCGGAGGTGGACTGGGGAGGTCCCAGTCGAACTGCTCAATTGGGCGGAAATACCGCCGCGTCCTACCTCCTATTTTTCTTTTTAATTTATTTATTTTGAATAGCCCGTTTATCGATGAAAGTTTTAGGCTATATTTCATAATGCTATTACTTAAGAGAGTGGAGTAGTTATTATAAATTTCAACAGAGATGGCAGATTTCCATACATTATTAAAGACGAAAAAATTAAGAGCTATAGGCACATACTGAGAACTCACTTGTGCTTTTCCACATTACTTTCAATTGTTATTAGACTTGACCGGTTTCGCCTTACGGCATCCACAAAGATTTACAATGTCATTTAAGAACATTTCTTTATAAACATTGCGACACTCAAACATATCTCACATTTTTTTCCCAAAATATGGTGAAACATAATATAGATGATCCTAAAGATAAACAGTGTTTTTATTTAATAAACTAGCTGACCCACCTTAGCTTCGCCCGGAGTATATTTTGAAGCTTCATATCCCTTTGAGCCCGTATGTTTTAGTCTTCAAAATATGTATGAAAAATTGCCGGATTTGTTAACATTTATTATTAATGCTCCGCTCACTTAAGTAGTAGCGTGATGATATATAACCTAAAACCTTCCTCGATAAATGGACTACCCAACACTGAAAGAATCATTCAAATCGGAACAGTAGTTCCTGAGATTAGCGCGTTCAAACTAACAAACAAACAAACTCTGCAGGTTTATAATATTAGTATAGATTACACTAAGTGCCATCAATCAACAGTATTAATAGCTTGATGAGGTTTTGAAATGTGCACGGGCGAAGCTGGAGCGGGTCAGCTAGTCTTTTATACGCTGTAATGCCACTTACTCAGTTGTACATTATCACACTTTGTATGCATAGTACAGTAATATATTTAAACTAGATAATAAACAAGCCTTCTGACGAAACCACTCACTATATAAACTTTTGTTCTCAGAAAAAACAATAAGGCAGAACCGTCTCCGGGCTCGTCAAATTAAAGCAGGGGACTGTTTCTTACGATCGATTTACGAGTTTCCGTCCCAAAGTAGTTAATTAAACGAAGATTGATTTTGTAAGAAGTTTATTGGATCGTGTTTGTAAAGAGCCGATTAGACGAATTATCAAATAATCGACTTGTGAATCGATTTAGTCTACTTTTTTATTTTCTTTCATGTTGCCACCCACCTAATTACTTGTCAGTATTGAATAGAAAAAAGTAATTTATGTAATTTTGATGAAAATACGTGTATTCAAAATCCTATTTTTTCTTGCTAAATTGTAATAAAAAATTATTAAAGAAATCTATTACAATCAGAATTCTATTTCAACTAAAACATATTTAACGCTTTGATACTTTATATATTTTTGAAGAAATTTTCTAAGCCTTGTTTCTCATTTAAAAACTGAAGGAAAAAAGAATTGTAGCTAGTTGATCCGTTATTGAATTTCAGATTACGTCTCTACCGATGTTGAACTTTAAGATAATATTTATATTCGTTTAAGATTCATACAATCTGAGAAATCGAATCGAGTGGAACCGAATGTCGAGTTCATCCAGTTTGCCGACAATGGCGGTCTCATCCCTGGTTTGTATAGAAAGTTAATTTAATACGTAGCATGGTTTCCAAGATAAGGAGAAGGAGCTCTGACTGATTACTTATATTTTAGCTTATGCATATAAAACTCAAGCCCCCCATCTCTCAGGCCATATTGTTTGCATTTAGATTAGGAACCTTCATTTTCTTAATATTATTCTAGTTCGTGATCTGATTTTGATAAATTGTGTAACATTCGAAATTCCTGCGCTATAAGTGAGGAAGTTTTATCTCAATGAGCAGAGGGAGTAGAGTGAATAAAATAAATAAGTATTCCACGACATTCTACACAACGCTATCTAGACCCATGGTAAGCATAGCTTAACTAGCTTGTGTTATGGGAACTAGAATGCGGATAAACATACTTAGATACTTTTTTTTGTAAATACATACATATTATACATAGAAACATGTTTGATGACGTCATCGATATTCGAGTCATATTGAAATACACTTGTACTTTTTCTACAGTTTTTTTTTAGTATTACACCTGACCAGTTTCGCCTTACGGCAGCCTCAAAGGTTTACAAATGTAGTTTTCTGCACACTCCCGGCGCCAAACCTGTAAGCACAGAGAGTTTCTGTGCCGTCAGTGTAAAAGACAAAGCAGAACAAGCTTTTGGTTTTCCCACGGACAGCACAAAAACTCTCCAGTAAGCTTTGGCTAACCTAGTCACCGCCGGGAACACAACACGATATTATTATGGCCGCGGTATAGGGCGGAGGTACTTCCCCAGTCGAACTGCTCAAATGGACGGAATACCGTCCATTTGAGCAGTCCTACCTCCTCCTAAAGTCTGATCGTGTAAATATGTTTTTTATCCTGGGATAGGCACCCATGGTTACGGAATCAAAGTTCCACGTGGACGAAATCACGGGCAACAGCTAGTAATATGTATTTATAAGGAATACAATTATCATAATATTGTTACGACCGCCGTCGATATCTCGAAAACTAATAATCGAATCTTCAAGAAATAAAAACGCTATGTTAGTGACGAGGTACTCTACCGAATGGCATAGAAAAATCTGGAATCGTCAACAAAAAGTCACAACGTACCTACAGGTACCTACACTCTCAAATATAAACAAACAATAGGTAAATATCGAGAATGTACTCGAAGGTCAGCGACGGCGGCAAGATCAAAGGAATAGGTATTTGTCGCTCGCGAGCTTTCTAGATAATTCGATCCTCTTAATTGAGAGGTATAAAAACACGCTCGCAGAGCGACACGATTGATTCAGTCTTTGAGATCGATAACGAACACAGCGAACTTAAGCGACCAAAGAAGATTCTACCTGCGACCTGAGCAACGACTGTGGACTACTGTGAACTACTGAGCGACTGGAACTGTTGAAGAAGTACTGGGTGTACTAGTGATCTAATTGTCTAGTTTGTGGTGAGATAATAAATCTCTTCGTTGAGTAAACGGCATTTAATTGTACCCCGTGCACGTAACAATTGGTGTCAGAAGCGGAATGCCGTTATTACCACGTGAAGACGAAGGGCGTACTCCACGGACCAGACGTCAAGTGGAAATGGATGCCGCACGTCAACGAACCCTCGAAGAGGAAGGGAGTCAGGCCGATGCTGCTGTCTCAGCGGGAAATACGGCAGCACCAGATGGAACCTCGTCAGATACTAACATGATGACGCTACTGGCTTCTATGCAGCAGATGATGCAGGCATCCAGGCAAGAGATGCAGGCTTCTATGCAGCAGATGATGCAGGCTTCTATGCAGCAGATGACGCAGGCTTCTATGCAGCAGATGATGCAGGCTTCCAGGCAAGAGATGCAGGCCTCCAGGCTAGAGATACAGGCCTCCAGGCAAGAGATGCAGGCCAACCAGGAAGCTGTCATGGGTAAAATCGATGCAGGCATCCACGCACTGGGGGATAAGGTGAAGAACCTCGAAAACGACTTGCAAATGCTGAGCAATGAAATGGCCTTGAAGACTGGGACCATGGATGACCGTTTGCAAGTTCTAGAAAAGAAGATGGTCAGGCTGGAAACCTGTGGACCTGTTACCGTGACCTCACCATCATCAGCAAAGTTCGACCTACCACACTTTGATGGAACTTCCTCGTGGACAGCCTTCAAGTACCAGTTCGAGATATTGGCAAAAACTAAAGCCTGGAGCAACGAGAAGTCATTTATGGCCTTGACACTTGCATTACGAGGAGATGCCTTAATAATATTGGAAAACCTGCCGCCTGAAGGAAGGACTCTGGGGTCTTTGATGGAAGCTCTAGACACACGTTACGGTGACAAGCACCTGGAGAATGTCTACCGAGCGCAGCTCCGGGAGAAGAAACAAAAATCTAGTCAAAGCCTCCAGGAATGGGCTGTAGAAGTTGAAAGACTCGTTCGTCGGGCCTACTCATCGACACCCATTATGATCGAGACCACTCTGCTGGAGGCCTTCCTAAACGGTATACGGGACGCAGAAGTGAAAGCTAGTGTACAGTTGCGTCACCATCAGACCTTGAAAGAAGCACTGGCTTATGCTCTCGAGGTGGAAACTGTACGGCAGAATGCCGGAATAAGTAAGGTCAGGGAGGTCAAAGAGGTAATTGCAGAAGAAAGGAAGCCACGGTATGTCCCAACGTGTTATTCCTGTAGAGGAAGGGGCCATATTCAATCAGAGTGTCCTTCGAGAAAACGGAGGAGGGTCACGGACTCCGGGACCCAAGTGGATCAAGAGGTTCCGTTAAACTAAATGCCGCCAGGGCCGCGGGGCGGGCGCTGGCTGGTCGACATGAGGCCCCAACCATCCCTATTGCTCAAGATAAGGTCAGGAAGGTCAAGGAGGTGGTTGTAGAGAAGAGGAAGCCACGTTATATCCCAACGTGTTATTCCTGTAGAGGAAAGGGCCATATTCAATTAGAGTGTCCTTCGAGAAAACGGAAGAGGGTCACGGACTCCGGGACACCGAACTCCGAAGAACACCGAAATCGAATGGAACACCGAAGTAGAAAAGGGCACGGCAATGCTGATGCTTTGTCACGAAGGCCGTGTGCCAAAGATTACAAGCATTGTCAGAAGAACGAAGCCCGCGAAAAGACTAAAGTCATAAAGGTGAATGGACTTGACGACGAATGGACCGGAAGTAGTATGAAGCAGGCGCAAGAAGATGATGATGATCTACAGCCTATACTGCACTGGAAGCAGCTTGGAAGCAAACCCCAATGGAGTGATATATCTGCTTACAGTTCCACTACCAAAAGTTATTGGGCCCAGTGGGACAGCTTAGCTCTGATCGATGACGTGCTGTATAGGAAATGGGAATCCAATGACGGCAAAAAGGTGACCCTACAAGTAGTGGTACCACGAAGCAAGGTGACTACTCTCTTACGGCACAGCCATGATGGTGTCTCTGGCGGGCATCTCGGAGTCAAGAAAACCCTAGTTAAAGTACGACAGCGGTTTTACTGGCTTCATTGTCGGGAAGATGTCGAGGATTGGTGCCGTAAATGCACTGCATGTGCTTCAGTTAAAGGACCGCCGACAAGAAGCAAAGGAAAATTGAAACTGTATAACGTCGGAGCACCATGGGAACGTATCGCCATTGATGTTGCTGAACCTTTTCCAACGACGGAAGAAGGTAACAAATACATCATAGTAGTGCAAGATTACTTCACTAAGTGGCCGGAAGTATTTGCGACACCCAACCAGGAAGCAGTCACTGTGGCAAGGAAACTGGTTCAGGAAGTGGTCTGCCGGTACGGCGCACCTATGGAGATTCACTCTGACCAAGGACGGAACTTCGAGTCTGCTCTATTTCAAGAAATGTGCAAGCTCCTTGGAATGAACAAGACCCGTACGACTCCAGCGCATCCGCAGTCAGACGGAATGGTCGAGAGGTTTAACCAGACGTTGGAAAATCACTTGGCTAAAGTTGTCGATGAACACCAAAGAGATTGGGACCAGTACATCCCACTATTCCTGATGTCCTATCGATCTGCGGTACATGACAGTATGGGACACACCCCAGCGAAAGTGAACTTTGGGCGAGAGATTAGGCTACCAGTGGATGCAATAACCGGTACGCCACCTGATAGAACTTCGAAACCGACTGGACGAGGTGCACAGAATAGTACGGGAAAACAATTTGAAGGCAGGTGAAAGGATGAAAACCCGGTACGATAGAAATGCAAACACCCACGGTTTCGAAGAAGGAACACTGGTATGGTTTCATAATCCGCTACGCAAGAAGGGGAAATCTCCAAAACTCCAAGCTCGCTGGAAAGGGCCCTATACGGTTATTACGAGAATCAATGACATTACCTACCGCATTAGGAAGGGGGTTAGGGGAAAACCAAAGGTAGTCCATGTGGATAGGTTGACGCGTCATCATGGAACAAATGATGCTCGGGACGAGCATGACTAAGAGGGGGGTAATGTTACGACCGCCGTCGATATCTCGAAAACTAATAATCGAATCTTCAAGAAATAAAAACGCATTGTTAGTGACGAGGTACTCTACCGAATGGCATAGAAAAATCTGGAATCGTCAACAAAAAGTCACAACGTACCTACAGGTACCTACACTCTCAAATATAAACAAACAATAGGTAAATATCGAGAATGTACTCGAAGGTCAGCGACGGCGGCAAGATCAAAGGAATAGGTATTTGTCGCTCGCGAGCTTTCTAGATAATTCGATCCTCTTAATTGAGAGGTATAAAAACACGCTCGCAGAGCGACACGATTGATTCAGTCTTTGAGATCGATAACGAACACAGCGAACTTAAGCGACCGAAGAAGATTCTACCTGCGACCTGAGCAACGACTGTGGACTACTGTGAACTACTGAGCGACTGGAACTGTTGAAGAAGTACTGTGTGTACTAGTGATCTAATTGTCTAGTTTGTGGTGAGCTAATAAATCTCTTCGTTGAGTAAACGGCATTTAATTGTACCCCGTGCACGTAACAATATGTACAATAGGCAGCTTTATCTAAAAAGTATTTTTTTAAAGGTAACCTTTGGATGGATAAGAATTGTATTTCTTATGCTTAATGTTTTCGTTCTCACGACTGTATATGTGTGTAAACTACCACTACTGCACACTCCACAACAGGAGTCGATGTACAGAATAACTGCTTGTACATAAGACTGTAGCAAAAAATTAAGATAGATAGATAGATAGATAGATAGATAATTCTTTATAGTACACCAACAGATTTACAGTAGGACAAGTAGGTAGCATAAGTATGTATGTATGTATGTATGTATGTATCTTTATTAGCCATTATTTACATAACTTACATCTAAACAAGGCCCCACAAAACCGTTTCCACGGTTTGACTGTGGGAACAGACAACAAAGTTTGCTACGTTTGCATGCGGAAATTATTATATATTATGCATAGGTATGTACAGTCAACAAAGTAGATGAGGTCGCACTTCTTCATACAACTTATATGAAAAAGTGCGACCCCATCCACTCCGTTGACCGTACCTAAGAACTTTTAATTGCAGTGCATAATTACAATTACAATTGCTTTATTAAATGGTCTCGAAGCAATTTGGCAAATTTGCCTTTTTTAGTTTCGTTTCTGATATCTGCGGGCAAACTATTAAGTAGGTACGGTATTCGTTTATCAAGCGTTCTGTCGCCAAAGTAGTTGCATACTCTGGGTACTTCATATTTACCCGCAGATACCTTCCTAGTTACACAGTTATGGGCAACCAGTGAGTAACGCTCCCAACTGCCATGGCTATTAACAAGAAGTAGGTATTTATGCTTTAAACTAACGGGAAGAATTTTGCAAATTTTGAAAAGTTTATAATAATCGCCTTTACAGTTATTTTTGGTTTTTCTACTAACTAATAGTTTTAAAAATCTAATTTGTTGCGATTCTAATTTATCAATATAGCTTTTGAATGTAAGTCCATAGCAGTCGAGAGCGTAGGCCAATATGGGTTCGACTAATTGTAAGTAGAGGCATTTGAGCGTACTAGTAGGTACTTTAAAGCTTAGGTGGTAGAATTTACCTAGTAGTATTCTAAGTTTACTACATATGTGCTCAATATGGTACGACCAAGAGAAGTTTTCGTCCACTTTCAATCCAAGGTAGGTAACACATTTTTCTTGTTCAATGGGTTTACAAGAACAGTTACTATAATGGTTATGGATGCAATCATAGCTATGTGTGTAAATAGGAGGGGGCTTGTTGAGCGGAGGTGAGTAAGGTGAATGAATTATAACTATTTTGGTTTTGTCTGCGTTAAGATTTATACCGTTGTCGTGAGACCATTTCACCACTCTGTCCACGTCAAGCTGTACGAGTCGACATGCCTCGACTATATCGGTACCAGCGCGGAGCGCGCACAGGTCGTCCGCGAACATGTAGGCCGAACAGTGGTGAATAACGCTGCATAAGCTGTTGACATGCATTAAGTAGCAAATTGGACCGCACCCCGCGCCCTGCGGCACCCCGCACCTTACCTTTATAGGGTCACTGTACGACTCGTCAACCTTTACGCGGTAGTGTCTTTCAGTTAGATAATCACTAAACCATTTGTTGAGCGGTTCCCCCACCTCACACTCCCCCATCGCATTTAATAATGTATTTTTTTCTAAAGTATCAAATGCCCTTTTATAATCAAAGAATACCGCTACTATAAACTGCTTTTTATTTAAATTGTTATTAATTTCGTTGGTAAATTTTGATAAGAGGGTGTTCGTGCTTCTAGACTTTTGAAATCCGTGTTGACATTCACTAATTAAGTTATTTTGTTGAAGGTAATTTCCTAATTGATTTACTATGCATTTTTCCATTATTTTATCTACACTTGACAAAATTGCGATTGGTCTATAATTTGATAATATTTTACGGTCTCCTTTTTTAAAAATAGGGCGCACTATTGCCTCCTTCAACTTACTCGGGCATGTGTAGTTACGTACACATTGGTTTATTAGATGAGCGAGCACAGGACTTACTTTATTCACAATATATTTTAGATCTGACATGCGCAAGAGATCGCTTCCTGGTGACTTATTTGTATCCATACCCATGATAACCTTCTTAACAGCCTCAATACTCACCGGTTGCCATCTCATACTCATACTATTTTCATTTACATAAGTTATCCTATCCAGCCATTGTGTATCACATTTGTGCTTTATGTTTTCAATTTCCTCTACAAATGTTGTCGCAAACTTATTACAAATATCTTTTACACTTCCCTTCATTTTTACATTGTTTAATATTATGTTATCTAAAGATTGTTTAGTTTTACCCATCATTGTATGTATTCTATCCCATAATTTTTTTACATTATAATTACAATCTAGTATGCTTTGTTTATCATATTCACTTCTACTTTTGGTTATTATTTTATGGCATTTATTTCTATATTTTGTATATTCTAGACGTTTAATCATATTAGTCGGTTCGTTCTTCCATAATGAAAATAGTCTGTCCCTTTCTAATAACAGTTTCTTATGATTTTTCGTAACCCAATTTTTGTTATTCCTAGTATTATAATTTATCATTTTATTTTTATAACAACACTCATATATATTAACAAACATTAGTCTAAAGGATTCATACATTTGTACGGGACATTCAATCTGTATAAGATGATCAAAATCAATGGATGATAATTTTTCTCGCACCGCGCGATTGTCAAGGAAACGCCGTCGGGTAACATTAGTATGTGTTTGCTCACGCGTCGTTATCACAGTACCCTGGCCGTCCGCTGTGGTGCACCCCCATTGCACTGCAACAGATACTGCGTAATGATCTGATATTTTAGTTTTTATTATAGCTGACTGAACTTGTGCGAGTGGCGCTCTTATGTATATATGGTCTAAACATGATTCAACTAAATTACCCATTAATATTTCGCTTCGCGTAATTCCATTAATACATTTAGTAAACCCGTACTCGGCTAATAGATCTTCATACAATATCACATATTTATCTTGTTGTTTTAATAAGTTAATATTAATATCGCCGCAGAATAGCACTTTAGCGTTTTGAGGTATTTTATCTAGCAAGTTACGAAGTTCGTCAAGAAATTGTACTATTTTATCTTGTTTGTTGATCTTAGGCGGTCTATAAATCGAAATTAGATAAATACGTTCGTTATTATTGTTGAAGGTCATGGCCACGCATTCCGCCGAGCGCATTTCGGGTGCAGGTGGCTCGCACAGGTGTGCAGCTAGCCCTCCCCGCGCGTATACTAATACCCCTCCCCCGTTTCGCCCGGTGCGAGCAAAACTATTTAATGTGAATCCTTCAATATTATAAAAACCTAACTGCTCATAATTTATATTCGGTTCAGTAATAACAATAACATCTATATTATGTAGATTACAATCTAAACTAACTAACAGCTCGCTAAAATGTTTCTTCAGAGATCGTATATTGATATGAATCAAACAAAAGTCCTTATAGTTATTGTTATTAAATGATGACATCCAGCTACTTATGTCATCTACACAAGACGCACTAACTAACCCGTCGTTAGTTATTGTTTCTAGGACGTCGTGAAACGCGAATTTTAATACATGATGTTATCCGTATTATATACCACGGTTATGGATGGTGCGATAATGTTACTACGTTTACTTATTAAGTAATTCACGAATATCACTTTCAGATCTTACCCACACTGACTTATCACCATCTTCCTTTTTTACCAGTATTCTGCCGTTTACGATCCATATATACTTGTAAATATCCTTCAACTGTTTTTTGGTGTTCCACAACAGTTCTCGTGTGGTTTTAGTGAGATCTTCGTTTATATATATTTTATTTTTCTGCGAACCTGTAGTAATACTGCTACTATTTGTTTTCATTAGCTTCCGTCGATTTGCTAACCACGAATTTTGACTTTCAGTACCAGTACTCTTAAATCCTACTAAAATTGTGGCTGGCTTGTCGCTCGTTTTGCGTTGTTGACGACGGGTTGCCCATTCAATATCGTTGCAGCGTACCTCAAGCGTTTCTCCTACTTTTTTGACTACCTCCATTATATTTTCATCAGGTACTTGCTCAATTCCTACTATTTCGATGTTATGTTTACGAGTGCCTTGTTCAAATTCATGCACTTTTTGTTCAAGTGCAAGGTTGCACTTTTCTAGGTACACACATCTGTTGTTTACATTCACAATAGATTTTTCAAGGTCACGTATTTTCTTTTTTGATTGTTCGTGTTCCGCTAATATAGTATCGTATTTCTCTGACAGAACTGCCATACTAGCCGTTATCGAATTCAATTGTTTTTTTAGACTCGGTAGGGAGTTCACTTTACTCTGTATATCTTTGAGGATTTTCTCAAATCCTTGACCTTCCTCCTCCTGTTCCTCTTCCTCTGATTCTTCGCCTTCACAATTATTACAATACACTCGTGTTCGGCCTGCTTTCATGTCCGCTGCCAATCCTTTTACGCAGTTCCTATGGAATGTACCTTGGCATGTTCCTTGGCACAGGAAATGTGATCCATTACTCGACAGTTTCTTCTTGCACTTTTGACACTGCATATCCATATATTTTTTCGTACTATCGCGCGCAATCTATGTAAACAATGCCGCTTACGCACAGGTGCGTCCGCACTGCACAGTGACGTGTGCGTGAGTGATATAATGGGCGGCCTTATCCCTGAAGTGATCTTCCTGGCAACCTTGGGATGAATTGAATGAAGAAATTATAAAAACAAAAGATATGGTGTAGTTACCGACTAAACTTAAATAGATAGTGTTTTAAAAACAAAAGAAAAATATCGATAATTCATATAAAACAAATGAAATGTACAGAAGTAACGGCAAGTCACGGCGAAGTTACCAGTTCACCACGAGGTCTCTTACAACTGGGTTTGACAGCCTTGGCGTGGCGGTTGTGAACGCATTCGATTCCCGCTCAGTGCCAATATTTGTATGCAATCCGATCGTGCTTCAAAAAGCTCGATAAGCCTTGGCTGTCATACAAACATCTATGGCAATCGTTACTGGTAGTTTAGTCGTTTTTCTAGTCGCTTGGGAAAATTCATTCCACAGCATTTTTATTCTTAACCGGTTGTGCAAACAAAACTCTTCGATCTATCAAAAACCTACACGAAAGATGCAACTAAACCCAAGCGTTCGAGAAACATAAGGTATAATATTAATAAAATATTCAAAACCACATCTGGCAATCCCTAAAGATTGCCCTTTGCTTCGAGGTTTCCGGGAGAGTGTGTAGCGATCTGTTTCAGCTAATCTTATATCGACAGAGGTCTCGAGGACCCTTTCATAAGTCGATTTTTACTACCCGAGCGCGGCGATAAGCAGATCATGAAAGAATCGTTCAACTATCTGAAAGTAATAACATCATTTCTTTATTGTAATAAAAACACTTATTTTTTATTTTTTTTATATAGGACACGCCAACTTGACCTCACCTCGCCTGATGGTAAGCTAAAGGCAAAGTCTCAGGAAAGAGGGTCACCATTACAGACACTAAGTGCTACAATGGTGGCACTCAGCTTGGCGGCCTCATCAGATGCTTTTTCACGCCCCGCTTAAAGGCCGCGGGTAATGAATTCCAGGTCTTGGTGGTGCGGCAAAGAAAAGAGTTTACATTTACATTTAGCTCAATGTTTCGGCAAATTATTCGCGATAGAATCTATTAAAAAGTTGTTCAATTTACTAAATATTTCATTCATATAAAATAAATAAATATAACCAATGACACAAAACACACTCGTTGTGCCATATTTTGTGTCACGTCGAACGACGAATCATGTAGGCAGTTAGCAAACAAAAACATTAAAAGTTTTGCCTTATTTTTAAATTCACACCAATAGTGCTCACGGGAAAAACGGAAACGATAAATAAAAACCCGGTATTTCCACGACAGATATCGGCACGGTTACCGGTTTTTATAGCGAATCGGCAAAATTTGTGTGCGCTACTTTTTTTGCTTGCGCGCCTCTGGGGTGTTGTCAAACACAATATTTTCATAGAATAGTACCGGGTAAACTAATGTGTTAGTTGCTTGTAGAGGACTTGTCATGATTGTCACGTTCTATCCATTTTTTACGTCAACAAGTCCCGAGTGGCGGTTCCGCAGTCGTTCATCTCCATTAAACTATGAAGAAATTGATATTTGGTTCAACCTTTGAGTCCTTTGACGCGGATGAACTCAACCGAGCTTGGAGATTGAAATATGATTTTATTATAAAGATACTAATATACCCCCGTCCATTATGTTAATGTATTTTAGACACAGGAAGTAGTAGTAGTAGAGTTATCTAAATCAAGGATTTTTAACTGAATCGATATTTTGAATTTATTATTAAATAAATCGATAAATAAAAATAGGTATCATGTTTGTGTGTTAATTATTAATTATAATCTATCTATGACAATAATAAGACAGTAAATTAGGGTCTGTAAATTTTATATTTTTTCATAAAACGATTGTGGGGCATAACGCACAGGATAATCTCCAAAACATATTATGTTCACATTTTTTTTATATAGAACACGTCAATTAGAGATCGCCTGATGGTAGCTGAAGGCAAAGTCTCAGAAAAGAGGGTCACCATTACTTACACATACCGTGACAATGGTGACACTCAGCTTGAGGGCCTCATCATATGCTTTTTCACGCCCCGCTTAAACGACCCGAGACTGTAGGAAGAAGTAAACACGTGAGCTGGTAATGAATTCCAGGCCTTAATGGTGCGACAGAGGAAAGAGTCACCGAACCGCTTGGTTCTTGATCGGATGTTCTGCACCGTGTGCAGGTGACATCTAAGACCTGCACGTGTTGTCCTGTGTAGGAAAGGGGAGGGTGGGACTAATTGGAAGAGCTCATCAGAGCACTCACCATGGTACAGACGGTAAAATACAGACATTGTGAAGTTTATCTTTGTTTCTTTTTTCGATTTCATATTTAATAATGCACCTTTAATAAATATTTTCATAATGCCTATTCAAGTTTAAATTAATTAAATGTAAATAAAAAAACCGCCAGTTATGTAATATTTTAAAATAAATTCTACTTATCGATTGCGTTTGTAAAATTTTCATTGAACTAAATAATAACACAAACACAGTCGATCGACTAACTACATCCCTAAAATTGCTTGCTGGCTGACGTGACCTTGTTAATGAAATCTGACGTATTGGCACCTAATTTTTGTTCGGAGTTTTAGGCGTTGACGCTGAAACAAAGTTATATCAACCACTGTGTATGAGCTGTCTAAAATACAATGATATAATGGACCAACTATAGTGTGTAAATAAATTTTATTTAGATATGATATTTTTTTCAGATGCGTTTAGCGATATACCTAGTATTTTAGTTCACGTCAATAATAGTTAATGTAATGTATGTAACTTTCGTCTTAATTCTAGAGTTAATCCCAGTCGATCCGAAGCTTTCATCTCAGAGTTTGGGGTCCGTTTTACCAGTCTAACTGCGAATTTGGTTGAACGTCGATATGTTTCGTGAAGCGACTGCCACCTGACCAAATGCGATATCGAAGCGTTGCAGTTAGATCAGTTCTTGAACGTTTTAGGACTTCAAACTACCCGTAACGACTGCCATAGATGTTTGTATAGCAACCGGGACCGACGGTGTAACGTGCTCTCCGAGGCACGACCAGACCATTGCAAATATCCATATTCTTATATGTATATAAAATGCTCGTGTCACGGTGTTCGAACTTGAACTTCTCCGAAACGGCTTGACCGATTCTCATGAAATTTTGTGAGCATATTGAGTAGGTCTGAGAATCGGCCAACATCTATATTTCATCCCCCTAAATGTTAAGGGTTGTCCACCCTTAACATTATATGGCAAAACGACGTTTGCCGGGACAGCTAGTTATTATATAATATTTGCACTGAGCGGGGATCGAACCCACGTCTCCTGCGTAGCGGCCGCGTTCGCTACCACCACCTATACATACACCTATATCCCCGAAGGGGTAGGCAGAGGTGCTAGCACCCACATTTCGCCAGTTTATGTTTAGGTCCCAATGTATAGGTAGCGAGCCTATTGCCATTAAGAGGGCATTTATAAAATTGCGATAAATACACATTACAACTGTAACAATCAATCTATATGCCTATTGCAGTCTACTGCTGCACATAGGCCTCTCTCAATATATGCAATTTCTTCCTAACTTCCGCCTTCCGCATCCAATCTGCCCCAGCCACCTATTTCAGGTTATCATCTATCTGGATAGGGGGCTTCCTACCTTCAGTTTGTAGTTGTAATATGGAAGCATATATTATATTCACAATTCTGTCAGCAGTATACATGGCCATCGATATTGTCTTATTAATTGAAAGATGACAAATATTACACACTGAAATAAAATTATTTAAGCGGATTCTACTCTCCCCCTGAATCCATGTAGGTAATGGTGTGGCCTCATGTAATATATTATTAAGAACCCTATAAGCCACCTGCAAGAGACGAAAATACACTATTCTTTTCAGTTTCATTCTGTTTATTATAAGGATTCCGTACCTCAAAAGGAAAAAATCACCACCAAGACCTGGAATTCATTACCAGCTCATGTGTTTCCTTCTTCGTACAGTCCCGGGTCCTTTAAGTGGGGCGTGAAAAAGCATCTGATGAGACCGTCAAGCTGAGTGCCATCATTGTAACATTACTTAGTGTCTGTAATGGTGACTCTCTTTCCTGAGACTTTACCTTTAACTTACCATCAGGCGAGGTGAAGTCAAATTGGCGTATCCTAGACAAAAAAAAATCAAAGTCCTTACAAAATCACTTCGTTATCCGTCTGTTTGAATGTCTGTCAAGCAAGATCTTATTCTAAGGAATGCGTAAATTTATCAAGATGAAATTCATACCACATACTTAGGTCGTTTTAAAACTGTACAAAAATCAAACTTCTAAGTCAGCGCATTCAAAATATATTACGGTTTATGTAACTCAAGTTACGGAACCCTCGGTGCGCGAGTCCGACTCGCACTTGACCGGCTTTTAACTTACACACCGCGAATTCTCGGGGGTCAGAGTGCGCGCTGAAGTACAAGACAGCTACATCGTGAGCAGAATATGTTTTATTCCACTTACCTATGCCCTGGGAATTATAGTGTTCTCTAAGGGTTTGTCATATCACTGTCAATTGGTCAAAGTTCTACAATATGTTGCGCGATTTTTACCCGTCTACGGCGGCGTTATGATTTTAATAAGCTATGTGTGTACGTATGTATGTATGTATGTTGGTTCATCTGTTCGCTTATAGCTCCTGAACAACTTATTAGGACTGTACAAATGAGGTATTATTAGAAGCGTCTTGGTCGTCTGCTGGTTATAGACTATATGATGTATCACAGAATCTAATGTAGCGCTCTCTAACTTGATATAAATATATCATGATTGGTATCATCTGAAAGGGCTTAATTAGCACATTACAAATATGTATAAATTATAGCCGGCGCTTGCCCTAAAATAATATAAATAAAAAAGTTTAACACTAAAACCCGACTGCTAAAAAATCACGCTTTAAAAAGTATCAAAGAAGAAAATATCAAGGATAGCCGTGGTCGTGGGGTGCGGGTTGGGTAACCTCCACGTTGGCTTACCTGTTTCTTTTCCCTCTGGACCGCGGTCCTGGGGAACGGAAGCGGGGAGGCGGGTGCACCCTGGACGACGGTTAGTAGACTCTGACTCCAAGGAGAAGGAGCTCTGCTAGCCGTCGACCAATAACCCGACAAGCCCTTTTTAGGGCTAGCTGACCCTGAGGGGGTCGTGGTATGGCGGACCTGCAAGGCCCGCGGGAAGGGATTCGTAGAATCCCTTCCATCCCAAACAGCCCTTTTTAGGGCTAGCCTGTCGCTCCCGGTATCCCTCTGCTTTCAGAGGGGACATGGGGGCGACACAAGGATCCATGGGATCCAGGGACGGGCCGGCCTACTGCTCGCGCAGAGGCTGGCAGGCATTCGTGCCACCGTCGGTGCTGGGAGAGTTGGCTGCTCTCCCGCGTCGCGTAACCTCCAGGATATCGACAACGACCTGAGTGCTAGCCACACTTGGGAAGCCGATATTCTGAAGGCCGCGGGGCTTGCCTTAATTGGCCGGCGACAAGGAAAAGTCTGAAAAAACCCGACAGCGAAGTCGCTTAAAACCTACGGATACCAGGGGACCTCCGTAGTATGTACCCCGCTTCCCGGAATGGCCGTCACCCGGGGAGTGTAATTTTATCGGTTCTACTCGTGGGATTTACATGGAAAATTTATTAACATTAAAACCCAAACCAAGCAGAACAGTCTGCGCGGAGGTCGCGCAGCACCACGACGCGGAGGTCGCGTCCCAAACCGCGGTGTCGGAGGAATTCGACACCGCCACGGAGAGGAGTAGGGCGAACAGCCCGGTGGGCCTACAGACCCGGAAATCTGTACGGCGGAAGAGGAGATTCAGGAAGAAGTCTCTTCCTCCTCCTTCCCCTCCACCACAGAAGACGGAGTCGGACTTGGAGCTCACCTTGACCGACTCCTCTTCCACCAGCAGCAGTCACGACGGTGACGAGACGCTGCATCCACCACCGCCGAAGCTGCTAGCGGTCAGCCGCACGCAGCTGCAGCGTGGTGATAGCCTCAGGGCCCCGGAGGATGTGGAAGCGCCGCCGAGTTCCTCCACCTCGGCGGCATCCTTACCCTTGCCTCGCGCCGACAGAATATCTGAGGAGGTGATAGAAGCCCTAGAAGGTTGGGCCGGGGCCCGCACCGATTCTCCGACGCCGGAGGAGCACCGGGTCACGCAGGCGACGACGCGGCTTGTCGAGCTGTTCGACCTCCTGAAGGCGGAGTTAGCCGAGTTGCAGCTCGACAGGGCTCATTTGGGCAGGAGGCACCTGGAGCTCCTGGAGAGCAATGAGCGGATGGCGGCCGATTACCGCAAGGAGATGGGGAGGATGGCGGCCGATCTGGCGAGCCTCCAAGCGGTCGTCGCTGGGCTGCCGGCGGAGCGCGTTACGCGGTCGGCGCGGCGGCGACTGGTGGCGCAGCCGACGCCGCCGGCGCATCCGCTGTTGCCCGTGCGATCAAGGTCGCCACTGCGGCCGGAGCCGCTGTTGCAGCCGACGCCGTCGGGACGGCCGGCGCGGCCGCTGTTGCCCGTGCGGTCGAGGTCACCGCTGCGGCCGGAGCCTCTAGCGCCGTTGGAGTCGCCGCGGCCGGAGCCGCCGAAGTCGCCGGCCCGACCAGCTCGGCAGGAGTCGCCGGTGCTGCGGCCGGCTCGGCCTGCGGACCCGTTGGCGCTCTGCATGGCGGCAATAGCTGCCATGGAGAAGCGCCAGGAGGAGGCGCTGGCGGAGCAGCGGGCGTGGCGGGTGGCGCAGGAGGAGCGCACCCGGAGCTGGCTGGAGTCCATAATGGACTCCAGCCGCCGACCACCCCTGGCGGCTCCGGCCGGATATGCCGGGGCAGTTAAGAGGGGCCCCACCTGTCCGGTAGTGGTGGGATCCCCGCAGGGGTCGGCCAGCAGCCCGTCCGCTGCGTTTGCCGCCCATGCCGCTCCGCCCGCTCGGGCTGCTCTCGCTGCGGGGGCTGTGAGCCCCCCCCAGGATGCGCAGGTCGCGCGGCCCAGGGGAAGGGGAAAGGGGAAGGGCAAGGGGAAGAAGTCCCCAGCCCTAGCCCCGGCCCCAGCTCTGGCCCGAACTTCGGCGGGTATAGCCGCCACGAGCTCCTCGCCGGAGGGGGGCTGGGAGGTTGCCGGCGCCTCAAAAAAGCGGCGCAAGGCGAACCGAAAGGCAGCCAAAAAGGCCAGGAGGGCTGAGGCTGCTGCGAGGGGAGTGCCAGGGAGGCTGCGCGTCCCCCGCTCAACCGCCGTCGTCCTTACGATGACGGCGGAGGCGGCGGATAGGGGCGTGCAGTACGCCCAGATTGTCACGCAGGCGAGAGCCTGCGTTGACATGAAGGCCCTCGACATGCCGGGCCCCATCCGGGTGAAACCCACTCGGACGGGTGCTCGGCTACTCGAGATCCCAGGCGCTTCGAGCGGTCCCCAGGCTGATGCCTTAGCGGCTAAGCTTAGGGAGACGCTTGACGCAGCCGACGTCCGGGTGTCCAGGCCCAACAAGTGCGCAGAAATGCGCATTTCGGACCTGGACGACTCCATCACGGTGGAGCAAATCCGCCTCACCGTGGCGGAGGCCGGGGGCTGCCCCCTAGAGGCGGTGAAGGTCGGAGCAATCCGCTTCGGCCGCCGTGGACTGGGGGCGGCAGTTGTCGGCTGCCCCATCGCAGCAGCCAAAAAGGCTGCCGACCGGGGGTTCCTCGCCGTTGGAGGCGTGGTGCGGGTGCAGGTTCGGCTCCTGCAGGCTCGACCGACCAGGTGCTTCAGGTGCCTGTCGGTCGGCCACGTGGGGGTGCAGTGCACGGCGGCGGTGACGGTCGGTGACCGCTGCTTCCGCTGTGGCCAACCCGGCCATACGGCCGGTGGATGCGAAGCTCCGCTGCACTGTTTCAGGTGTGCAGCGGGGGGCAAACCGGCCGACCATAGGGTTGGCAGCAAGGCCTGCACCGGGGGGGAGCCGAAGCCGCAAGGCGGGAGCTCCACCCAAAGTTCGCGGCGGGATGCGGAGATGGTTCCATAATGGATCCCCAGCTCCGCATCCTGCAGGCGAACGTGGGCCACGGTGCCGATGCTCAGGGTCTTCTGCTCCAGAGCATGGCACAGTGGTCCATACACGTCGCCGCTGTCGCCGATCCGTACACTCACCGGCCCCTTGGGCCTGCCTGGGTGGTCGACCTGGACGGGTCGGCGGCACTGGTGTACAACGCCGCTATGGGTGCCCCTCCCCCTGTTTTTTTTTTTTTTTTTTTTTTTTTACGTGCGCAAAATCCCCACGGATACCTCCCCACCGGGGCCGGTGGAGGAGGTTATGTCGGACTCGAACCGACTAAAACGCACGCCGCCTGTGGGTCGTTTCGGTTGCCGAAGGTGAGGTTGACAGGCATATCCCTCGCACCCCGGCCGACCCAGGGCCATCTCTCACGATCTGGCCCTCTTCTCGGGTGTGGGGACCACAGAGTCCCCAACTCGTCCCCGGAAACGGGGAGGCGCGCCACGCGCGCCGCCGCCGCGGCCTGCTTCTGCAAGGGTGACAGGCGGCTTCACCTGTCACCCCCAGGCCGGCGCTCATGGGGGGCGGAGGTCGTTCATCGACCTCCGACGCCCGAGTTGCCTTCGTGCGCGGGCAGCTTGTCTAGCGATCCTTCGTCGCTCCCGCTGCCGCTCCCGCCCCGCCTCCTCCTTCACGAGCATTACTTGCTCGCAGAAGGAGGCGCCGGCCGCCCACGCATCCGCGCAGCGAACCATCGTCGCGAGCAAGGTGGAGAGCGTGAGAACCCTCACTCCCAGGGCCGCCACAAGCTCCCGCCTCGGCGTCTCCCACGCCGGACACTCGGTGAGCGTGTGCGGACCTGAGTCCTCGCTCGCGTCGCAGTGATGGCACTCGGACGTTGGCTCTTTCTGCATCCGACGCAGATACTTTCCGAAGCATCCGTGCTCGGTGATCATCTGCGTCAGACGGTACGAGAGGCTGCCGTGTGGCCTCTCTAGCCACTCCCCCATGATGGGTCTTACCGCCGTTACTACGGCGTGCCCTGCGCTTGGTTGCCCAAGTCGTCTCTCCCATTCTGCCACCATTTCCCTGTGGAGCCGGGATCTCACGGCCCGAATTTCTTCGGGCTCGGGATCGTGACCCCGCTCCCGCGCCGCCCTTCGGAACCTGTATAGCGCCGAAAGGCATCTCGCTTCCAGTATCCATGGTGGCGATCCGGCGAGGAGACTCGCCGCGTTGAATGATATCGTGCGGTACCCCCTTATGATGCGGCACGCCAACTTCCGCTGCGGACGCTGCAGCAGAAGCATGTGCCGATCACTCAGGGTGTCCGCCCACACGGGACACCCGTACAGGGCCATGGACCGCACGACACCCGCGTAGAGTCTCCTGCAGGAGTCATCCGGGCCCCTCAGGTTGGGCAGTAGCCGCGCCAGAGCGTTGGCTGTGCCCGCCAATTTGGGGCCCAGACTTCGGAAGTGCTTCCCGAAGTCCCACCGGCCGTCGAGCACGAGCCCCAGATATTTCATCTGGGGCTTGATGCCGATGAGAGTGCCTCCCACTGTGGCCCCTCCCCCTGTTGTCGTGGCAAGGGAGCATGGCATCGTAGCGGCGCGTGTGGGGGAGATTGCGGTCGTGGCCGTCTATCTCACGCCGAGCCTACACCGACGCATAGGGGAGTACCGGCAGTCGCTGGAGCGACTGACCGACGTCGTCAACGCCTGTCATCCTCATCCGGTTCTTGTGCTCGGGGACTTCAACGCCTGGTCAGTGACCTGGGGGTCCCGGCACACGAACCCACGAGGTAGGGCTCTGGAGAGCTGGGTCGCTAATCACGGTCTAGTTCTCCAGAATCGCGGGGCCGAAGCCACGTTCGTGACCGCGGAGCGCAGTTCGATTATCGACCTATCGTTCGCAGGCGCTTCGCTGTCGCACCGTGTGCGGGACTGGCGTGTTGTTGTGGGGGTGGAGACACTGGCGGATCACCGATACGTTCGGTTTGATGTCTCCCCCCCCGCGGGTGATGCGCCGGTCATACCGGCCCCACGCGAGCCACGCTGGGTGCTTGGGAGACTGAATCGGGAGGTCCTCCTGGAGGCCGCCATCGTACAGGCCTGGGCCATTGCGCCGGACAGGCCTGTCGATATCGACGATGAGGCGGTGTGGTTCCGGGAGGCGTCATGATGAGGCGTCGGGTCTACTGGTGGTCTGCGGAGATCGCGAGGCTACGGCAAGCCTGCGTGATTGCGCACCGCCGGTGGACCAGACTCCGTAGGAGGCGTAGCCGAACCGCAGATACGGAGCCCCGAGTGGCGGAGCTTCATGTGGGATACAGGGAGGCCAGAGATGCCCTCCGAGCGGAGATTAAGCGGGCGAAAGCCGCGGCTTACAAGGAGCTCATGGAGACGCTGGAGCGGGACCCATGGGGGCGGCCTTACCTTATGGTAAGAGGAAAGCTGCGCCCCCGGGCCCCGCCGTTGACCCGGGTTCTCCAGCCAGCTCTGCTCGGTGGAGTGGTCGAGTCCCTGTTCCCGGCGCGAGCGGAACACGTTCCGCCGCAGATGACTCCGCCACCTCGGTCGCCTGCGGCGCCCAGTGTGGTAGTTGACGACGAAGTCCCCGAGGTCACTTGGATAGAACTGGAGCTGGCGGTGCGAAGGCTTAGAGCCAAGAAGAGCACCGCCCCGGGACCCGACGGCATTCCAGGCCGCGCGTGGGTCCTAGCTCTGGGAGAAGACGGTCTCGAACCCCGGCTGAGAGGGTTCCTCAGCGCATGCTTGGAGCGGGGCCAGTTTCCGAAGATGTGGAAGACGGGGAAACTGGTCCTCATCCGAAAGGAGGGTCGCCCGGCGGACGAACCGTCCGGCTACCGGCCCATTGTGTTGCTCGACGAGGTGGGCAAGCTCTTTGAAAGAGTTATTGCGAAGCGCCTCGTCGAGCACCTCTCTGGTAGGGGGCCGGACCTGGCGGATGCCCAATATGGCTTCCGCCGGTGGCGGTCCACCGTGGATGCCATCATGCGCGTGAGGACTTTGGCGGAGGAGGCAGTTGCCCGGGGTGAGGTGACGTTGGCGGTGTCCTTGGACATCTCCAACGCGTTCAACACCTTGCCCTGGAGTTGCATCAGGGAGGAACTCGTGTACCACGGTGTGCCTCTCTACCTCCGCCGCATAGTCGGGGCGTACCTGACGGAGAGAGCCGTCATCTACCCAAGTGCGACCGGCGTCGGTCGGCGTGAGATGTCGTGCGGTGTTCCACAGGGATCGGTTCTCGGGCCGCTACTGTGGAACATTGGATACGACTGGGTGCTGCGCGGTGAGCTTGCGGACGGCGCCGCCGTCACGTGCTATGCGGACGACACGCTAGTGACGGCGAGCGGAGCTACACACCGCGAAGCGATCCTGAGGGCCACGACCGCGGTTGCTCAAGTCGTGGAACGGATCCGGCGGCTGGGCCTTGAGGTGGCTTTGCATAAATCCGAGGCCATGTTCTTTCATGGACCTCGGCGCACGCCACCACCTGGTTCCAGTCTCACAGTGGGAGGCACTCTCATCGGCATCAAGCCCCAGATGAAATATCTGGGGCTCGTGCTCGACGGCCGGTGGGACTTCGGGAAGCACTTCCGAAGTCTGGGCCCCAAACTGGCGGGCACAGCCAACGCTCTGGCGCGGCTACTGCCCAACCTGAGGGGCCCGGATGACTCCTGCAGGAGACTCTACGCGGGTGTCGTGCGGTCCATGGCCCTGTACGGGTGTCCCGTGTGGGCGGACACCCTGAGTGATCGGCACATGCTTCTGCTGCAGCGTCCGCAGCGGAAGTTGGCGTGCCGCATCATAAGGGGGTCCGCACGATATCATTCAACGCGGCGAGTCTCCTCGCCGGATCGCCACCATGGATCCTGGAAGCGAGATGCCTTTCGGCGCTATACAGGTTCCGAAGGGCGGCGCGGGAGCGGGGTCACGATCCCGAGCCCGAAGAAATTCGGGCCGTGAGATCCCGGCTCCACAGGGAAATGGTGGCAGAATGGGAGAGACGACTTGGGCAACCAAGCGCAGGGCACGCCGTAGTAACGGCGGTAAGACCCATCATGGGGGAGTGGCTAGAGAGGCCACACGGCAGCCTCTCGTACCGTCTGACGCAGATGATCACCGAGCACGGATGCTTCGGAAAGTATCTGCGTCGGATGCAGAAAGAGCCAACGTCCGAGTGCCATCACTGCGACGCGAGCGAGGACTCAGGTCCGCACACGCTCACCGAGTGTCCGGCGTGGGAGACGCCGAGGCGGGAGCTTGTGGCGGCCCTGGGAGTGAGGGTTCTCACGCTCTCCACCTTGCTCGCGGCGATGGTTCGCTGCGCGGATGCGTGGGCGGCCGGCGCCTCCTTCTGCGAGCAAGTAATGCTCGTGAAGGAGGAGGCGGGGCGGGAGCGGCAGCGGGAGCGACGAAGGATCGCTAGACAAGCTGCCCGTGCACGAAGGCAACTCGGGCGTCGGAGGTCGATGAACGACCTCCGCCCCCCATGAGCGCCGGCCTGGGGGTGACAGGTGAAGCCGCCTGTCACCCTTGCAGAAGCAGGCCGCGGCGGCGGCGCGCGTGGCGCGCCTCCCCGTTTCCGGGGACGAGTTGGGGACTCTGTGGTCCCCACACCCGAGAAGAGGGCCAGATCGTGAGAGATGGCCCTGGGTCGGCCGGGGTGCGAGGGATATGCCTGTCAACCTCACCTTCGGCAACCGAAACGACCCACAGGCGGCGTGCGTTTTAGTCGGTTCGAGTCCGACATAACCTCCTCCACCGGGTCCGGTGGGGAGGTATCCGTGGGGATTTTGCGCACGTAAAAAAAAAAAAAAAAAAAAGGATAGCCGTGGTCGCATGCCACTTAATCTAACAAAATAAATCATTCTAGGAAATTGTTTTAAACTTATTTTTTTCCAAAATCGATTGATAAAGAGAAAGAAAAATAAAAAAATTAAGTCCTGTCTTATCTTTTGCACTGACGGCACGTGTGTGTCGCCCCTGGGCCACAATAACCACTTTCCATCATATGGGTCGTGTGCTTGTCTGCCACCTAAGTTGACATAAAAACAGAACTGACACCAAGACATACGAACAAAAGCAAAATCGGCTAACTATGTCAAAAAGGAGACTTAACACTTTGCTCGATCGGTCAATTATATCTCATTAGATAATTTTAATACTATACGAGTATTTTCATGGATATATTCGATCTGATCTGATGCCGCATGGTTCCCGGCAGAGTAAAATGCGAACCACCCCATCTCTTCCCATGCAGTATCGTATAAGGCGACTAAGGGATAGGGCTGTTTAACATCAGACAGAAATATACAGCCCAGACTCAGCCTCGGGTTCATGGCTTCAGTTAACAATAGTGCCCGGAAGACGGCAATAGGCTCACCCCCTATTACGAGGGCCGAATGCAATGATTGGTGAAATGTGGGTGTTAATTCACCTCTGCCTACCCTCCGGGGATAAAGCCGTGATTATATTTATGTATGTATATTTGATCTGGGATTACGTTTTCGTAACAATATTTCACATTCATTAAATAATACTTTCCACCTCCTCCCTCCCGTTCGTTCTTCAGCTGAGTTGGCAATTTTACAAAAGACCGCATTGATAATCATATTCTTAAACTTCAATGTTGAGGAGTTCGTTGCCACAAAGTTTTGATTCATTAAGAGTCCGTCGAATTTCACGATTGAATGCAGAATCCTGCCAAGGGAGAATATGTCTTATTTACAGTTGGCATATCACCAAGTTCGAAGTTACAACTGTTCAATTCACACAAGATGAACGGTGCTTTTTTGAAAATTAACTGTGGCTGTGAATTAGGTGTATGTGAAAAGAATAATCACTTATATTCCGGTAGACCATATAATTATAAATACCTTGTTGCTCTTTTCAAGCGAAGAAAACCAGTCTCGGTGGGGGTTCTCAGGTGACACAGACCTGCGATGTGAATGTGAAGTTACTCCACAGACAATGGCCTACCTATTGACATGTGCTACATGCCCATACACATGTACACCGGAGGAACTCATGTGTGCCTCTAAGAACGCCATCCAGATATCAGCACACTGGGAGAACACAGTCTGAGAGTCAAGGTGCCATCCCCATGATAGAAGAAAATTGCTCGTGTACTTTGGGACATATATCTTAGACCTAAAATGTGCTCTATGCGCGCAGTATGTTTCTTGGGTGTCTTTTGAGGATAGCACTGAGTGCTGAGACGGTGGAAGAGCTCAAATTCACCAAACATAGATTATTACATAATAATCCGTATGATCCAGGTCCTCGTTTGTCTTGCGACTCAGGTCCAAGATATGTGTCCTGAGGTATGACTCACTATTGCTCAACTCCGCCTACGTGAATCACTAATCCTGTGCCTGCGAACCATTGGAAACTTATTCCTGGGATAAAAGTAGTCTATATGCGCGAATCTATCTTCGCGGAAAATTTCATCTAATTTCATTCAACCTTGGTCTTCTTCTTTTTCAAGTGAATGACTTTTTAGATATTTTCGGCCCAAAACTATCATAAAGGAGCCTCCACACGGCGTAACAAGAAGCAGATACTCTAGACATGACCAATCCTCTTTTTTTGATAATTTTCTGATAAAGGACCTTCATTCTGGTATTATTGACTAGAAAACATCTACATACCTACCAAATCCTCACATTAATACCAATAAAATTCATACAAAATAGTCATTTCATTCATATCATGGATACAGTTATCCTGTATTGCTCAAACAACCAGCCTCTGATCACTTCCAGTGTAAAACTGCCCATCACACTTGCTGCCTTGCCACACTGGATTGTGATGGCCAGTCTTTGCACCAGGAACGCTCCGGAGCGAGAGTAATCGGTTGCCTCGATAAGCCTTTGTCCAACTGACTTGATAAGACAATCGTGGCCAGCCCACTACCACTTCAGCTTGCTTATTCTGTGCCCTATGTCAGTAACTTTAGTTCTCTGTCGGATAACCTCGTTCTGAATTCTGTCCTTCAGAGAAACTCCAAGCATAGCTCGCTCCATAACCCTCTGCGCAACTGTTAAGTTATGAACCAGCCTCACTGTAAGTGTCCACGTTCCGGCACCGTAAGTCACAACAGGAACCACCCACTAGTCAAAGACTTTTGTTTTCTGGCATCCGGCACGAAATTCAATGAATTAACAAAGCCATTATCTAAATTCAATTACAAATCCTTCCTTCATCATCACACCTAGTCTATTTTACCAGAAATTATATATCCGAAGGCATCACAGAACTTGACACAAAACATTATCGTGCGCTACTAATAATATCCCGGCATAATGTCTGCATCGCGTGACACCGCCGTGGCGGATTTATACACAAAGTTAGGGCAACTTTGAAAGTTTTGCACCTTGTGTGCTCTGCGAGGAAACGTGTGTCTGTTGAACCTTGGGCTTGATTACCACGTACAATATTTAAGACTTACCACCGATTTCTTGTTCGAGTGTCAAACACGTGTCCAATTTAACACACATTGAAATTAATCAAATGTGAATTGGAAGAGGATAGGATTTAATAATTTTACACTCTTCTTAGCAAAGGAACTTTATTCCGCGCTCGCTCTTGATATGGAATGAACTCCTTGCTGGGGTTTTATAAGCGACTACAATATGGGGTTTTTCAAGGAGGGAATTAGAAAGTTCTTACAAGGTCGGCAGCACGAGTGTGGCTCCCTGATGTTGCACACATCCATTGGCCACGGTAACCACTTTCTATCACTTGGGCCGTGTGCCTGTCTGCCATCTAAGTTTAATAAAAAGCAAATCAAATGGGATCAGCTTTCCACCGTACCTACATATTCTATAGTAAGCTATTGGTGTACAATAAAGAATTATCTATCTGGTCCTAAGTCCTGCTCCAACTATCTTCATCCTAGCGTTAACCCCCGTCGCATCCGATGCTTTCACCTCAGAGGCTGGGGTCCGCTTTACCAGTCTAACTGCGTATTTGGCTGAACTTCGATATTTTCCGTGAAGTGACTGCATTCAATGCATCGATAACCTCCACAACCCTAAGGTGATATCGAGGAATTGAATTTAAACCAGTTCTTGAAGTTTTAGGGCTCCAACTACCCATAACGACTGCCATTGATGTTCGTATGGCAACCGGGACCTCCTAGGTACGGCCAGACTAATATTCCAGACCAGAGACCAGACCATATTCGTGCATACAAATATTTACACTGACCAAGGATCGAACTCGCGCCTGCTGCGTAGCGGCCGCGTTCACTACTTCACGTTCACACTGGATGTTTGTTTTTCCATCACGGTCTAACAGCTGAACGGGTTTGGCTATTTGGTGCAGGAATAACACATGGACTACTTTCTCCCTAGAATAAGCTCCCGTGGGTTCACCACCTCCAGATTAGGTACTCTGGTCCTCTGTTAAAGTTACGTAACTAAACACCCCATAAACTTATCCTTCTAGCTGTATTCTCGGTGAAGGTCCATAGTGGCTTACACGTGAAAAAAGGTCCATTCAGGGCATTCAGACTCGTGCTATGTTGAGCGTGCTATTAAACGTTTTGCAAAAGAGGTAATAGAAATACGTACACCGTCCACGTGTGCTTTTAGTACGTTTTTTTATACCACTTAGGTGGCAGACAAGCACACGACCCACCTGATGGAATGGGAGTCTTACGACCCTGTAAGCACAGAGAGTTTATGTGCCATCAGTGCAGAAGACAAAGCAGGACAATCCTTTGGTCTTCCCACTGACAGCACACTGTGCGCTATAAAAGGAACTTCATCCCATGCACGCTCAAGCTGCGGAATGGACTGCCTGCTGCGGTTTTCCCAAGCGACTACAATTTGGGGTCCTTCAAGAAGGGCAATAGAAGGTTTTTTCAGAGTCGGCAGCACGAGTGTAAATCCTTTGGTGATCCATACGTCCATAAAAAAAATAATGTCTGCCACCTAAGTACCTAGTATAAAAAGCACAAACATTCTCCAGTGAGCGCTGGCTACCCTATTCACCACCGGGAACAGAAAAAGTGGTTATTATGGCCGCGGTATTCTGTAGTATTTTATGACCTATAAGAATACCTATGTTATTATAATGAAATGATACCTTCAATCACATATTTTTGAACATTTTTGGACTATAATTACCAAATGTTTTCATTCAATATCTACTACAATTTTCCATCGAATATTGGAACTGAAACAATATGATTCATATTAACTGGTCACCTACCAGGGAACCAATGGGCCCCTATATGGGAGACATTGTTTTTATACCACTTAGGTGGCAGACAAGCACACGGCCCACCAGATGGGCCCAAGTGGTTACCGTGACCTAATGAACGTGTGTAAAACTAGAGGAGCCACACTCGCACTGCCCACCCTGTAAGCACAGAGTTTCTGTGCCGTCAGTTTAGAAGACAAAGCAGGAGCCTTTAGTCTTCCCACTGACAGCACATACTCTCCAATGAGCTCTGGCTACCCTACTCACCGCTGGGAACACAACACGAAGTTATTATGGCCACGGTATTCTGTAGGGCGGAGGTACTTCCCCAGTCGGACTGCTTAGTTGTGCGGAAATTCCGCCATGTCCTGCCTCCTAGGGGGACGAATTCTAGGAAACCCACGGGTCACATTGCTGGGATTCGAGCAGACTCACATAGGTCACTAGAGGTAATCGATCTAAACAATATAAAGTTCTCTATCTATAGGCGCAAATAGAGTTTTTATCATTTTGAATGAATTCATATCAAACAGGTTTTAGAATTGTTATAAATTCTATGAATAAAACAAAAAAGCGACACCGTGACCACTAGAGCTTTTATAGCTATGAAAGCTTGTCTGCTAAATAATAAATATTTTTCAATGCTTTGCCGTGCATTATCATTTAGGTGCATCACAAAAGTCAAGGTCAAAGTCAAGGTCAAAGTCATTTATTTTCAATTTTGAACAAGTTTAGTTTACCACTGCTTCTAAGGCGCTAGTGGAGCAGAAACGGCACAACAAACTCCACTGCGGCATTTTTAAGACGTCAATTTACAATTAGCCGCGTGGTTTCCGGCAGAGTAGAATTTGGACTATCCCATCTCTTCCCATGCGGTGTCGTACAAGACGAGTAAGGGTGTTTAACATCAGACAGATACATATACACAGCCCAGACTCTGCCTCAGATGCATGGCTTGAGTCAAGAATAGTGCCCGGAATACGGCAATAGGCTTACCCTCTATTATGTGGGACCGAATACATAACATAAACTTACGCTTATATCCCCGAAGGGGTAGGCAGAGGCGCTAAATTGATCAAAATATAAACTATCGAAAAGATTTCTTACTCAATTTCAAATCAATCTTATTATGCCTTATTTCCGTATAAACATAACGTGGACTGAAATAAATGCGATATTTTTTGCACTACGCCCCAGCACGCTATGACGTCACCACGTGCCTCGATATTGTATCGAACGTTTTCGGGCCGCTCGAGAAATTGAATTTTCAATATCAAATATCTTTATAACTATTTGCCATTAAACTATTTCACTTTAACAGTTCCATATATTATTGTAAAAAGTAATTATTACGATAATTATAAAATAGGAAAAATCCCTGCCTGCTAAACTAACTTTCAAACTTTTGCATACCATGATTTACGATAATGTTTACGGGAACTAACCATTTTTAGTCAGGTGAATCAAAGGTATGTATGTACCTATACCATGATCGCGTTAATTCCCGTTAACATTATTGTATATCCCTGCCTGCTGTTTTACGGATGAGGCTCTTATTCTCAATTTATCTCCTTTATAAAACCCGATTTCAATAACTTACGTTTTCACCCAAGAAGGTCCAGTTCGAGAAAAATGTCCTTGGGTCGGCCGGTGTGCGAGAGATATGCCTGTCAACCAAACCTTCCGCAACCAAAGACGCCCACAGGCGCCGTGCGTTTTACTCGATTCGAGTGCCACATGATCTCTTCCACCGGCGATGGAATTTCCGTGGGGATTTTTCTCACGTAAAATGAAAGGTCAGCTAAAACTATGCGTAACAATGATATGCGTAACAGTGATAGAGAATGGGCCGTGTGGTTTCCGGCAGAGTATGATTAAAGCCACTCCATCTCTTCCGATGCGGTGTCGTACAAGGCGACTAAGGGATAGGGTTGTTTAACATCAGACAGATATATACAATCCAGACTCAGCCTCATATATAAGTACATGACTCGAGTCAACAATAGTGCCCGGTATACGACAATAAGCTCATCCCCTATTATGTGGGACCGAATTCAATGACTGGTGAAATGTAGGTGTTAATTCACCTCTCCTTAACCCTCCGGGGATAAAGGCGTGATTATATGTATGTATGATAGAGAATTGAAGATAAAAAGAAAAGACAAGTGTTTATTCCACATGTGTAGTTCAATCAGGCACCAAGTGCTATCGATCAACAGTACAAACAGTCTACAATTGAATTAATCGTAAACGTCATACCCATGATTGTTTTAATTATCCGTCGATCTCGACTGTGTGTCATGTCGGAAACCAAAAACGGTTGGGAGATACAAAGGGATAAGCGGAATGAATGAATGAAATTAAACACAATCATGAGACATGTGAAATTGTTTTATTTTATTTATTTTGTCTTTATTAATAAAATATGTTTGCGAGTTCTGTTCGTTCTCTATTCGTATAATGAGATAAGTGGTTCCTTTTTGTTCGTGTATTCTTGCAAAAAAATTTGATTAAATTTGAAATTTCTATATAAATAAAATCACAATAATTAATTTTATTCAAATTTCTTTATAACTTTCCGTTTTGATTTTTAGTAAAACTTAACTAATTTGACTGGTCTGCCCAATACCCAATTATAAATGTTATCGGTTTCGGGTACTCTTGACATGTCCTTTCTTCAAAATGCCTTCGATCTGATTGACATACGTATGTCAACGTGGGCCCCTACCGGGTTGTCCATTCACCTTCGCTTCATAGATCTGCTTCGTCAGTCTTCTTTCGTCCATCCTCTCCACGTGTCCGATCCATCTAAGCATCCCTTTCTCTATCTCAGTCACTACATCTTCAAATGCACCACAACCCTAAAATGTCCAACAACTAGTTTAACTGCAATGCTTCGATATTGCGAATGGGTTTTGGAGGTCATATGGCAGTCGCTTCACCGAGAATATTGAAGTTTAACCAAACACACAGTCTTGTTGAGTTGATGAAAGCCTCGGTTGCGACCGGGTATAACGCTAGGATATTTTCTTATTGGACTATCTTACACCCAAAAATTATATGAAGCCAAAAATGGCGGCGTGTGGGTCGAATCGAATGATTCGAGTCCCACATAACCACCTCCGATGGCCAGTGAACTTATTATATTCAGTTTAGGCCATAAACTTTTTTTTTTATACCACTTAGTTGGCAGACAAGCACACAGCCCACCTGATGGAAAGTGGTTACCGTGACCTATGGACGTCTGTAACACCAGAGGAGTCACAGTCGCGCTGCCAACCCTGTAAGTACAGAGTTTCTGTGCCGTCAGTAGAAGACAATGCAGCACAAGCTGGTTGCGCCGAAGTGGAAACTGTATTTTTGACACGGAAACACACTCCTTTTATACCCGTCTCCTCTCCCGCACTAATCATAGATATGGCTTCCGTCCGCCATTTGTGAAATATAGACACTCAGTCTCGCTTTGAACTAGCCAGCGTGATGACGGACCGCGCTCGCGTCTCTCAAAAATGATTAATATTTGTTACATTTTACCGCTTCATAGACCTTTACCGATCGGATTGTGCCTCTCGTGTGTTCCTCAAGTGATCTAGTGATGCTGACGGCAGCTCCTGAGCAAGGAAGAGAAGATCCGTGTACCGGCTGCGATGAAAACACGTGTGTCGTGAAGGTTAGTGCATCCTCTCCTAATTTCTCGGGTTGCATTCATTGCTTGGATCACTCCCGCGGCAACCCGACCACCTGTCTTTTGTGTGTAAAGCGTCAATGGAACAGTTAGCTACTTCCCGCAATACAGTCCATTACCGCACTCGGCCATGCGCCACCATTTTTGGTCCGGATCGAGCCGGATTCTTAGCCGTAGTTCGTATTTTGTTATTATTCTAATGGGAATGAGCGCACCGCACCTAAGTGCCTGGTTATTTTAGTAGAAAACCCCGCATCCAGACATTTAGGCTTAGAATTTGTTGTCCGTTCGCCGCTGGCTCGCATTGTACCTACCTAATACATAAATAGGTTAGGTAGCGTATCAACACTCAGTCGTAGTTTGCAATTTTCGCACCGCACCTAAGTGCCTGGTTATTTTAGTAGAAAACCCCGCATCCAGACATTTAGGCTTAGATCTTAGGTATACTAGACACCCTAGTGCATAGGCACAGTGTAATACCTAACGCATTTGGCTTTGTTTTGTTTTTTTCAATTACGTTGTTCTCGGCTCGCGTCGTATTTGCCTAGTACCTGCGTGGGTAGACACGTGGCTGTACCTACCTCGCTCGCATCTCATCCCAATTCATACGAAAGTATTTTAATTTGAATAGATATTACGCAATACTTAATCTCTGAAATAATAGTTGAACCTAGACAGCGACCATCGCGTAGGTACGACCTTGTTGCTATGCGCGTTAGTTCAAGCTTGCACTGGCAGTCATAAGTACCTACCTACCTACGGTTATCGCTCGCGCCGCCTCGCTGCTCTGTACCGCTAAGATTAAGTCATTTCATATTTGTTATTTACCGCACTTTAGTTTGAGATTTAATTGTAAACATGTCCCCAAAGGTTGATAAGACCGGTAAGGTTCAATTGAAACTTTTATACGCTAAAAAAGAAATGATTTACTCTCGCGTACAATCGATCTATGATAATGCACTTAAAACCTCTGATTTGGTCATCAGAGATTCGTTCTTGTGTTCTATAGAAAACTTAGATAGTCTACGCGCGGATTTCGAAACCTTAGTACATGACATCAATGTTTTAGAGTTGAATTTGGATCCCGATTACTCAGTGAGTTATCAAGCCTTGTCGTCGTTTGACGATTTGTATTGTCGTATCAAACGCGTCGCTAGGAGTTTGGAGAAACCGGCTGACCTACCCAACCCCACTCGCGACCGACCTAAGTTGCCACCAATTCAAATACCCGAATTTGATGGTAACATTCGCAATTGGTGTCTATTTATAGATAGTTTTGAGAATACGATAGATAAGAACGATTCGTTGACAGATCACGAAAAATTGCATTATCTCGTTGAAAAATTGACTGGTAAAGCTATAACCGCTTGCGCTGGAATTACGTTTAGTGCCGGGAATTATAATTTAATTTTAAATACTTTGAAAGCTAAGTATGAGGATAAAAGATCGGTAGCTAACGCCTATTTAGATCAGATGTCTGATTTGAAATCTATTACGGCATGTAACGATCAAAACTTAGAGAAATTTCTAGATACTTTCGCGTCAGCTGTTCGCGCCGTAAAGAACTTGAAGATCGATGACCTCTGCGACTTCGTATTTTTGTATATGGGTTTAAAGAAATTAGATTCCGAAACCATTCGTTTGTTTGAGTCGGATCATCGCGGCAGTAAAATTCCTAAGTTCGAAGACTTAGAAAGTTTTGTTCGCGAGCATATAAAGGTATTGCAACGCTCTTCATCGAAACATGAAGGCGCGAAGAAGGTTGTTACTTCTGAACGCAAAATAGATGCCTCATCGAGGTCACCGAGGTCAACCCATACTTATGTTAGTACCGCACCAGCACATGTACAATCACCTGTTTGCTCTTTGTGTAGTACTCATCATTCGCAACTGTACAGGTGTCCTGGTTTTCTAAAGTTGTCGCCTAGTGATCGTTATAAATTTGTTCGCGCTAATAATTTTTGTTTTAATTGTCTCGGTACTAAACACCGCGTTGTTTTATGTAATAGTAGAAATAGTTGTCGCAAATGTCAAGCGAGACACCACACTTTGCTTCATTTTGAGAATAGTAATGCCGCATCCAATGTGAGCACGGTTGGCTCGTCGAGCGGTGACACACGGCGGCCTGCGCCGCAGCCGCAGCCCGCGCTCGCGCGCGCTCCGGCCCGCCCGGTGACCGCCGCGGATGACGTCACCTTGTGTTCGTTCTCCGCTAGTGCTGCACTCACTACTGTGTGTCTTGCGACCGCTCGCGTTGTTATTGTTGATGCATTAGGTAAGCCGCGCATTGTTCGAGCGCTGTTAGATGGCGCTTCGCAAAGTAATTTTATTACTCAAGATTGTTGTCGGCGTCTTGGTTTCAATGTTGATAAGCGTTCAACCCGCTCAGTGGTGAAGGGTTTTGGAAGCTTACGGTCAGCTGTTCGTGGCACCGTTAAAACAAGGTTTAGATCTCGTTTTAATAATAATATTTGGTTTGACATGGATTCGCTCGTTATAGATAGAATAGCTGAACAGTTGCCTACCGTCCCGGTTGACACGTCTTTATTAACGAAATTTAAAGACTTGCCTTTAGCAGATGAGACTTACGCTGTTCCTGGAGTCGTCGATATATTGATCGGCGCTTCGATTCTCCCGCACCTCCAGTTATCACGTAAGGTTCAAGGGGGGCCGACGTACCCCGCTCCGCACGCACTGGAAACAGTTCTTGGTTTTGTTATAATTGGTTCCGCACCCGCTTCTATGGATAGTTTTAGTCACTCGACTGCTTCGTTCTGTTGCACCGTCGAGCCGCCACTGGAGTCTACCATCCGCAAGTTTTCGCTCGGTGGCTCCCGTGTATCCGCTGAAAAACGCTTTCTTTGTTTGGAACGAAAGATGCAGGCGTCCCCAAAGTCGAAGCGGGCCTATGATGAGGTTGTTAACGAATATTTAGATAAAGGTTACATCTCACCTGCGCCTGCGGACACTGGCGGGACCCAGCCTTCGTACATTATCCCGCACCGCGGAGTTATTAGAGAAGATAAGCTTACTACTAAAACTCCGCGTAGTTTTGGATGGCAGTGCTAAGACTAGCACTTCCGTGTCGCTTAATGACATTTTGTATTGTGGTCGGAATCTTTAAGGTAATTTATTTGACATAATTGTAAATTTTCGCATTAATATTAGTAGAATTTTAGCTTTTAGGACTCAACAGTCGCTTTGTGTTGGGCCCACTCTTCGCCCCATCGTTGGGACACATTCGTCGCTAATAGAGTGGCAAAATTCAATCTGAATTGGCGCCACATAATCTCTTTCACGTTGCTGGCACCGACAACCCAGCCGATTGTCTCTCTCGTGGATTGCTTCCTTCGCAAATTTTGGATCACCCGTTGTGGTTTGGTGGACCGTCCTGGATTCATGCCGCGTTAGATGGGTGGCCAGTTAGTCAATTCAATCCCACTACGGTTTCCGAACCACCCGAGGAGAAGAAGCACTCGCTTGTTGTATCGGTCCCACGTGAAGAGACCCTTATTTTGTTGTTGGCTAATCGCGTCTCGTCTTGGTCGAGACTGTTGCGTTGTGTTGTTTGTTCGCCTCTGCCCGCTGCCTAGCCAGCAGTAGGCACGAGCTCCAATCTAGGTTTATATTTTAGTTGTTATTTCCCAAACCTAGATTTAGATTAGACTTTAGATTTGTTTCGCATTTGTCGTTTCGAAGGTAACCCTTCAAGCCGGGGGGAATGGTTGCGCCGAAGTGGAAACTGTATTTTTGACACGGAAACACACTCCTTTTATACCCGTCTCCTCTCCCGCACTAATCATAGATATGGCTTCCGTCCGCCATTTGTGAAATATAGACACTCAGTCTCGCTTTGAACTAGCCAGCGTGATGACGGACCGCGCTCGCGTCTCTCAAAAATGATTAATATTTGTTACATTTTACCGCTTCATAGACCTTTACCGATCGGATTGTGCCTCTCGTGTGTTCCTCAAGTGATCTAGTGATGCTGACGGCAGCTCCTGAGCAAGGAAGAGAAGATCCGTGTACCGGCTGCGATGAAAACACGTGTGTCGTGAAGGTTAGTGCATCCTCTCCTAATTTCTCGGGTTGCATTCATTGCTTGGATCACTCCCGCGGCAACCCGACCACCTGTCTTTTGTGTGTAAAGCGTCAATGGAACAGTTAGCTACTTCCCGCAATACAGTCCATTACCGCACTCGGCCATGCGCCACCACAAGCCTTTAGTCTTCCCACTGACAGCACAAATTCTCCAGTGAGCTCTGGCTACCCTACTCAATATATAATAACACAAATAGAACAACAGTCTCCTCGATGTCCAATGTTCTTCTATTAATGGCTTCTGCAGAGAAAGGCTGCAATTTTGCCAGTGTCAAGTAAATTATAAATGTTTTATAAAATTATTAATAGCGAGGCGCCATCGTGTGGTAATGGAGAAAGAATACAAATTATCACCAACCCATTGCATCCGACAGGTATAGTAAGGCGACTTACGGAAAATTGGCAGGCGATATCACTGCGAGAGAAGGAAAACTCGAAATAAAACCCTGTACCAACCCGTCTGGCCAGCGTGGAAACAGTAGGCCAAAGCCTCCCAATATTGGGAGAGACCTATATCCAGCAGTGGACTGTGATGGATTAATTGAATGGCGAGACGCCAATGTCAAGTTTTTCTAGAAATTCCACCAGAGCCACGTTATCCACACACCAACATCCGATCAAGAACCAAGCGGTTCGGTGACTCTTTCCTCTGTCGCACCATTAAGGCCTGGAATGCATTACCAGCTCACGTGCTTCCTTCTTCCTACAGTCCCTGGTCCTTTAAGCGGGGCGTGAAAAAGCATATGATGAGGCTGTCAAGCTCAGTGTCACCATTGTCACACGGTATGTGTAAGTAATAGTGACGCTCTTTTCTGAGACTTTGCCTTCAGCTTACCATCAGGCAAGGCGAAGTCTAATTGACGTGTTCTATATAAAAAAAACACCTCGTTTAGGCACATAAAGAGCACTTATGAACGTCAAAATTGTACAATTATGTCAAGAAATATTATAAAAATGATAAGAATGTGTCAATGTGACTTCATGTGACGACCACCAAAATAGTGATCAACAATGTGGCTTCGACAGATGGTATATCATGCCTGTATTGTAGAAAAGTGGAAATATTTATATAAGTCCTAATGGTAGTCCAATCAATGAAGCCGCTGATTATTTAAAACTGCAAGCTCATTCGTCACCGTTTCTTAAATATAAATCAAGTTGAACTTTCAAAGCGATGACGAATTTTAGTTACCCCGATGTGAAAGAGGCATTATATATATAGGTAAGTATACATGATGGAGGATTTCGACATTACCTGGAGGTAAAGTACTCTAATAAGTCCAAACCACTCATAGGAAACATTCCCTTATTTTTGAAAGAAACAAAACTGCATTCAAACATTTTCGAAAACTCGTTTGCCATTCCCGGAAATTAAACGGACTAAACTCCGCAAAGTTACATCCTGTATTTTTGTAGCACCAATTGATAGTGTCAAACATAAGGATCAAATCTCTCTAACAAACATTGTAAATTAAATGAAGGGAGTTCAAATATCTTAACTTATTTATAATTTAACAAAATACATAAACTACGTAATTTATTAATTACGTTCTACTGTATTTTGTTTGAGATTTGTTTTGTAAACGTTTTGGTGAGAAATAAACATTATTATTATTATTATTATTATTAAACTTCAAAATTAACTCAAAGATCCAACAGATATCATATTAACAATAAAATTCCATTTCCAGTATTTAGAGTACTTTCCCTACAGGTAAAATCAAAATCTTCCACGTTGTACATAGGTTTCAGAATGTTCAAGATACTGGTCAATGAGTGCAACGGACTCGTCGGAGGAAAGTTATGTGCCCGCCAAAACCTCTGAATATTTGATAAGCCCAATACTGGATGTTAGCTATTGACCGTGCTACGATAGAATCTCTCTGTAGTACCTATGTAGATCATTAAGCGTCTGTAGCTTAGAGGTTAAGGAGTTGTCCTTACGATCGAAAGGTCTCCGGTTCGAGTCCTGGCCATTACACTACCGACGTGAAGCCACTTCTAACACAAGCATTTTAGCTTAGCTGGAGGGGTTAGAGGGAATATTGGTTATAATATTCTTTTTCAAAAAAAGTACATATTTCTTTTGTAGTACACATTTCTAGACATATAATTTCAATGGATATGTTTGATGTTCATATATTCTGTACTTAATAAAGATTTTAATAACTCACGCAAAATCCCCCTCCCCCCCTCCTATTTGGACACGCACAACTGGTTGCCGGCGATAAGAAGCAAGTAAGACAAAGAACAAAGATATGATTTTTTTATACCACTTAAGTGGCAGACAGGTACACGGCCCACCTTATAGGAAGTGGTTACCGTGGCCTATGGACGTGTGCAACAGCAGGGGCCAGTAAGAAACCTTCTAATGCCCCTCTCGAAGAACCCCATATTGTAGGCGCTTGGAAAACTCGCAGCAGGGAGTTCGTTCTACAACTTGGGTGTGCGTGGGATGAAGTTCTTTTCAGTTCGCATCGTCTCAGGTTGCAAGATGTGAGGATGAATTTCCTGCCTATGGCGAGCAGTGCATTGATAGAATGTAGCTGTGGGCATCATGTCAAACAATTTATCAGAGCACAAACCATTATATAGGCGGTTGAACACACACTGCGAGGAACAACACCAGAGGAGTCACACCCGTGCTACCGACCCTGTAAGAACGGAGAGTTTCTGTGGTGTCAGTGCAGAAAAAACAATCAGGACAAGCCTTTAGTCTTCCCACTGACAGCACATAAACTCTCTAGTGATCAAGGAATAAGTAGAATACATTGCATTCGAGCTTTTGATCAAAATGGTTTACTTTAGTAAAATCTAAACGCTTGGCCGGAGCAATCATTTGTAAATGAATTGACGTATTGGCACGTGAAATGACGTATTGCCAACATGTCCTCCACTTTACCGTTTGTATTGTTCATTTCAGTGTGACGCGACTTGATTTGCCGGCCATGCGAATGATATTCAATAGTATCACAGTATATGAGGTACACTATATTTGTAAATAACAGAACAGGTACTTCAAAGACACTCAATGAAATTCAATGATACTTTGCTTAGTGTGGTTTGGAACAAATTGTATACAGATAGACATAATATAATGTATTCACAGTTTATATAGAGGTTTCTCGGCAGAGTAGAATTTGGGCTATCCCATCTCTTCCCATGTGGTGTCGTACAAGGCGACTAAGGAATAGGGCTGTTTTAACATCATACAGATATATACAGCCCAGACCGAATACAATGATCGGTAAAATGTGCGTTTTAATCCACCTCTGCCTAACCCTCCGGGGATAAAGGCGTAATTATATGTATGTATGTAGGACACAACGGCATGCCCGTTCTAATTGGTCTAGTAACCTCGTGTTGTGTTCCCGGCGGTGAGTATGGTAGCCAACGCTCACTGGAATGTTTATGTGCTGTCACTTGAAAGACCAAAGGCTTGTCCTGTTTTATTTTCTGCACATAAGGCACAGAAACTCTGTTCTTACAGGGTTGGCAGCACATGTGTGACATCCCAGGTATTGCACACGGTACACGGTAACCACTTTCAAATTGTGCGTGTGTTGTTGAAATCAAATAATTTTATTTTATAATTACTGTTCACTGTTTGTCTTTTATTCCATTCCATTATATATAATACCAACTTGTGACTAGAAATAAATATTTCATCGTTGAACTTCTGAACCGACAGCGATGAAACTTGTCAAAAAAAAGTGTGTGCAAAATATAGGAAAACTTGTAACCACGGTTTAATTCGCTAACAACATCCATGCAGATGAAATCCATACTTATATTATTATAAATGCGAAAGGAAGTCTGTGGATTAAGATATAGAAAAAATTAAATCGGTTCAGGCGGAATTCGAACCCGCGATCTTTCCTTTACAGGGGGAACACTCTGACCACTAAGCTACAGAACCTTCGCCCAAAACCAAAAATTCTTTCAAACATGTATCCGTCTTATGGCGACGGTATGAATAGTTGGCATACTAAATGCTTTAAAATTTCATTGAATACTAACTCGGTTGGTCAGTCTGTCTATTACGCATGCACACCTAAACCACTGTACCGATCTTAATGCAATTTAATACAGGGATGGAGTAGAGCTTAGGAAAGGTCGTAGGCTACCTTATATTGTGGAGAAAGGGGGTTAAGTGGGTTTAAATTGGGAATGAAAGTTTCACATTTTGAGAACACAGTTTTTCCACATTGTTTTTTATTGAACCTAACCGGTTGTGTAAACCTTTGAGGATGCCGCAAGACGATACCGGTTAGCTTAAAGAATAAATAAGGTGAGTGTTCTGACGAGCTCTTCCAACTAATCCCACCATCTTCTTTCCTACATAGGACAACACGTGCAGGCCTTAGATGTAACCCTCACACTGTGCAGAATATACGAGCAAGAACCAAGCGATTCGGAGACTCTTTTCTTTGCCGCACTACCAAGACCTGGAATTCATTACCAGCACACGTGTTTCCTTCTTCCTACAGTCCCGGGGCATTTAAGCGGGGCGTGAAAAAGGATCTGATGAGGCCCCCAAGCTGACGCCAAGCGAGCCACCATTGTAGCACTTAGTGTCTGTAATGGTGACCTGGAGTCTCTTTCCTGAGACTTTGCCTTTAGCTTACCATCAGGCGAGGTGAGGCCAAGTTGGCGTGTCCTGTATAAAAAAAAAATAAAAAAAAATACTGTGGAAAAAGTACAAGTGTGTATATATATATATATATATATATGTATAACAATAAATAAAAGAAACGAATGAATGAAAATAAAACAAAAGCTTCGGTAGCTTAGTGGTTAAGGAGTCGGCCTTACGTTCGAGAGGGTACCTTCGAATCCTGCCCATTACACTACCGATGTGAACCCACACGTAACACAAGCAATTTAGCTTGGCAGGAGGGGTTAGGGAGAATATTTTCATTAAAAAAAAACACTAATTGCCATCAATCAAAAGTACAAATAGGGTCAAAGTGTGTATGAAAGTTAATCAATTTTGAAGGTAACCTGATGAAATATGATATGTTACTCAGATTAGATCTTGGGAAAGATATAAATAAAGTATTTATTTCGATAACCGATATTCACGTGGTCGGAGCCGCGGGCCACAGATATCAACGATAAAAGTGCCATTTGTTTAAAGAGAATAGCGAAAATTTACCCAACATCGCATTGAATTAGTCTCAAAGACTGATTCTATTAATGAACAAAATTAACATTTGATCTTCACCAAAATACTTACTTAGATTGAAGATATCTCATTTCAAACGGACGCTGAGTTTTGAATTTATATTTAGAAAGTGACAGTTAATTTTACAGATAGAAAGGAAAGTTTGATTCAGTTATCATTTTGATATTTTAGAAGTTTGAGTATTAATTATCAAAATGTACAGTCGAACAAAGGATGTAAGTATACACCTTTTCTAATAAAGTTGTATTATAAAAAATAACATCTACGTTTTTAGAAGTAGGTTATAAGAATTGTCATCGTTATGCTGTTCTCAAGTACTTATTTTCTTGTTCTCGTGGATATAGAAAATCTGTATTGTTATTATTTTTTTTATACCACTTAGGTGACAGACAAGCACACGGCCCACCTGATGGAAAGTGGTTACCGTGGCCTATGGACGTTTGTAACACCAGAGGAATCACAGTCGCACTGCCAACCCTGTAAGTACAGAGTTCCTTTGCCGTCAGTGTAGAAGACAAAGCAGGACAAGCCTTTAGTCTTCCCACTGACAGCACAAATTCTCCAGTGAGCTTTGGCTACCCTACTCACCGCTGCGAACACAACACGAAGTTATTATAGCCGCGGTATTCTGTAGGGCGTTATTATGTATTTTGGTAATTTCTTTAAAAATCTAGTTGAGTTTGGTAAAACCGCGTGGTTTTTATTTCATTTTGTTTATTTGCTACATAACACAGATTACACTTGTGATTATAATGATAAGATTATACAATCAAACTCTGAATTGTAATCCATAAACTTGAGTAAATAAAAAAATCAAGAAGAATTAATTAACACTAAGTACTTAATAACTATTCAAAAGACGTTTGTATACTACTTAGTTACATAGTGGTTCCCGGCAGAGTAGAATTTGGGCCACCCCATCTCTTCCCATGCGGTGTCGTACAAGGTGACTAAGGGATAGGGCTGTTTAACATCAGACAGATATTTACAGCCCAGACTCAACCTCAGACGCGTGTCTCGAGTCAACAATAGTGCGCAGAATACGGCAATAGGCTCACCTCACGTTGGACGAAATATAATGATTGGTAAAATGTGGGTGTTGTACTGTTTAACCCTCCGGGGATAACGGTGTGATAATATGTATGTGTATATATGTATATTAGTAGTTACAAACAAATATATCAATGCTAGTTATCCTTGCCACCCGTGTGTCTCTATAGAGCAAGCATTAAGAGTGCGGAGTGAATTGGCTCCCAAGGAGAGGAAGTTAGTTCAAACCCGTGCCAGTAACACCTATGCCTAACACCTCGAGCATAATTATAAGTATATATGTATAGGTATATAATGCTACTAAAGTTATTTCTTCTTCTATTTTAATTTTATTACCCACGTATACCTAAATTCATAATTTAAATATTCACTTTCGGAATGGTAATGTACAAAAGTGAAAGTAATCCATCAATTTTGGAGCCAATCCTTGGGGCAATAGTCGAGAAAAGAGAAGCTTACAGCGGCCCAAAGCCACAGTAGGCACATAACAAGATGTATACATCTATTATTAAAAAGGAGAATACAAATGTTGAAACATTTGTATTTTTGTGATTTAGAAGTGTTACTTAGTGAAAACTTATCACGACGGGCGACACGCAGTATTTCTAATGTAAGACACGTCAATTTTACTTCACCTCGCCTGATGATAAGCGGAAGGCAAAGTCGCACGAAAGAGAGTCGCGATTGCAGATACATACTACTTTACAATGGTGGCACTCAGCTTGACGGCCTTATCAGATGCTTTTACAAGCCACGCTTAAAGGATCCGGAACTGTAGGAAGACAGTAAGTAGACTTTTGAGGAACCAGTATATGGGTGTTATGATCTTCTAGCACTAGTAATTTAATGGTTAGGGGCCATCGGCCTTACAATCGAGAAGTCCTGGCTATAAGAACCAGATACCTCTATATCATGTACGTGGCACCCCTTCTAACACAAGTAATTTTCCTTAATTGGGGGGTCTAACGGTAATAATTTCAGTTATTCTTTAAATTAAAAGTACTTTTAAAAACAGTTAAAAGATCCTAGTAATAAAAACAAACAATTACGCCGATATCCCCGGAGGGTTAGGCAGAGATGTTTTAACATTCACATTTCACCAATTATCCCAGTCGCAGGCAAACACACTCGCGCACTCACACACTCACACACACTCTCTCTCTCACACACACACACACTCACACACGCACACACAGATGTCAAACTTATACATCGAGCGGAAATCGAACACGCACCTCTGCATAGCAGTCGAACGCTCTACCACTACACCACTACGCCACAAATACCGTCATTGGACTTATGTATGTAAGCAACATCGCAATGTTCTCAACAAGCCCAAATGCTTGTTGAGAACTCTGACAAAGATGAATGACATTGACGAGGGCGTGCCTCCAGGGACAATTGTCTTTTTACTGAACATTACTTTCCAGTATCGTATATTTACGCCTGTGAATACTCCAAGAGGTAGACAGAGCTGTTTTAACTCATATTTACTAATCTTACAGTTACGGTTCTTGAACCTAGTTTATTCTGTGATGGACAGTGATCACCGTGGCCTATGGGCGTGTGCATGTGATCACACCCCTCTTACACAAATATATAAATTGATAACGATTTTTTTTTAACCGCTTAGGTGGCAGACAAGCACACGTCCCACCTGATGAGAAGTAATTGTCGTGGCCTATGGACGTATTCAAGATTGGCAGCGCGAATGTAACGCCCCTGGCGTTACACTCGCGCTGCCGATCTTGAAGAAACCTTCTGATGCCCCTCTTAAAGAACCCCATATTGTAGGCGCTTGGGATAACCACTGCAGGGAGTTCATACCACAGCTTAAGCGACCGTCTCAGGTCGCAATGTGTGTTTTCGGATTTGTCTTGTTCAATACAACATGTCAACCCTAGTCCACCCACAGAGTTTTCGGATTTATCTCGCAACTAATCCACCGCAAGGTTCGGCATTTAGTTGACAAGCTAGGCGGTTAACTGAATACCTAATTAGTTGGCTGCGACAAATACACTTAATTAAAAAGCTATCACTTAACATTAGAAACAGACACACCAATCTTCATTTGAATAGGTTTACTTAAATATGAAAATCGTTTTAAAAATCTGTTAATGTTCAACAACTTCTGAAGGCAACTGTACTTACCTACCTCCCGGGTATATAGTATACAGATGGGTATTAGTCAAAAAAAGTTCAGTTTCAGAGTAACATTTTCGCCTATACTTTTACATATAACAGCACTTAAAAGGTCGAAACTTAGGGAGGTTTATTAAATTACCAAATGGACGTGTACCTGTAAAACTTTATATATGAAAGTCTAACAAAGTTCTTTATTACTTTACAGTTATTTTTTTGTTATTGTTTTGCCCGCGGACCAGTCGGTTATTTTCTCGCGCCTTTCCGGGAACCTTTTTTATGTCAACCATATAACTTTTACTAATGACGTAATCACTTCTCAGCCACACGCACGAACGTTTGTTTCATTTGAAATTTCAACGCGAAACTATTATATTTTGAGGAGTCTTGTGTGTGTAACGACACCTCAGAAATTACGTTAAGTTGTCGACCCCGATTGATGGGAAATGGTTACACTCGTGCTGCCGAACAAACCTTCTAATGTTCTTCTTGAACAACCCCATTTTGTAGTCGCTTGGGAAAACCGCAGCAGGGAGTTCATTCCACACCTTGAGTCTGCGTGGGATGAAGTTCCTTCCATACCGCACAGTGTTTGTTTCAACTACACGCCGTGTTCAGTGTCAAATTCTTGGTTATTTATACTGTTGCTTCATGGCAATTGATGTAATTAGTTGTTACACTTATTGAGAACACAATTGTACTTTTCCACATTATTATTATATATTATTAAATTTGATTTGATAAAATAGTTAAAAAAGTGAGTAGGGTAGCCAGAGCTCACTGGAGAATTTGTGCTGTCAGTGGGAAGACTAAAGGCTTGTCCTGCTTTGTCTTCTACACTGACGGCACAGAAACTCTGTACTTACAGGGTTGGCAGCGCACCTGTGACTCCTCTGGTGTTACAAACGTCCATAGGCCACGGTAACCACTATCCATCAGGTGTGCCGTGTGCTTGTCTGCCACCTAAGTGCTATAAAAAAAAGAATAAAAGAGTTCTTAAATGTCAGTGTAAACCTTTGAGGATGCCGTCAGGCGAAACCGCTCAGGTTTAATAACAAATAAAAAATCTGGTGGAAAAGTAAAAGTGTATTCTCAATATGTGTCAAATGCCGTGATATGAGGTGGCCCAATGAGTCAATTCTCTCACACTGCGGCTGATTCTGACCTTCTCCGGTTTCGAGCTGGCAACAACTGTGTGGGAACAACGTTGTCCATCTTACCCCGAAAAAAGAGACACGCATCACGCCAACGATAGCGACGTATGGGGGACGTAATGTGATTACATAATCTGAAACCGAGTACTCTGTACTGTATATGTCCCAATTACAGTAATGACAACGGCTATATCAATCTAAACCTTACCTGCTATAATAATTCAATAATGCCGAAAGACCTTTGAGTGATAGTAATGTGATACTACGCAGTTAAACTGTCACGCGGTACCATTAGAAACTGATACTGTAAGGTGATAGCCCTTTAACGCCATACGCACACAATAAACACGAAACGAGGAAAAAACTTGTCATATTCCCGAAAAATAAAAAAAAAATTGCTGTTGTGTTTCTTAGGAGTGTACAAAATACAATACAAAAATTACACAAATAAATAATTTGAATGGAATTGAATTGAAATTGCGATAGAATCCGTTACGAAGTGGTTTCATTTCAATGTTATTTATTTCAATATTCTGAAACTTCCGAAGGTGCAGCAAGTTCAACGTGCAACGTTCAAGGAGTTAGGACACGGCGGTTTTTCCGCCCAATTGAGCAGTCCGGCTGGGGAAGCACCTCCGCTCTACAGAATACCGCGGCTATAATAACTTCGTGTTGTGTTCCCAGCGGTGAGTAGGGTAGCCAGAGCTCACTGGAGAATTTGTGCTGTCAGTGGGAAGACTAAAGGCTTGTCCTGCTTTGTCTTCTACACTAACGGCACAGAAACTCTATATTTACAGGGTGGGCAGCGCGACTGTGACTCCTCTGGTGCTACAAACGTCCATAGGCCACGGTAACCACTTTCCATCAGGTTGGCTGGTGCTTGTCTGCCACCTAAAACATGTAACACCAGAAAAGCCACACTCGCGCACCCTGTAGGCACAGAGTTTCTGTGCCGTCAGTGTAGAGGACAAAGCAGGACAAGCCCATAGTCTTCCACTACAAATGCAAAAATTCTCCAGTGAGCTCTGGCTACCCTACGCACCGCTTCACCACCACTTCGGGGATTTATACGCGTACATATATGGATGTATGTAGAACATAAGTATTACGTCTGAATTATGTTTACATACCATTTTTTTTCTAACAAAGTCTTCAATACCAACCTTCTAACAATTCGAAGGTAAAATAATTATTGTTATATCTGCATACAGTTACGTTGCATGCTAATTACCATAGACTTACGTGACGTCACGCGATCCTTCTACAAAAATAAGGTAATGCCCCGCTTTACCTTTTTTTTACTAGCAATCGTTTTTGATAAGTAATAATTTATGGGCTCTATTCGTTTGTACTTCGATATTCTTGAAGATTATGGGTTTAAGTATTTTTAGAAAGGTTCCTTTATTAGTCGAAAATGCGAAATCCTGTGAGTGACTAAAAGTTTGTTTCCAAGATTTAACTAGTACAGGATGCAGGAGATATTTTCCACTGCAAAATAACTGTATCTCGCAACAAATTGTACCTGTATACTTAAGTTAATCAGTGGAAAAACGAATTGTAACACATTTAATAAGACCAATAAATAAATAAGTAAAGTAATATATAAATAAAATAAGTAAACTAAGTAAGTGGTTGTTTGCTTTTTTCATTGATGCATTAAATAATAAAAATAAACAAAAGTACAAAAAAAAAAGTAAATAAATAAAATAAAATAACTCACTTAACTCTCGTATTAGAAAATAATGAAAATACTGACATTATTTTTGAAAAAAGAATGCGGACAAAGAAAATCATATCATTTGCAGGAGCGTTTTTGAATTTGGAACATTACAACGCTTTTGGTATACCAAGAATGATAAAAGAGATCCAATCAAAGAGTTTTTAACCCCAGTGCGCCGTTTCATACAACATTGCTGGAGGGAGCGTTGTCATGCTCCAAATTCAAAATGATTTGATATGACTAATGTAACAATTTAATTTTAATAACATTAAATGTTTATTATATTTTTTTTTTATGGCATTCTTTTGAGATAAGCGCTAAATATGAATCGACGGGAATGGCAATTGTCTATCTCATATTAGTGAAGTTCTCACATACGGCTCGGTCTACAAACTCATACTCAACCTGCTGTTGCCTATTTCACGGTCTTTGCAATAATGTACTGTTAAAATAAAGCGCTGTTTAGATTTTTTTACTAGCCTAAACCCATGGTTATACAGGCATGTAATAATAATTCCGTTAATATTAATTCCGTTCCTAACGACCTATCTCGAGATGAGATGAGAAAGGGGGACATGAGATGGATATGGAAATAAAACTGTGCCCTAGGTAAAAATTTAACATCATACACCTCTCCACAGTAGCAACAAAAGATAGACAGAATTCGTAACTATGGCGAGCGAGCAGTCTTTCAAACGATTAGTTCAAAAAATTCACGATATAATTAATGTGAGTATTGAACCTAATGATACTCCGTAAAGACGCTCCGAGAAAAAAAGTGTAATTTTATGGTGTATAGGGACTTATATATGTTTGTAAAAAAAATATTAAAAAATAAAGAAAACCTTTACCTACCAAAAAAACCAGGAAATAGTGTATTTAGGTTTATAAGTAACGCCATGCACGGGAAAATTTTCAATCATGTATCATTATATATTACGTTGAAGTATAGATCTATTAACTGTTTTAAGCATTATCATTAATAATTTTAAATTCGTATTGTTTTTTCTTATAAATAAAGGGGTAAGGTATTTCACAGTAATGCAAAATTGGCAAAAAAGTTACAATTAAGGAAATGTATGACTGTCACAAAAGCAAGAATTCATTTAAATCAATCAATAACTTTTATTTTAACTATATCTCATTTTAGTACTATATTTAAAGTTGGAAAAATAATTTTAGACGTTGTTCTGTTATAACAATGATTTAAGTGTGGGTAGATTTAGAATAACCATTACAAATAAAATAGTGATGTTAGATGACTATAATTCGTATGGCCTTCTCATTAACGACTGAAACGCACGGAAGTCAATGTAATACCGGCCATTTAAATGTATTTCGGCTTATACATAATTAAACTCAGTTAGACAAACTATATACAAAATTTAACGTCACTCATAATTATATTTAAAATTTAAAAAAGTTTAACTTGAAATCTAGCACTTACCTTTTCATCAATAAAACTAGTTCAAAATAAACTTCATATCACTATCACTTAATCAATTACCACTAATTGAAAACTGTTTAACACACTATCACCAAAAAAATATAACTCACAATCAAAAAAGCTAGCAATCCTGGCCACTTTAAAAAATAACTATGACAGCTATTCGATAATTCGAAAATTAAATTTGACAGACACACCACTAAACAGTTGTTCAGGTTTACAATTTGATTATTCACTCGCAGTTAGATCCCGCGTGTGGAATCGAAGAGGGTCGCGCACGTCCTCCCTCACTGTAAGCAAGCAGGCAACTGAGTACGCTGTATACTGGAGTACTGGAGTAGGTGTATAGCGTATCGCAACGCGAAATATGCCCCTGCATAAGTAAATACTAGCTACATTGCAAGTACTGTGCACACAGAGCTTCATAAATAGTTATAATATCTAGTATTTTTCTGAGCAAAGAGTTTTTAATGTTTACGTAGATTTGTCTACAACTTTCGTAGACAATTGTAGATAGTTGTAGAGTGTTGTAGAGGATCGTAGAGTACTGTAGAGTTTTGTAGATAGTACATACATACATACATAAAATCACGCCTGTCTCCCATAGGGGTAGGCAGAGATCACGGATCTCCATTTGCTACGATCCTGACATATTACTCTCGCTTCATTCACTCTCATTACATTCTTCATGCATGCTCGTCGGTTTAGAGTACTCCTGACCTGCCCCTTTTCTAAAACTTCCCCGATTTGGTCCAGGTATGTGCGCCTAGGTCTTCCCCTTCCGACGGTACCATCCAGACTCGCCTCATACACCTGTTTCGTTAGTCTTCTTTCATTCATTCTCTCAACATGACCAAACCATCTCAACATTCCTCTCTCAATTCTCATCACTACATCTTCTATCACTCCACATCGTTCTCTTATCACGCTATTTCTCACTCTATCTTTCAAGGTCAAGCCACACATACTTCGCAACGCACGCATTTCTACTGCATTTACTCTACTCTGATGCTTTTTCTGCCACACCCAACTTTCACTACCATACATAAGAGTCGGCACCAATACTCCTCCATGTACAGCCAGTCGTGCCTTTTCGGACACTTTCCGGCTGCTCATAAAGTTGTGTAGTGCCCCATTCACTCTATTTCCAGCCATCACTCTCCTTTCAACATCTTCTTCATGCTTTCCATCTCTCGTAAACAATGTTCCCAAATATATGAACTCATTCACTTGTTCCACTTTTTCTCCATCTATACAAATCCTACACTCTGTCACACATTCATCTCTTTCAAAAACCATAACTTTTGTCTTACTAACATTCACTTTCATTCCTTTCCTCTCAAAAGCTTCATGCATAGTTGTTACCATCTCCTGCAACTCATCTGCCGATGACGCCAGTAAAACCTGATCATCAGCATAAAGAAGACATTTGACGAGTAAATTCTTCATTCTTAAACCACATTCTTTATCTTTCAAATCTTGCAAACAACTGTCCATGAATAAGTTAAACAGCCATGGTGACGCTACACATCCCTGTCTAACCCCTTTTTGGATACTAAACCATTCAGTGTATGACCCATGTATCCTCACGCAAGCCCTGGAGTCCTCATAGAGAGACTTCACAGCTCGAATAAGGTTGCTGCTCACCCCATACATAGACAGTACCGACCAAAGTTCATTCCTCACCACTTTGTCATAGGCCTTTTCCAAATCCACAAATGCACAATAGACCTTTTGACTCTTGGCCAAAAATTTCTCGGCTATGCTTCGCAATGAAAAGACCTGATCCGTACATCCCATTCCCTTTCTAAAACCCGCTTGTGCATCCCATATTTTCTCATCGGTTTCTTTCATAACTCTCTCAATCAACACTTTCGCATACAGTTTGCCGACGACGCTGAGTAGGCTAATGCCCCTGTAGTTTTTGCAGTCTTGATGCGAGCCCTTTCCTTTGTAAAGTGGAACTATAACGGCCTTACACCAATCACTTGGTACACGACCGCTAACCCAACATATGTTGAAAAGGCGGCACAACTGACTTGCTACAAGGCCCTGTCCAGCCTTCAGCATCTCGACTGTCACCTTATCATGTCCCGCTGTTTTACCAGCTTTCATACTTCTTAATGCACTCACAACTTCATTCATACTAATACCACTTTTATCAGCATCAACATAGTCATCCATCACCGAGGTTAGTGCATGTACACCATCCTCTCTTTCAAACAAGCTTTCAAAATAGTCCTGCCATCTTTTTAACACACATTCCTCACCTTCTACAATACTTCCATTCTGGTCTCTAATAGCGTTCAGCTCGGAGCTCTGTGTTTCTCCTCTGGCTAAACGAATGGACTTCCAAAAGAACTTAATGTTCGTCTGGAAATCCTCAGATAACCTTTCATCAAACACGTCTTTTTGTTCCTTTTTCTTTCTAGCAATCACTCCTTTCACTATCCCTTTCAGTCTTCTATATTTATCTTTCGCTTCATCCACATTCTCAATTGTAGCTTGCTGCATTCTCTCATTAGCTCTGACTGAGAGCCAATCAAGCCACGCTTTCTTTTTCTCACATACCAACTTTTGCACTTCTTTATCCCACCATGCATGCTTCACCTTTTGCACTTTACTTCTTTTACTTATACCACATACTTGGGAAGCCACACTCACAATCTCATCTTTGAATACCTTCCATAACTCCTCAATCTCACAAATACTATCAAGATCATGAAACCTTTCAGTTAATTTGCTTCCATACTCCTCTCTCACTTTATCTTCTTGCAAGTTTTCTACTTTTATTCTTTCTAGAACACTTATGGGCTCACGCCTTCTACGTCTCCATCCTTTAAAGAGATCACTTATACGGCACATAACCAAAAAGTGATCTGTATGGATGCCCACACCGCGATATACCCTAGCGTCTAGAATATTTTTTCTCAATCTTTCATCCACTATTACAAAGATAAAGATAGTAATCTGGAGATACTCAGATTTTCGGTACCCAAGTAAATTTTGTAAGACCATATAACTGCAGATTGATATATAAGGGTATGGCGCAGACCTTCCTCTTCGAGTTGGGAGGTCAGACAGCAGTCACTCCCATAACCCAAACTAGCGAAAGGAATGTTAGTCTGTATCGAGTAGGTAAGCCTCAACATATAACAACATTTGTAATATCTACTCTAGGCATACGTTCAATATACCTAGTCTAGCCATAAATATTGTTACGAAGAAAAAACATTTTTTTTATTGCAAATAATATTTTTTACTTTTACAGTGTGTTAGTTTAATACATAAATATAAAACAATTTAAAATATAAAAAGCTTATTCGAAGTGGTCTCCATTGGCTGCAACACAGTCCTTTAAACGTTGAGGCCAGTTATCAATAGAAGCACGCACTCTTTCCATGGGAAAATTTTTCACTGCCAATCGTATGGATTGTTTTAGGGACTCCAAATTATCATGGCGTTTAGAGCAAGCCATACTCTCTAAAACTGACCATAAATCATAATCCAGCTGATTAAGATCGGGACTAGACGACGGCCAGTCTTCAGCTCTGATGAAGTCCGAAACGTTCACTTCCAACCAAGACTGCGTGGACCGAGCTTTATGACCCGGCGCTGAGTCTTGTTGGAAGGACCATACTTGGTTATTGAACATGATGTTGTTAAGGGGTTTAACTACCTTCTCAAGAATGGTATCTTGATACACTTGTGCCGATGTTTTGATACCTTTTTCACAAAAATATGGCTCAGTCACTCCTTCATAGCTAACACCCTACCAAACCATCACTGAAGTCGGATAATGCCCACGTTGCACTCTGTCGACTAATTGGGAAGCTTCCTTAGAGCTTTGAGCATAATTACGGTCATTTTGTTTGTTAAAATGTTGCTCAATTGTAAAGATCCCCTCTCCATTTTAATATAGCAAAATATTGTACAATGTATTGGCGCCAAAATTAGAAAACACAATGAACAATCGTATAAAAATGACAGATACCAAATTCAAATGTAATATCTTTCTTATTTTAATTGCAACAGTATTTATGGCCCGACTAAGTATATACCCTTTGATAATACCTATTACATCTGATAACTATGGTTTATCTATAGTCGTACAAGGCGACTAAGGGATAGGGCTATTTAACATCGGACAGATATATACAGCCCAGACTCAGCCTCAGATGCATGGCTCGAGTCAACAATAGTGCCCGAAATACGGCAATAGGCTCACCCCCTATTACGTGGGACCGAATACAAATATTGGTGAAATGTGGGTGATAATTCACCTCTGCCTAACCCTCAGGGGATAAAGGCGTGATTATATGTATGTATGTATGTATCTATGGTTTATATTTGCTGCCAGAGAAAACATACACGGCCACCGATTTTTTGCTTTTTCGCGTTGAGTAAATATAATATTATTGATAATATATAAATATAATAATATAAAGAGAATTAAATATAATAATAATAGAATAAAAATAGGATTAAATATAATATACAGAGTGTATTTTAGAAACGGGGCAGTAAGGGCAAGTACCTTAACCGTTGCAGTTACAGCAAAACGTTCTTAAAAGACCTTCCCTAACTTTTTGGGACATTTTGAACTGCATTCACAGATTTTGTAAAAAACTTACAGTTAGCAAAAAAAATGCAAAAAGTTCAAAATTTTTTTTTTATGTCAATCGATTCTATTTCAGGTGGGGATCAAAAAACTCTACGGGACCATTTTAGCTTTCAGTACTAGAAAAGACAGAAATCGCCAAAAACGTTTCCCGTACATTTCGTACGGAAATATGATAAATCAACTCGAAACTCATAGGTCAGGTAAAATTTTTAACTTTTTTAAATAAAAAAAATCATTTAAACATTTAAGAAATTGGTTTATGAAATAAATTGCTCAAAATGATTTCCATTTTCACGAATACATAAGTCTATCCTTTTTTGCACTGAACGAATGGCGGCTAATAATGTTGTGGGATGAATATTACGTAAAATGGTCATTAATGCATCCTTGAGCTCTTGAACACTGGTGTACGTGATTTTTTCTGTTGTACATACCGTTATTGGAAAAATTCGTTTCGTCTGACCACAGTATGTAATTTAAAAATTCATGATCTCTGCTTATTTTTCCTCTTAGCCATCTGCAAAAAGTAAGCCTTCGAACATCATCACCCGGATGTAACACTTGAACTATGCGCCCATATCGATAGCACTTGTAGCCGTATTTCTTCCATATCTTTATCACAAGGGAGTGGGATACACCTACTTCAAGGGCGACTTGCCTGGACGATACCTCTGGATATGCTTCGACATAAGTCAGAACCGCAATCTCCGTGTCCATGTCCACACGAGGCTGCCGCTTTCTTTTGAAAGAACCCTGCAATTCCAGGTTTTTCAAAAGATTTGTAATAACCTTTCTTGTTGGCACATGTCGCAACGGATACTTATTGCGGTACCACACTAATGCAGCTCCCGCATTTCGATTATTGACAAAATACGCTTCTAATAAGTCAATTTTTTTACGATTAGAAGACATTTTAGCGAAAATCCTTAATTAATAACACACATGAAATAGAATCGATTGGCATAAAAAAAAAATTTTTGGACTTTTTGAATTTTTTTTGCTAACTGTAAGTTTTTTACAAAATCTGTGAATGCAGTTCAAAATATGTCAAAAAGTTAGGGAAGGTCTTCTAAGAACGTTTTGTTGTAACTGCAACGGTTAAGGTACTTGCCCTTACTGCCCCGTTTCAAAAATACACCCTGTATAAGATTTCATTGTCATGAGCTGGTAAGTACAGATTGATATTCGTAATATGTACTGGATATGCTAGGAGAAGGAAAGGAATAATGCATTCCTTTGTTTTTGTTTTTTGTGACGTATAGGATAAAAGGGTTCTTCAGTTTAGGTACATATAATATGCTAACATACTAATATGCATAATAAACAGAAAAAAGATATGCAATTACTCAGAAAATATATACAAAACTATGCTAACTATACAATATATTTTTATTGTATAATTTAGTTTTTTTTTATATAGGACACGTCAATTGGACTTCGCCTTGCCTGATGGTAAGCTGAAGGCAAAGTGCCAGAAAAGAGGGTCACCATTACTTACACATACCGTGTGACAATGGTGACACTCAGCTTGACGGCTTCATCATATGCTTTTTCACGCCCCGCTTAAAGGACCCGGGACTGTAGGAAGAAGGAAACACGTGAGCTGGTAATGAATTCCAGGCCTTAATGGTGCGACAGAGGAAAGATTCTCCGAACCGCTTGGTTCTTGATCGGATGTTTTGCACCATGTGCGGATGACAATTAGTTTTATTGTATTTAATATTTATAAATTATTTCTTGACATGATTGTAAAATTAATAAAAAGTACTACGTGAATTTGCTGATCGCTCTACAAAAATTAAATAAAGAAAAAGAGGGAGATTGCAATTTTAGGCATCGAAGAATTCCTCCCCATCGATCTCTACTGGTACCGTGCCCAAAAGGCTGGCGGCAATACCACGCTGAATGGCGATGCCAATTCTTTGAGCAAGGTTAAGGTCAACCCTATACCGTAGGGTCATGGGAAGCGTCGATTAATCGCTTCGCTATTTCTTTGAACAGCGCGCGCGCGTTTGCGCCCCACGGATCCAACGATTGGACTCCAAACGGCTCAAAAATATAAAGGATTCTTATTGATTAAACCCTGTCCTGAGGTGTAGATAATAATGGGAATAAAAAGTGGCCACCAGACTACAAAGTTTTACTCTTTGGTTTCAACTAGAATTGGAAATTCATCCTCACACATTGCGACCTGAGACGGTGCGCACTGTGCAGTATGAAAGAAACTTCATCCCACGCACACTCAAGCTGTGGAATGACCTCCCTGCTGCAGTTTTCTCAAGCACCTACAATATGGGGTTCTTCAAGAGGGGCATCAGAAGGTTTCTGCATGGTCGGTAGCGCGAGTGTGACACCCCTGGTGTTGCATACGTCCATAGGCCACGGTAACCGCTTCCCATCAGGTGGGCCGTGTGCTTGTCTGCCAACTAAGTGGTATAAAAAAAATAAATTACAGTTGTAGATATTACGTTGTATGTATGCTGTTATATTACGTTGTCATCGGAAAATTGTTAACAAAATCTATTTCTTTAAAATAGATATCAAGTATGTAAAAGAAGCTAAATATCTAGTTAGATAACAAGAATAAATGTGTTTCTATCACAATTGATTGTCATGAAAGACATTTTTTCTTATACCACTTAGGTGGCAAACAAGCACACGGCCCACCTGATGGAAAGTGGTTACCGTGACCTATGGACGTTTGTAACACCAGAGGAGTCACAGTCGCGCTGCCAACCCTGTTAGTACAGAGTTTCTGTGCCGTCAGTGTAGAGGACAAAGCAGAACACGCCTTTAGTCTTCCCACTGACAGCACAAATTCTCCAGTGAGCTCTGGCTACCCTACTCACCGCTGGGAACAGAACACGAAGTTATTATAGTCGTGGTATTCTGTAGGGCGGAAGTACTTCCCCAGTCGGACTGCTCAATTGGGCGGAAATACCGCCGTGTCCTACCTCCTCATAGCTTCTGTAACAATGTTCCGATGCTGGATCGCGCTCACCGAGTGTCCGGCGTGGGAGAAGCCGAGACGGGAGCTTGTGGCGGCCCTGGGAGTGAGAGTTCTCACGCTCTCCACCTTGCTCGCGGCGATGGTCCGCTGCGCGGATGCGTGGGCGGCCGGTGCCTCCTTCTGCGAGCAAGTAATGCTCGTGAAGGAGGAGGCGGGGCGGAAGCGGCAGCGGGAGCGACGAAGGATCGCAAGCCAAGCTGCCCGCGTACGAAGGCAACTCGGGCGTCGGAGGTCGTTGAACGACCTCCGCCCCCCATGAGCGCCGGCCTGGGGGCGACAGGTGGAGCCGCCTGTCACCCTGGCAGAAGCAGGTCGCGGCAGTGGTGCGCCTGGCACGCCTTCCCGTTTCCGGGGACGAGTTGGGGACTCTGTAGTCCCCACACCCGAGAAGAGGGCCAGATCGTGAGAGATGGCCCTGGGTCGGCCGAGGTGCGAGGGATATGCCTGTCAACCTCACCTTCGGCAACCAAAGCGACCCACAGGCGGCGTGCGTTTTGGTCGGTTCGAGTCCGACATAACCTCCTCCACCGGCTCCGGTGGGGAGGTAACTGTGGGTATTTTGCGCACGTAAAAAAAAACCTCCTCAATGTTGTAAAACAAAGTTACCATGGCAGCCGCAAGAGGATAAACATTTTTAAATATTTTTTTCTACGATTAAAATTTCAGGCGGGAATTGAACCCGATATCTTTCACTAACTTCTTCAGCTTAGCTACAGGCGAGGTTCGATGGTTCATTGATCAGAGCATTCTCCTGTAAGGGAAAGATCGCGAGTTCATATCCCGTCTGAACCGCATAAAAAAAATCTATCTTAATGGATTTCAATATAGTTAGCACACTAAATGCTTCTGCTCTGCTCATTAAATGCATTTTTCTTTCGTATATTCACATTATCTTTTTGCTGGAGCACCTGCGTACCAGCTTGACCCCTTCGACTCAGTGCAAAGCCGGGTATTGAGGCTGGTTGACAATCCCATACTCACAGATAGTGTGGAACCTCTTAGCCTTAGGAGGGATTTTGTCTCACTGTGTGTGTTCTACCGCCTATACAATGGTTTGTGCTCAGATGAATTGTTTGACATGATGCCCGTAGCTACATTCTATCATCGCACCTCTCGCCATAGGCAGGGAATTCATCCTCACACATTGCGACCTGAGACGGTGCGCACTGTGCGGTATGAAAGAAACTTCATCCCACGCACACTCAAGCTGTGGAATGACCTCCCTGCTGCGGTTTTCCCAAGCGCCTACAATATGGGGTTCTTCAAGAGGGGCATCAGAAGGTTTCTTCATGGTCGGCAGCGCGAGTGTGACACCCCTGGTGTTGCATACGTCCATAGGCCACGGTAACCGCTTCCTATCAGGTGGGCCGTGTGCTTGTCTGCCAACTAAGTGGTATAAAAAAAAAATGAAAAAATATAAGTTTTATCAGGACCGGACAGTAAAAAAAAATTATATATATTTTCCTCTGGAACTCGGGCTATTCTGAAAATAAATAAAAATAAATACATACTTGTTACTTCCAAACATACGAAAATATGTACATGATATAAATAAACGAGAGACCCGGAAAAACCTCGGCCCTCTCAAATTTCAACCATGGCAAGAAAAAATTATAATCCCTCAAGTTGTGGGGGCGGGCCGGAGGCGACGGAACTTCCAACACGGTTACAACTCCTTAATGTGTTTGTAAAAGAAGTGAATTTTTTAAAAGGAAGCTCAATTTTAATCCTTCGGAATGGGATTATGCAAGGTGAGTCTATAGGTACTTTGTGAGGAATCCTCCAATGGAATATGATTATGAAACTTTTTTTTCGTAAACCGTTTTAATGTTATTCGACTTTTAAATTTGAAAATAGAAAGATAAAGGTTTTTATATTTTGTCACGACTAGTTGGGTTCGTGACTTTTTTGTTTGGAAGACGATTTTTTTTTAAAACACTTAGGTGGTAGACAAGCACACGGCCCACCTGATAGAAAATGGTTAACGTGGCCTATGGGCGTGTGTAGCACAAGAGGAGCCACAATCGCGTTCCCGACCCTGTAAGCACAGAGTATCTGTGCCGTCAGTGTAGAAGACAAAGCAAGACAAGCCTTTAGTCTTCTTACCGACAGCACGAATTCTCTAGTGAGCTCTGGCTACCCTGCTCACCGCCGGGAACACAACAACACCAAGTTATAATGGCCGCGGTATTCTGTATTATATAGCAGCATTTCAAATAATCATACACATTGTCATGACTCTTACCCCAATGGGTTAGGCAGAGACCTTCTGCGAGCAAGTAATGCTCGTGAAGGAGGAGGCGGGGCGGGAGCGGCAGCGGGAGCGACGAAGGATCGCAAGCCAAGCTGCCCGCGTACGAAGGCAACTCGGGCGTCGGAGGTCGATGAACGACCTCCGCCCCCCATGAGCGCCGGCCTGGGGGTGACAGGTGGAGCCGCCTGTCACCCTGGCAGAAGCAGGCCGTGGCGGTGGCGCGCCTGGCGCGCCTCCCCGTTTCCGGGGTCGAGTTGGGGACTCTGTAGTCCCCACACCCGAGAAGAGGGCCAGATCGTGAGAGATGGCCCTGGGTCGGCCGGGGTGCGAGGGATATGCCTGTCAACCTCACCTTCGGCAACCAAAACGACCCACAGGCGGCGTGCATTTTAGTCGGTTCGAGTCCGACATAACCTCCTCCACCGGCTCCGGTGGGGAGGTATCCGTGGGAATTTTGCGCACGTAAAAAAAAAAAAAAAAAAAAAAGGCAGAGACCGCATGTTTATACATCAAGATCCTGACATCATGTCAAATTACTTTAGGCCATAATATTTTAGTTCATTTATTTATTTTTTCACATCACTGTATTGCTGCTTTATGCTGAATTTCTTAAAAGAGTTAACGTCTGAGTGCCATCACTGCGACGCGAGGGAGGACTCAAGGCTGCACACGCTGGAGACGCCAAGACAGGAGCTGGTGGTGGCCCTGGGAGTGAGAGTTCTCACGCTCGCCACCTTACTCGCGGCAATGATTCGCTGCTCGCATACGTGGCCGGCCGGCCCCTCCTTCTGCGAGCAAGTGATGCTCATGAAGGATACGGCGGAACGAAAGCGAAGGAGTATCGCAAACCCCGCCGCCTGCTTGCGTTAAGTTATATAAAAAATCTAGAATGTTGACTAGCAGTTACTTCATTTTGCAGTAATGGAATGCGTGGTCATGAAAGCTCGCAATCTTCAACACTAATGAGCTAGCACATAACTAGGTCATTAGCGGGGGCCGAGGTCTGTATGCCGCTTGAATTTTATAACACGACAGTATTGACCTGAATCAAATCAATTCAAGTCATATCAACTTTATTTATTGGTATTACAATATTATGTTATACTAGCTTCCGCCCGCGGCTTCGCCCGCGTGGTGTGTTGATATAAAGCAGCCTATTGCAAAAATAACAAAATCGAAGAATAAATAAGCTTATTTAGCAAATAAATGAATTTGATTTGATTTGATTTGATTTGATACGTCTTTTTTTAAGGTTGTGTCTCCAATGTAAGAACGGGACCCTAAAGAATTTGAATTTGAAGAATTTGAAATTTTTTGAGAAGGATAGATAGGTACGGATATAATGATTGATGGTGATGGTAATACAAAAGTTATAGCTACTGCAATATACTCCTATAAACTACATTAAAAGATTTATTTCGTTCAGCAAAGACATGTAGATTTTGCGATTTAGAAACGCGGGAGCAAGCCACATAGAGCTGGCCGTGGGAAAAACATGGTGAGCCTAAATGTAAGCCTGCTACCTTTAAGGTTTGACCCTGCGATTTGTTGATGGTCATTGAGAACGCAACTTTTAAATGGAACTGCAGGCGTTTAAAATTAAATGGTAAATTGTTGGGTATTATTGGGATACGCTTGGCTTCTCCAGTTAAGATGGTTGCCTTCACAATATGCCTTCCTAATTCAGTCACACGTAACCGAGTACCGTTGCATAATCTTGGCGCATCCAAGTTACGCATTAACAAAACGGGTACACCTACTTTTAATTTTAACTTATGCGATGGCACCCCAGATAACTCCAAAGAGTTCAGGAACTCCACGGGGTAGCTCGTACTGTCATCGGATGACATAACTGTGTCGACGGAGTTGTACACTGAAGTGTCGCTCGTTAGTTTGTCCAAGATTTTTTTATTTATTTTTGCAAGTGTCATTTTTTGTTGTCAGTATGGTTCTTTCACACAACCAATTTTCGTCAAGAATATTTTGTTGCAGATTCGGAAAAACTTGATCAATGAGCTCGTCTTCCAACTCCACGTCATGGCAAAATTGATGTGTGAAAAGTACCATACCTTTCTGGTCGGTGTGTAGGTGGCCTTCACCAATTTCTAGGAGTTTTTCAGCATATGCTCCTGACTCGGTATCGCTAAATAACTGGACTCGCATATTGGTGGTAAGATAAAGCTTTTCAACTTTAGTCCATAGATATGATGCCTTTAGACACGCATTAATCTCGTCTGCTGCAGTGCCTCTCTCAATAACAGGTAAAGTCTGTCTGAAATCCCCTGCCAATAATACTACTACACCACCCATCAATTTTCGTGTGCTGTGTATGTCTTGTAGGCAGCGATCTAGCGCCTCAATGGCGCGTTTGTGATGCCAGATATTCAGCATGCTGGCGACGCCGATCTAGAGACTGATCTGGTGTTTCAGCAGCTCTGTGAGCTGCCCCACGCACCGCCTGTTCAAGCCTTCGCAGTTCAGCTTGTGGAAACGTCTCGTTAAGTCTAGCTACTTTTATACATATAACTCGAGCTCGATTAGAGCTTTGGGAAAGATTAGACTTACGCTTTCGCGGCATAATTCTTAGTAGGTGCCTACTTTTCTACACTTCCAAAAAATACAATATTGCCTATTCAATTAAAATGACAGCAATACAATATTTTTAATTTGCTAATTGTAAAACAAAATCACGATGCCGGTGGTATTATCACATAAATATATATTGTTGCCAAAAACAGAAAATTACCTATCTATGTATAACTGTTCAAGTGTTCAATGAAGATAAAAACAACTCACGCGTCTGCCCGCGTTTGGGTCGCGCACTCGACTTGATAACCCAACCACCCCGCCCTCGCGTGCCAGTCTAGTCAGTCAGCGACATGAAATTATTTTTTTGCGCGTTATTTGATTTTGCTATATCTCCTAAAGTATTTATTTAATTTGCATGGTGTAAAGGGAAAAAATAATTTGCATGAAATGCTCAAGCCAACCAATCTATTTAAAATTATAAGGATTAATAACGTATTTGTATAAATAGCTTTCCAAGTTAGCACTTTATAATTGCCTATTTTTTTAAGTATTTAAATGGATATAGTATGTTATCCTTAAGAGCTGGACATATGGTATCGCGGACTTTTCTGTAGATCTATATAAGATAGACAATTACGCTGTACATTATTTTGTTATATCTTAAAGGGTTTAGGCAGCGTTTTCGTTGAAAGCTCCCAGACAACTTATTTTTTTCCGTCATTGTCAAGAATTAACGTTACTTAAACGCTTTCATCCCTGTTGACCGGGATAAAAAGTAGCCTATATGTTAATCCAGGGTATAACCTATATACATACCAAATTTCAACCAAATCGGTCCAGCCGTTTATGCGTGAAAGAGTAACAAACATCCACACATCCACACATCCATTCTCACAAACTTTCACATTTATAATATTATATATATATATATATATATATATATATATATATATATATATATATATATATATATATATATATATATATAATATATATATATATATATATAGTAGGATAGTAGGATATTACAGTATTAACGAAACAGGTGTATGAGGCGAGTGTGGATGGTACCGTCGGAAGGGGAAGACCTAGGCGCACATACCTGGACCAAATCGGGAAAGTTTTAGAAAAGGGGCAGGTCAGGAGTACTCTAAACCGACGAGCATGCATGAAGAATGTAATGAGAGTGAATGAAGCGAGAGTAATATGTCAGGATCGTAGCAAATGGAGATCCGTGATCTCTGCCTACCCCTATGGGAGATAGGCGTTATTGTATGTATGTATGTATGTATGTATATTACAGTATAAATTACTATAGAATAACCGTGGTAGCCTAGTCATATGGATAATGGACAGCTGAGATGAGGTCTCGGTTTCGATCCCAGGTTTTACCATGGCACACACCAATGACTTTTCGATGCTTTTCGAAGTTATGTGTGTATTTATCGCAAGTTTATAAGTGCCCGGTTAATTTCAATAGGCTCGCCACCTATTACATTAGGACCTAAACATAAACTGGCGAAATGTGGGTGCTAGCACCTCTGCTTACCCCTTCGGGGATATATGCATGAGTTTATGTTAAATGTTATGTTATATTACTATATATCTTGCCACAAGCGGCGTGCAAATTATCATTTGTGTGTATGTAATTATTAGCCGCGTGACTCCCGGCAGAGTAGAATTTGGATCACCCCATCTCTTCCCATGTGGTGTCGTACAAGGCGACTAAGGGATCGGGCTGTTTAACATCGGACAGATATACACAGCCCAAACTCAGCCTCAGATGCATGGCTCGAGTCAACAATAGTGCCCGAAATACGGCAATAGGCTCACCACCTATTTGTGGGACGTGGGACCGAATACAATTATTGGTGGAATGTGGGTGATAATTCATCTCTGCCTAACCCTTCGGGGATAGGCGCGTGATTATATGTATGTATGTATATTACTATATATCTTGCCACATGCGGCGTGTAAATTATGATTTGTGTGTATGTAATTATTAACCGCGTGGTTCCCGGCAAAGTAGAATTTGGACCACCCATATCTTCTCATGCGGTGTCCTACAAGGTCACTAAGGGATAGGGTTGTTTAACATCAGACAGTTATATACAGTCCAGACTCAGCCACAGATGCATGGCTTGAGTCAACAATAGTGCCCGGAAGACGGCAATAGTCTCACCCCCTATTACGTGGGACTGAATTTAATGATTGGCGAAATGTGGATGTTAATTCACCTCTGTCTAACCCTCCGGGGGTAAAGGCGTGATTATATATATATATATATATATAATATATATATATATATGTATACTAACAATAAGAGATGATAATAAATCTCATAAATTATACAACGGATCGGGACTTTTCGCGATTAAATTAAAAACTTAAGTACTATATCTGCCGACGTTTCGGATGCGTCGAGTCTTTGGTGCTGCAACGCATCCAAATCGTTTTCATTTAATCGAAAAGTTCAGAATAATTGTATGATCATGAATTTACACCGCGATAGTTTAAAAATAACATATAATATAGCTTATAGACAGGAAATAGTGGACAGCCAAGCTGCCCGCGTACGAAGGCAACTCGGGCGTCGGTGGTCGATGAACGACCTCCGCACCCCATGAGCGCCTGCCTAGGGGTAACAGGTGGAGTCGCCTGTCACCCTGGCAGAAGCAGGCCGCGGCGGTGGCGCGACTGGCGCGCTTCCCCGTTTCCGGGGACGAGTTGGGAACTCTGTAGTCCCCACACCCGAGAAGGGGGCCAGATCGTGAGAGATGGCCCTGGGTCGGCCGGGGTGCGAGTGATATGCCTGTCAACCTCACCTTCGGCAACCAAAACGACCCACAGGCGGCGTGCGTTTTAGTCGATTCGAGTCCGACATAACCTCCTCCACCGGCTCCGGTGGGGAGGTATCCGTGGGGATATTGCGCACGTAAAAAAAAAAAAGGAAATAGTGGACATGAACCCGCGACTAGAGCCTTACGGGAGGAATGCTCTACTCACCAAATGTAGGACCTCAAAAAGCATCTGACGAGGTTGTCCGGAACGCTGCCATTTTAGCATATCTAAATAACCCTCATTTTTTTTTAAATAGGACACGCCAATTTTACTTCACCTCACTTGATGGTAAGCTGAATGCAAAGCCTCAGGAAAGAGGGTTATCATTACAGACACGTAATATAAGAAATTCGTGGCAGCTTGACGGCCTCATCAGATGCCCCGTTTAAAGGACCCGGGACTGTAGGAAGAAGGAAACACGTGAGCCGGTAGAGTCTTCCAATTCTCTGTCGTGCGACAAAGAAAGGAAGTATCAAACCGCTTGATTCGGTGCTGTATTGAATGTGACCGCTGTCCAGCACGAATTATTCTGAATAGAGTAGAAGACGTTGGTATTGTTCCAAACAACTCGTTAGAACTCTCGTCGTAGTAGAAGCGTTTAGCTTATCTAGAGATGAAGTAAAGTCATATAACATGCCCTCTATAAAGAATAATAGTTTGAAGACATCTGGCGTACTTACCTATAACAATCTCCTTCGTCATTACACAACTGATAGCGAGATAGAGCGGCTATTCACTCACAACTTCGAAGCACATATATTGTAGAAACTTACTGCGAAACAAACTTTGTCAAGAAGTTTCAGTGATTTGCTTGAAGGTAGTAGTGACTTGTGAGCAAGTAATGCTCAACACGGCGGCGGGGTGGGAAAGGAGGACGACACTCGCAGCTCGCGGCGGTCACAGAACGATCTCCGCCCCCCGTCAGCGTGGGCCGTGGGTTGACACCCTAACAGAAGCAAGCCGCAGAGGCAGCCCACACCCGAAGAGCAATCTCAATAGAGATCGACTCAGCTTCACGATCGAGAAGTTCTGAGTTCGAATCCTGGTCATTATACTACCGACGTGAATCCACTTCTATCACAAGCATTTTTAGCATTGCTTGATTAGAAGGAACATTAAAATAGAATATATAGAATAAAATTCCTCAGGACTTGATTAATATGCCAATAAATAAATTTAAAATAGAAGTGAAAAAACTTTAATGAGTAAAGGTTAATATAAAGTGGATGAGTACCTTAATGATGTTAATGCGTGGTCAACATAAGTCTCTTGCTTGCTCGCACAAAATAAATTGTGAATCAAAACAAATTTAAAAAAGAAAAATAATTTAGTTCTAATGTAGTTCGCTGAGTTTCTTGCTGGTATCTTCTCAGTAGAACTAATCTACCGAACCAGCGAAAGAATCATTTTCCAATGGTTTATTTTTACATTGTTTAATATTTTTATATTATTTCTTGACATACATAATTGTAAAATTTTGACGTTCATATGTGCTCTTTATGTGCCTAAACTGAATAAATGAAATTGATTCTTTGATTCTTTGATTGATTAAAATAACATTCTTTATACTCTCTAAAAATAGACGTATTCACACTCCGAATTATCCGAATTATAATAAAATAAAAATGCAGCGATTGGAACCGTACGTGTGTAATCCTTTCTCCAGGTTAACGACAAGTGAGTAGGGTCACAATTTAATAAAGTAGTACTACCTACTATATGACGGCGCCGCACAGAAAAATAGTTACAACCAGTGCGTCGCTTGTATTGTGGTCACAAACCTTCCAGCACTTGTCCTGAACACACTTATTATTTGCACTGTGCGGGAATAGAACCCCTTCGCCGTAGCTGTCGGACTAACTAAGTCATTTAATATACTCACTTGCCCATTTATAAGATTACTTAGGATAGCCACTCATTGCGAACGATTGTAAATGACTCAAACATTACTTGCAGATATGTTAACCCATCTAAGTAATTTGCCGCGTAATTGGGAGCCTACAGTTCTCCTGGGAAGTATTACAATCTGATAAATCTCGATTACAAAATCGCTAATGTAATGCAGTCAAATCAGAAGAAATAAAATTGTAAGCTCAAATGAGAAAAAATATTGTACCGTCGCATTTTTCTCGTAAACAGCAAGTCGGCAAATGTAAATTGGACTAAGTTGTAAATCTATAAACTTCTTCCAATTTCAAAATCGCAATATATATATCCGCACAAAAAAGTGCGAGACCAATTTTGTAGGTACATAATTACATGAACTATAAACTTTGTCCAACGCACTTTTGCGATAGCAGTTGGTGTACACCCCTCCACCAATATTCACATTCATACATGTAATCACGCCTTTATCCTCGGAGATATTAGGCAGAGGTGAATTAACACGCACATTTCACCAAACTTTGAATTCGGTCTTATTCGGGTGAGCCTATTGCCGTTTTCCGGACACTTTTGATGACTTGAGCCATGCATCTGAGGCTAAATCTAATTTTCAGCTCTATGCAAATTACTACAAGACGTATTTTGATACGTTTATTTTTTGTTTGAAAGGTCATAGTCAGATTATAAACTCAGTTCAAAGAATCAAAGAATCAATTTCATTTATTCAGTTTAGGCACACAAAGAGCACATATGAACGTCAAAATTTTACAATTGGGTATGTCAACAAATAATATAAAAATATTAAATAATGTACAAATAAACCATTGGAAAATGATTCTTTCGCTGGTTTGGTAGGTTAGTTCTACTGAGAAGATACCAGCAAGAAACTCAGCGAACTATATTAGAACTAGATTTTTTTTTTTTTTTGCTTTAGTTTACAATTAATTTTGTGCGAGCAAGCAAGAGACTTATGTTGACCACGCATTAACATCATTAAGAGTTGAGCAGCAACAGTGATATATCCACGAGGGCGGAGCCGAGGACGAAAGGTAAGTAAAACTATATAATAACAAGTAGGGAATAAGCAACATTTCGGTACAATTAAAGTTTTCACATTTGACTACCTACAGGTCAGCCCGGCTGTTTAATGAACAAACTTCTGGAATCTTGTACGCCAGCTGCGATTCTCACCAACTGGCTGGCTTATATTACATGTCATAGCGATGTGAACTTCTTCAACGTACGCAAAATGCAATTGTCTGTGGGTCGTAGGTGATATAGTCTGAGATATATCTCTGGTGAGTCGACCCAGGGCCATCTCTTTCGATGCGAAAACTAATGCGCCTACAATATGGGGTTCTTCAAAAGTTGGCATTATGAGTCGGCAGCGTGAGTGTGACGCCCCTTTTTTTATACCACTTAGGTGGCATACAAGCGCACGGCCCTCCTGACGGAAAGTGGTTACCATGGCCAATGGATGTCTGTAACACCAGAGAAGCCACACACGCGCTGCCGACCCTGTAACTCAGTGCTTACAGGGTCGGTGCAGAGGACAAAGCAGGACAAGCCTTTAGTCATCCCACTGACAGCACAAATTCTCCAGTGAGCTCTGGCTACCCTACTCACCGCAACAAAGTTTTTATAACCGCGGTATTCTGTAGGGCGGAGGTACTTCCCCAGTCGGACTGCTCAATTGAGCGGAAATACAGCCGTGTCCTACCTCCTATAAAACCTTCCCTGGTGTTGCACACGTAACCACTTTCTATCAGGTAGGCCGTTTGCTTGTCTACCACCTAAGTGTTATAAAAAAATGCCATGTAATTGTAGATCTTATTTTCATGAGCTTAAAGTCTAAAATTAATTGGCATTTTGTAAAGTGTATAAAAAATGTCATGAACTCTTTTTTATTTTATTTTGATCTTTAAGCCTGAAACTATAAAAGTCTAAAATTGTATAGCATTTATGCAGAGCCAGTAGCGTGACAGTAGTTAATAATAATTTGCAGAATTGGGGTCTAGTTTACTGAACCTTTCAATAAGAAAAAAACAATTACGTCAGACAAAAAAGTGAAGCGATTCTTTGTCATTCGTGTTAGTTTACTACACGAAAGAAAAGGAGTTCCTACGCAGGGCTCCTTTTATATCCATAAGTCTAAAATTTTATACCATTTTTGCAGAGTCTGGTATGACAGTGATTTTGCTTTAGTAGAATCGAAGGACTGTTCACACCATAGGATAGCGTACGATTAAGTTCGATCATTTTGTAAATGCGATTCCTTTATGTATTATGCGACCTATTATTATTGTATTTCATTAAATTGAGCTTGAGTTTTTAATATTTAGGAGACATTAACATACATACTTTAAATAATTTTAATTTTTTTAAGTAATATTTATTTAATTAACAGGTAACATTTATCTGTCTATTTATCTATATTTAGTTATTAAATCTATTATTTAAAAAAAATCTCCGCATCCCATGCCTCATGTGGTAGCATTCCTAAAACTAGCAGCATTGTCACGTTGTATGGCAATGCTTATTCTCTGACCTAAGAAAAGGCCAGCCTTCTAGTCACGCGAAGCGTCGACCATGCAATAAATTATATCGACGGTTGAAAGGCTAAAGGACGTAAGCGACAAGAACAGTTGATACGCAAATTACACTGTGTTGTAAAGAGTGTTTCATGTGCTTTAAGACCTTTTTTTGTATGAATGTATCGATGTCGCTTGTACCTTTTTGCTTTTCAACCATCGATATGTTCTCAATATTGCAATGTTTGACTCTCCTAAAGTATAAATGTAAAGATTTTACACTTAGTAGGCAATCAATCAATCAATTAGCGCACCGTAGTATACTGCTTGACATAGGCCTCTCCCAATATGCGCCATTTTTTCCGATCATCGTAAGTAAGTAAGTAAGTAAATCATTTATTGCTCGAAACACGGTATGTTACAATGGTGTTACAAAAACAAATAAGGTCCGACATGCTTCGCAGTTTCTCTGCATGCAATCCGCCTTCCGCATCCAGTCTGTCCCAGTCACCTTTTTAAGGTCGTCCGTCCATCTGGCTAGGGGGCGTCCTACGTAAATAAATAAAGATACCTTTATAAATTATTTTAATTACATATTGTACAAGTCTCTCCACAATCCACGATCTCTATTGCCATAGCAACACGTAGTACAGACGTACAAGTTACACAAACTCATTTGGGCATCGCTATTCCGAATTAGTGAGAGGCTCTGAGTATGCTAGTTCACACATTCGACACATACGGTTCATTTAAGCACAATTAATCGTTTCGCCAATCTCGAATGTAATACGAAAAGTTAACGAGAATTTGAATAGGGTTAGGCCCTTTCTATGATATTGGTGCGTGAGTTTCTTAACGGGAAATACGGGAATGTATACAATTAAACAAGCTTGAACAGGTTTATTGAAAACATTTGAATTGATTTTTAAAGCATTCAGTATGCTAACTATTCAAATCGCTTTATACGTCATACGTAGGTGATTCAAAGCGAATAGTGCGAAGCGATTCGATGCGATTTCACGTGAATTCGATGCGATGCGGCGGGCTTGTCCTGCGTGCGCGAAGAGCCCCGCCACATCATACCACTGTCAAATAAAACGACACTCCGATAATCGCTACCGCGTCACATTTGCGCGAAAATGTCAAATCAACTGATCGCATTCGCTTCAAATCGTGTCGCGCCGCAGGCCAATCTGCAGTCAGTGTTAGGAAATTACTTTTTTTGCACCACTTAGGTGGCAGACTAGCACCCGGCCCACCTAATGGAAAGTGGTTACCGTGGCTTATGGACGCGTGCAAGACCGAGAGAGTCACACTCGCTCTATCAACCCTGCATATTTTAATTGCAATTAACCCGACTGCTGTTACTTTTATCGATTACAAGTCGGGAATTTTATTTTTAATATTTATTAATTGTAATTAATGTTTGCAAAATACTGCCTGCAAGCAATTGGTCATGTAGATAAATGTGCGTAGGCCACTTCAATACATATCTCGGCTGTCTGTAGTTTCCGCGCCGCATAAGTTAAGAAATAAGAAAAGGAATAAGTTAGAATAAGATAAAGATAATTTTATTTGCTGAAACATGTGTAGGTACAGGTGAAATTTTATAATATAATACATTACAAGTTTCAACATGTTCTGTTTGAAACTCGTAAGCTGTTGTAGCAGCTCGAAATACTGGTACATTGTTCCCCACTTATTTCAGTAAAACACAATTACAAATTAGTGCAAATTATCTGTTATCAGTCAAAGTAAATAATTTTAATATATAAGGAAATTATCACTAGTCAGAATTAATTAAATGTCAAGTGGTTAGTATAATTATAATGGTTGCCAGAATTTATGTATATTATTTTTTTTATTAAATCGATGTCCAAGTCTAAAATATATTAATGTCCAAACCCTAATTAAGCTGATTATCTGTATATTAAGTTAATATCAAGTATGTATTTAAATTTATGTCAAGTCTTAAATTATTCAAATTATATTCTGATCACTGACAAAATCTCTTACTGTATAGTAGCACTTCCGAATCAGTAGCGTTTTTATATTCTGCTTAAACCTATCTATATTCATGTCCTTGTAAATGTTAGGAATTTTATTATATAGGTTTGGTGCCATGCACAGTATACTATTCCCCATAAATGTTGTCTTTGCTCCACGCATGCACAATTTATGCTCATCACGGCGGTTATCCGTTAGTCGCCTTGTACGACACCGCATGGGAAGAGATGGAGCGGTCCGAATTCTACTCTGCCGGGATTACGGCTTATGTAGCTTAAGTTACGGCACCCTCGATGCTCAAGCCCGACTAGCACTTGACCAGCTTTTTTTATAGAACCGAATTCTTTCTTGATTCTTGACCATATATCCATTAGGCTGTCGGAAGGCACCTTCCGGGTGAAATAGATACGCTTGATTTACCCAGAGATGATTTTAAAAAGCTATTAAGCTGTATGTATGAATGCGAGGCACAAACTCAGGAAACGGAAGGCATAAAGTGCGCCCCACACGCGATAGCTGCCGTAATGTGACAATGATGCCTAGATGGGCGGATAACTGTGCTAATATATATTCTGGGTGCAATGATAACGTTTTGGGAGAGATGCCGACCTATTTTATATGGTATACATATACATTTTCACGCCTATAAATCCTGGATGGGGTAAGCAGAGGTGAATTAACACCGACATTTCACCAATCATTGAATTCAGTCCCGCGTACCTAATACGGGGTAAGCTTATTGCCGTCTTCCGGGCACTATTATTGACTCGAGCAATGCATCTAAAGCTGAGTCTGGACTGTTATATGACCTATTTTATGTGGTATACATATACATATTCACGCCTATAAATCCCGGATGGGGTAAGCAGAGATGTATTGACACCCACATTTCGCTAATTATGATCAACGAGCAAGATGTCAAACGGGCACTTTATTCTTGTTTTTCTAACAGGTGCAAAATCCCCACGGATAAGAATACCCACCAGACTGTGTCCTATGGACGTGTGCAACACAAGAGGAGTCACACTCGCACAAAAAGCTACAGTCTAAAATTATCTGCCACCTAAGTGGTATAAAATTTGGGAATCCGCTTTGTGTTTGGCCTTCGTAAATATGGCCATGTCACGGAATATCGCAAAACACTGAACTGGCTGCCTATTCGACAGCGCCGTAACCTTCACATTCTAATTCTTCTCTATACCATACTTCATAATCCTAATGCTCCAACTTATTTGCGGGAACGCTTTGAGTATCTTGTACCCAGGAGCAAACCCTGTCGTCTTTCTTCCTCTCTTCTGCTTCGCACACCTGCTCACACTTCTTGCTGCTATGATGGATCGTTCACAGTGCAAGCTGTACGTCTTTGGAATGCACTACCTCACGCCATTCGCGGTAGTAATACTCTAGACATCTTTAGGAGAAGAACAAAGGAACATTTCCTCTCACAATAATATTAATAATAGTCTAGTAATTACTAGTAATTTGCTTTTTTTCCCCTCCCTACTCTTCAGAGCACGCCACTGCCACTGCAGGACAACCTCAATATCCTAGGTATGGATGTTCGCTGCAACCTGAATAACAAAAATCACATCGAAAGTATCATCAAAACAGCCTCACGAAAACTCGGAGTCCTGAACAGAGTGAGACGATTTTTCACGCCGGAGCAGCGGTGTCTTCTATATAGGACACAAATTCGTTCCTGTGTGGAATACTGCTCGCATCTCTGGGATGGTTCAGCAAAGTACTTACTAGATGCTCTCGACAGGTTGCAGCGACGTGCGGTCCGCATCATTGGGAGTCCCGAGGTCACGAACACCCTAGAACCTTTACAGATGCGTAGAGATGTTGCGTCCATGGCTGTATTTTACCGTCTGTACCATGGTGAGTGTTCTGATGAGCTCTTCCAATTAGTCCCACCCTCCCCTTTCCTACATAGGACAACACGTGCAGGTCTTAGGTGTCACCCGCACACGGTGCAGAAGATCCGATCAAGAACCAAGGTTCGGTGACTCTTCCCTCTGTCGCACCATTAAGCCCTGGAATTCATTACCAGCTCACGTGTTTCCTTCTTCCTACAGTCCCAGGTCCTTTAAGCGGGGCGTGAAAGAGCATATGATGAGGCCGTCAAGCTGAGTGTCACCATTGTCACATGGTAAGTGTAAGTAATGGTGACCCTCTTTTCTGAGACTTTGCCTTCTGCTTACCATCAGGCAAGGCGAAGTCTAATTGACGTGTTCTATATAAAAAAAAATGTATCTGTATGTATGCATTATGTTTATGTATGTATGTTATGTGTATGTATGTATATTTGTATTTATGTACGTAGGTGTTATATTTATGCTATGTATGTTTATGTGTATATATATGTAAGTACCTGTTTAGGTACCCATCTTTTATCTAACTGCTTCTCTGCTACTCAAAGGTTTGCTGGGAGAGTTAAGCTCGCCTTTGTACATATTTCTGATATATATTCTTTGTGTATGACCTCTGTACTGATTTTGTGCAATAAAGAATTAAATTAAAAAGAAACACCTCTGCCTACCCATTTGGTCATATACCGACGCACAGATAAAGCAAATTAATATGACTACGAGCGCGTACTAAAGGTTGAGATAATGAGCGCGCTTATCTGTATAAAATTTATATAAAATTTACAAAACCCTCGTTCATTTGATTAGGGAGCCTCCTGTTCAATCTCATTTTGCAGTCAACGACAAAAGTAGCTGAACACATTAAAATTTACAAAAGTTATCTTCTTCTTGATCTTAGCGCTAATCCCAGTAGCATCCGAAGCTTTCGCCTCGGAGTTTAGGGTCCGCTTTACCAGTCTACTGCGAATTTGGCTGAACTTCGATATTTTCCGTGAAGCGACTACGATATGACCTCCACAACCCAAAGACAATATCAAAGACCCCAGCTATTGGAAGTTTTAGAGCTCCAACATGTTTTTATGGCAAACGGGACTGATGTCTTCATGCATACAAATATTTGCACTGAGCGGGGATGGAACCTGCACCTCCTGCTTAGCGGCCGCGTTCACTACCGCCACGCCACTAACGCTGTGTAGAAAACATATATCTCTGACAAACAAAACCTCTGTTCTTACAGGGTCGGCAGCACGGATGTGACTCCACTGGTGTTACACACGTTCATAGGTCATGGTTCATAACCACTTTCCATCAGGTGGGCCGTGTGCTTGTCTGCCACCTAAGTTGTATAAAAAAAAAACTTTTGCAGTCTTGCAATGAAAACGAATCTAAGGATACTGGTTACGCAATTTTGCGCATACGAGGGATATGAGATAAAGAAAGGTTGCAGAAAACGCTTAAAACAATATGGCCGCTCATTGTACTGATTCCTTGACTTTAGTAATGGTATTTATTAATGGTGTACAATAAAGTATATAATAAATAAATAAATAAATAAAGATTTTTGATATCGTGGCATTCTAATAATACCTGTGATGTGCCGTCGTTTTAGGTTGGTCCCTTAAACCATTTTTATTGGTCACTAGCCCCGCGCCGCGGTTTCACCCGCGTAAATCCTAATCCCATGGGAATATCGGAATAAAAGTAGCCTATGTTACTCACGAAGAATGTAGCTTTCTAATGAAATAAGAATTATTAAAATCGGTTCAATACTTTTTGAGTTTATTCGTTACATACAAAAATATAAATCTTTCCTCTTTATAATATTAGTATAGATAACATGACACGTGTTTGTAATGGTGACCACCAACTTACCAACAGGTGAAGTACAGCCCAATTGACATATCCTGTATAAAAGACCTTAGATAATTTATTAACTTATTAGTTGCGTAACTTCTGTTTTGTGATTTCTGCTGCATAAAGTCCTGTTTGATTCACACGGTGATGAAAATTGAGTTGTATGCAAACAGAAGTTTTCTATTAAAATTGAACGCAGTGACCGCAGTTACGCGACTCATAACTCAAAAAATTACGCTCGTTTGGCTTTCACTAAGTCACACACAATATTTATTTTTAAAGCGAAACCGAAAATAGGTTATTATCTGTTAAAATTTCATTTGTCTAGCTATCCCGGTTCATGAGATACCGCAGGGTGACGCATAGAAAGACAGTGGTGTCTTAGTAATAGGGTTATGAGTTCCGCTTTAACAATGGTTTTTACCCTTCGGGTACATATGAAATTTTAATACCTAATGTTAGCATATTCAATAATAGGTTCCATAATATTTATTGATACAACACCATTTAGTACATCTTTTTGCATTTTTTGGTCTGGCAACACGAACTAAAACGAGCGAATATGTAGTAGCCGCCTTTTTGGTACATTATTCAATTTTGTTCACTTTTCGACGTTGAAGATTGTCTTAGAAGTTACATATATTTATATTACAAGTTGAAGAAGTTATATTAAGTAGTAGTGATACAAGTAAATAAAGAGAAGGAAATATGCAAGTAATGGAGTAGGTATTATTCTTTCAAGTACGTTGCAGGTTATCTTAGAAGTTACATATATTTATATTAGGTACCTACAAGTTGAAGAAGTCATATTAGATGTGATACAAGTAAATAAAGAGAAGGAAATATGCAAGTAATATAGTAGTATTCTTTCAAGTACGTTGCAGGTTATTTTAGAAGTTACATATATTTACATTACAAGTTGAAGAAGTCATATTAGATGTGATACAAGTAAATAAAGAGATGGAAATATGCAAATAATGGAGTATTATTATTTCACTAAGCAAACAGCCTATTACGCTCTTGTTACCGGGATGCTTATTAATTCTTTATTTTTCTCTTAATCAATCTATTACCCAAATCAGAACATTAAAACCTACTTTCTAGAACCTAATTAGAGAGCCAATAAATAATATTTATCCGTAAAATAATAATACTATTACGTACAAATGGAAAGATGACACCCGAGCACCTGACAAAAACGTAATAGCAATTTATGTGTTCTTCCTTTTTGCGCACTTAATAGACCAAGGCGCTGGCATACAAACGATTATTCAATTTCCTTCACAGAAGGATAATAGGTAATATTTTTCATCGCACAGCCAATGGAAAACCTGAATTATGAGTAAGAAATAGGTAGGTACATACTTATTTATTTCTTGTGAAATATCAAAGCATTCAGTAGGCACTTAAGTATTTTTTCTAAGTAAATCAACACTTTGGATAGGTAGGTAGGTAGGTACCTACCTTTTATTATGTATTTGGTAGGTCGTTCCTGGCAACATTTTAAGGATATGAAAGGTAGGTACTTACCTACTATAGAAATAATCAATATACAAGTACATTAATAAATATAGGTAGGTATCTACTTAATCCAAGTGTTTATGATGCAGATTTTTTTTATACCACTTAGGTGGCAGACAAGCGCACGGCCCACCTGATGGAAAGTGGTTACCATGGCCTATGGACGTGTGTAACACCAGAGAAGCCACACTCGCGCTGCCGACCCTATAAGCACAGAGTTTCTGTGCGGTCTGTGTAGAAGACAAAGCAGGACAAGCCTTTAGTCATTCCACTGACGGCACAAATTCTCCAGTGAGCTCTGGCTACCCTACTCACCGCTGGGAACACAACACGAAGTTATTATAACCGCGGTATTCTGTAGGGCGGAGGTACTTCCCCAATCGGACTGCTCAATTGGGCGGAAATACCGCCGTGTCCAACCTCCTCCAATGCCAGATGTCAAAATAACAGCTTACAGTCTTACAGTAGATGCATAATATACCTACTTAAGTAAGTAAATGCTATAACTACGCACCAGAAATACCTACCTACTTATAACTAAAACATTCTCTATACATATTTGTCTGTTTGTCAATCATTTAGGTATAATAACAGAATTTTCTCTGGCCGATAGCATACGCTATACGTACCTGACATAGTCTACCTAATCCTTACTTATCTTTTAGAAATGTAATTAGACTTCAGCATACAAAAATAAAGCCCCATAAAATTGTGAACGAAATATTTAATTTTAATTTATTGATTCAATTTCCTTAAAAGGAGTCCTCAAATACCATTTATGTAAACCATGTTTCTTGACATAATAAATTTTTTTTTTTTTATTTAAAAAAATACTTAGGTACATTTACGAGAACATCTTTATGATTTCTAACACTGTTTAGCAAACAAATTTATTGAAGACCTTCAACAAAGAGACCCAAATCATTAATAAAGGGACCGTTAAAAGTCGGCCCAATGATTTATTTTGCATGATGTCGCTTGTACAGCTGCGGAATAAAAAATATCGGTGGAAATTAGAATTGCCGCACCCTGCGTCCGCGGAAAGATGTCGACAATATACATTGAGTACACACTAGGGATGCGACCGCATGACATCATATATATACTATATCTATATCTATACTATAATATAATATTATAAAGAGGAAAGATTTGTATTTTTGTATGTAACGAATAAACTCAAAAAGTACTGGACCTATTTTAATAATTCTTTTTTCATTAGAAAGCTACATTCTTCGTGAGTAACATAGGCTACTATTTATCCCGATATTCCCACGGGATCAGGATTTACGCGGGTGAAACTGCGGCGCGGTGCTAGTTATTTATAAAGATAGACGCTTTTATAGTATCCATAATACACACATCAACAAAGTCTAGGGAACAAGGACATTTCTAGTTTTTATTTAAAAACCCTTTCTTGTAATAGTGAGTGTTTTATATCAATAGAAGGGTATTTTTATACCGTTTTTAATTTTAATTTTAATAAAAACATTCTCATATCAATTTTTTTTTTTTAAGAAAGAATTGAATAGTGCCAATGTTGAGTATTACAACCTTCTATGATTAGGCACAAAAATAACGAGGTAGTAAGAAATACAGTAATTAACCGTACTTTAAACGTTTTTACTAATCTGTAGGACCTCCTAAAGCATTAGCAACAGCTCGACAACGGCGTGGCATACTTAGTATGACATTGTCAATCATCGTCTGTGGAATATGGCTCCATACACTGCGAAGGTGTAAAAAAAGTTGTTCTTCAGTGTTCAGATTTTCCAAAGAATCAATGAAAGCTCTTCTCCCAAGCAATTCCCAGGCATGCTTTATGGGATATATTGAGATTGAGGTCGGCAGACTGAGCAGGCCATTCCAACGTGCGTCGCAATATTGTGCTCGCTTAACGCATTGACCACTACCCGTGCGGTGTGTGACCGTGCATTATCTTGCATGAACATAAAATCTTGACCGAACTGCTGTCGATGAGGGATTACCATGGGGTGTATAACCTCCTGAATGTATTGGTTTGCATTTAAATTGCCCCGTATCCAAACGAGGTCGGTCCTTCCACCAAGGCGAATTCCAGCCCATATCATGATTGTTTGTCATACAAATTGGGGTCATCTTGTTCCCTAGACTTTGTTGAGGTGTTTATATATATTTCTTGTCTTTACCTATGAAATTGCCGATTTTTATATATATATATATATAATAAATATTTAAATAAATATTCTACAACATTCTACACAGCGCTATCTAGACCCATGGTAAGCATAGTTTAACTAGCTTGTGTTATGGAATCTAGAATACGGATAAACATACTTAAATACTTTTTTTTAGTAAATACATACATATTATACATAGAAACACCCAGACCAGTGCAAATACCCATATTCATGCATACAAATATTTGCACTGAGTCGTGTTCACTACCGCCATGCCACAGATATATATATATAGATATATATATATAGGTATTTAAAGTATCATGGTCACTCACATCAGTATCAAAATAATCGGGATATTTACCATGTAGCATTGTTTTGAGTTTCCGATATTTCGGCGCTGTTGCAAGCACCATGATCACGAGGGAACCAGTTGCCGAAATGTCGGAAACTCAAAACAATGCAACATGGTAAATATCCTGATTATTTTGATACTGATTTTCTTACAGATTCATTTGTTCGTTATTCCTGTAATTTAATAGCTATTTCCATTATTTATATTTTGTTTGAAAGTTGATTTCAACATTTTACAACTCTGTATTAAATTTTTATTGGCCGCTTGATAAATTAAATTCGATCTTCAAAAACAATACTTCCGAAATGCTATCCATTATGATAATAAATTTCATATTACTTATTTACAGCTGTCACTGTTCAAAACAATCTAATAAAAGTGTTTGTTAGCTTAATGTTGTCTCATTCATACACAAAAAAATCTATAAAATTTAGATTTGTCATCCCTAAAAAAATGCAAAAATGTTAGTATTGAAAATTGGGTTTCCTCAAATTTCTTAAAAAAAAAAGGCAATTTCATTTGTAACGACCACATCATATTCATTATACTTTTTTTTTTTTTTTTTTACGTGCGCAAAATCCCCACGGATACCTCCCCACCGGACCCGGTGGAGGAGGTTATGTCGGACTGGAACCGACTAAAACGCACGCCGCCTGTGGGTCGTTTCGGTTGCCGAAGGTGAGGTTGACAGGCATATCCCTCGCACCCCGGCCGACCCAGGGCCATCTCTCACGATCTGGCCCTCTTCTCGGGTGTGGGGACCACAGAGTCCCCAACTCGTCCCCGGAAACGGGGAGGCGCGCCACGCGCGCCGCCGCCGCGGCCTGCTTCTGCAAGGGTGACAGGCGGCTTCACCTGTCACCCCCAGGCCGGCGCTCATAGGGGGCGGAGGTCGTTCATCGACCTCCGACGCCCGAGTTGCCTTCGTGCGCGGGCAGCTTGTCTAGCGATCCTTCGTCGCTCCCGCTGCCGCTCCCGCCCCGCCTCCTCCTTCACGAGCATTACTTGCTCGCAGAAGGAGGCGCCGGCCGCCCACGCATCCGCGCAGCGAACCATCGCCGCGAGCAAGGTGGAGAGCGTGAGAACCCTCACTCCCAGGGCCGCCACAAGCTCCCGCCTCGGCGTCTCCCACGCCGGACACTCGGTGAGCGTGTGCGGACCTGAGTCCTCGCTCGCGTCGCAGTGATGGCACTCGGACGTTGGCTCTTTCTGCATCCGACGCAGATACTTTCCGAAGCATCCGTGCTCGGTGATCATCTGCGTCAGACGGTACGAGAGGCTGCCGTGTGGCCTCTCTAGCCACTCCCCCATGATGCATATTCATTATACTAGATGTACCCGAGCCTGTGGCCGTGTGTAGGCACAGTCAAAGAATTAAAGAATCAAAGAATCAATTTCATTTATTCAGTTTAGGGCACACAAAGAGCACATATGAACGTCAAAATTTTACAATTGGGTATGTCAAGAAATAATATAATAATATTAAATAATGGAAAATGATTCTTTCGCTGGTTCGGTAGATTAGTTCTACTGAGAAGATACCAGCAAGAAACTCAGAGAAGCGAGTCAGTATCATATCAATTTTGACTACCAAAGTGATCTCAAAATGATCTTGCCTTGGGCTGTTCCCCCTTCCTGTTGAATGATTATTCTACTTCGTGTTAATGGCAACAAATTACTTAAGTTAAATGCGCCCAGCCCACAACTAATTGTTCTGATAGGTATTTGGTACAAACCTATAATTCGGACAATAATACAATTTATTCATTATATCCTTTATTGTACGCCAATTGAAAGACAGAATCTGTTCCATTCCACCACCACGCACCGCTTTTATGAAGAGACTGCCGACTTATCTTGCACCGTCACTTTATAACAAAATGAACTTGAAATGCCCTATTTTTGGACTCACACGCTTCAACGATAAGATCTGGGAGTTTCTCCAACAGTTTAACTACGATGAGACGGAAGACTGTTTTAATTAATGAAGTGAAATCACATATTTATAATATTGATAATGTGGATAGGTACACATCACATACAAACACACACACACACATATACACACACACACACACACACACGCACACACAATAATTAATCTTAATCTTATTTTTAATAGCCTTGCGTAATTTTGAGTTTAAGTAAAATCATTGTCGACCATACTAAAGGGAAGGGCACTGCTTATCCTTAACACAGGCTACTTGTAGTCTATCTAGGAAAGCAGCTGGCCACTCACTGTATCACTTTACTGAATAAAGAAATATTATTATTATTATTAATTTCAATATACACGTTACAGAAATTGAGAAGAGAAGAGCAGTACAAAGGGCGGCCTTATCGCTTTACACAATTTCTTCCAGGCAACCTTTGGATGTAAATGTATGTTGGTTGGAGTATTTGGGAGTTTTTGGCGTTTAAATCAATAAAACAGTTTGACTACCTCTATCATTAACATATGTCAATATAATAACCAAAGAATACCTAGATGAAAACTTACACAAAACTTATAAAAAGTATTTTTTTTTTATATATAGAACGCCCCCTAGCCAGATGGACGGACGACCTGAAAAAGGTGGCTGGGACAGACTGGATGCGGAAGGCGGAGGATCGGAGAAAATGGCGCACATTGGGAGAGGCCTATGTCCAGCAGTGGACTGCCATGGGCTGATTGATTGATTGATTTTATTGATATATAGAACACGTCAATTAGACATCGCCTTGCCTGGTGGTAAGCTGAAGGCAAAGTCTCAAAAAAGAGGGCCTCCATTACTTATACATACCATGTGACAATGGTGAAACTCAGCTTGACGGCCTCATCATATGCTTTTTCACGCCCCGCTTAAAGGACCCGGGACTGTAGGAAGAGGGAAACACGTGAGCTGGTAATGAATTACAGGCCTTAATGGTGCGACAGAGGAAAGAGTCACTGAACCGCTTGGTTCTTGACCAGATGTTCTGCACCGTGTGCGGGTGACATCTAAGACCTGCACGTGTTGTCCTGTGTAGGAAAGGGGAGGGTGAGACTAATTAATACAGACTAATAATAAACATTAAACTATATTAATAAATATAATCCTCTTAAGTAATAGGTGCCTTGGTATTGACCATTTTGAAACTTTGTAGTCAATATCGATCTGATGACTGACTGTACCACTAAGATACATACACACATAAAATCACGCCTTTATCCCCGGAGTGTTAGCCAGAGGTGAATACCCACATTTCACCAATCATTAAACTCGGTCTCACGTAATAGGGGGTGAGCCTATTGCCGTCTTCCGGACACTATTGTTGGCTCAAGCCATGCTTCTGAGGCTGAGTCTGGGCTGTATATATCTGCCTGATGTTAAACAGCCCTATCCCTTAGTTGCTTTGTACGACACCGCATGGGAAGAGATGGGGTGGTCCAAATTCTACTCCGCCGGGAACCACGCGGCTAAGATTTCTGTCTTAATTTTTTTTCCGAAAAATTATTAGGGTTACGCCTATAACATAAGATACCTACAAAAATCAACTATCCATTGAAAAGCCGTCCAAGTTACTTCGGAGATTACTCGTTACGAACAGACACACAGACAAAAACGTAACTTGTACTACTAGGGCTTTGAGTGATCCTTTTGGTCCAGATTTTTATATTCAAAGGTACATAAAGGACACCGGGGTGGACCACGGATACATAAAGTTAATCGTAGAACACCTAGGTAGAGCGGTGGTACATAATCCATTGAACACTTAGGTGAACCAAGGGTACAAAAAATTAACCGTGGAACACCTAGGTGAACCACATGGGTATACCACTGGTCAGAAAGATTCTTACTAACTATAATCCAGTGCAAGCAAATCGGGTGTGAAAGTCAGTACCCTCACGGCCTCGTAGTCCAGTACTCATACCCACTCGTAGCACAGACACCGCCGCCATTTTCCCGGGAAACGGAAGTAATAAACCATCCGGGCGTGTTCGATAAGCACTAATGTCAGCAGCGTTAATGCCACGTTACAACTATGCAAATTTTAATGTGGCAACTGGCAACACACGTTCATAGAGCTGAGTTTTATGATAACATACTTGGTACTCTGTTATTCTGGCAATAAAATATTGGGGTTGAGTGTTACAGTATTGATTTTTTTTGGGTAAGCCGGAGCTAATTGAAGAGATTTTGTGCTGTCAGTGGGAAGACCAAAGGCTTGTTCTGCTTTGTCTTCTGCACTGACTGCACAGAAACTGTCTGTTCTTACAGAGTCGGCAGCGCGAGTGTGACTCCCCTGGTGTTGCATACGTTCATAGGCCACGGTAACCATTTTCCATCAGGTAGGCCGTGAGCTTATCTGTCTCCTAAGTTGTATAAAAATCTATTTTCTTTTAAACAAGTTCTTACATTTTACTTAATACTTTTCCTATTGAATGATGCGAAATAGAATCCAGAATGAAGTCCAAATGATATGGACTATCATTCCAGATAGTTAAATCTCGCCTGATGTAATCAATTTAACTATAACGAAGCATGACGGCGTCATCATTAACTTGGAGTTCAGCCACTCGTTTTCCTCCTTTTGACTGACTTATTTCGACTTTCACGAAAGTGACTACGGTCAAACCACCTAACACCGAAAGGAAGACAAGCGCCAGAGTTTCGTCCGTTAAACAGCAGAGGTACCTGCTGGCTAGCATTTACAAGTGGGACTTGAAAGAGCATCTGATGAGGCTGTCAAGCTGAGGGTTTTACCATTGCTTTGTCCATAATGGTGAGGGAATTGAATTCCCTGAGATTTTACCTTCAAATTACCATTATGGGAGGTGAAGTCATATTAACGTAGCTTTTACAAAAAAAAACTTACAAATTTCTGTGGCACTTACCTACCGTTTTGCCGTTTAGTAAAAAACTAAATCCCGACTACTTCAGTATCAGAATAAACGGGATATTTACCATGTTTCATTATTTTGAGTTTTCTTCTTTTTCTGATAAATATCCCGTTTATTCTGATACTGATGTCAGTGACCATGATAGTTTAAATACCTATATCCCGACTACTTATAAATTACGCTCTAAAAATATGAAACAAGAAAATATTAAGGATAGCCGTGGTATGACACTTTTTCCTAGAATGTATATGTATAGCTTCATTAGACTAAGTGACATACAACCACGGCTATCCTTGATATTTTCTTGTTTGAAACTTTTTAGAGCGTGATTTTCCGGTAGTTGGGTTTTAGTTTTAATCTTTTTTTATTTATCTTATTTTGGCGCAAGCAATAGGTATAATTTATGCATATTTGAAATGTGCTAATTAAGCCCTTTCTGTTGATATCCAACACGATATATTTATGTCAAACTTATTATTTAATACAGTATTTATTTATTTATTTATCATTTATTGTACACATTGTTAGTAGGTATTTTAATATTTCCTTTCAAAAATTAGTAATGGATGGTGTAGATTATTATTGAGTACATTGTGGCCGCTAGAGGGCGCCACAATTAATTCAATCACACTTACTACTACATATAGACTAAAAGCAGTAAAAATCATAACCCTTCTTTTGCTTCGCCGTTGTCGGGTAAAAATAAAACTTTAGTTAACCACACTATTACGATAGTGATACTGCTTACCACCACTAAATAATAAATATCTACCACAGCCCAAAGATTCGACGCAACGGTAGTTTGGTAGTAACTATTTATTAATCTGTGGTTTGGTCCTATATAGGTAGGTAATCTGTGGTTTGGTACAGTAGGTAGGTATCTCAAACCCCATTGTGAAGATCATATGGAATAGTAGTGTTCATTGACCATTCTATTCAATAAGTTTTATCGCTGGCAACTTAGGTGGCAGACAGGCACACGGCCCACCTGATGGAAAGTGTCTAACGTGGCCTATGGACGAGTGCTATGTATCAACACCAAGGAGCCACTACTCGCCGCTGTAACCCAGTGTTTCTGTGCCGTCAGTGCAGAAGACAAAACAGGACAAGACTTTGGTCTTACAACTGACAGCATAAAAACTCTCCAGTGAGCTCTGTCTACCCTACTTACCGCCGGGAATACAAAACGAGGCTATTATGGCCGTGGTATTCTGTAGGACAAAGGTACTTCCTCCGTCGGACTGCTCAATTAGTTAAGACAGAAATATCGTCATGTCCTATCTTCATCGCATCGAACATTGTACAACTTAGTTAATTTCTAAATTAAGGTAATCCGCGCTATAACTTAGAAAAAATTCAAATTTCTTTATTATAGCGCCCTCTTTTAAATTATATGAGTACTAGTGATTCCATGACAAGATCCAGTACCTACGCATTTGCGCAGCTAATATACTAAGGCATTGGTAAACAACTAGCTCGGTGTTGCGTGCATGCGTTCATAGATGGCACTACACGTATAAATATGAAATGTTAATTTCCATTCAAATGAGTATGTTTCAAATCTTTTTTTTTATATCTATTATTTATATTGTATAAATATTAATATAAATACTATCTCACAACACGGCATTCTTTTATTACAATTTTCTAAAAAATCTTACACGCCTAATACATTTATGCTTTAACATAGTAAATTAATTCTTAAATTTATTCCAAGAAATGTTAAACGCATACCTTGTCGATCGATTGATCGATTCTCTGATTAATCGCTATCATAGACTAATATAAACCTGGAATTGATCGTCATCATCATTATCAACTTAATAATATTAAATATTAAGTATTGTAGCGGATAATCCTAAACTCCCTCTCCGTAATACACGCGGTAGGGCGCCGAGACGTTATTCTCCGTCTACTAATTTACGAACGCGCCCATAGCGCTAGCCAATCACAGGCCCGCGCGACCGGCTCGGGGAGTCGGAGAAACGAACGCCAAGAGTAATACACGATTTACGATAATTGTCTTAATAATTAAGTTTATTTGTTGCTTAATTGTAAAATTCGTTATTAAAAGGAATGTGACAACTACACCTGGCTCCTTATTGGCTCCATCCCGACTACAACTGACGCCCAACGTGTATATAAGGAGCATAAAGTTGGTCCAACAAGATGCCGCGCAAACGACAATCGCTAGATCAAAATAGTTCTGTACAGGAGGGAAATAGCAATAACTCAACAAATAATAACGTTGTGTTTACACAAGAAGCACTTACAACGCTTATTACGAGTATGCAGCAGTCTCAAGCTGAGTTATATTCTCAAATAATGAGAGAGGTACGTTCGTCCACGCCAAACGAGGTTAATGTCTCCGCCATTATGAAAAATAATTTTGCGAAATGTGCATCGCGTTTCAACGGAAATACTGGTGAGTCTGTTGACAATTTTATTGATGCCATCTCAGTATACAAGGCGTGCCTAAACATAAGCGACGAGAACGCCATGTTAGGACTTTCTATGTTACTGGGTTCATCGGCGGGAACATGGTGGCAAGGCGTCAAAAACTCAACGAAAACTTGGGAAGAGGCCCTAAACAGATTGCGCAGTGCCTTCGGCGAGCGTCGTCCGCCATTCAGGATTTACTCCGAAATATTTTCAACCACTCAAGGTCAGCAGAATACAGATCTTTTTATTGCGAAAATTCGAGCTTTATTAGCAAAGCTTCCGCATGGTGATCTGTGTGAACGAGTGGAGTTGGACATGGTATATGGGTTATTAAATCGCCGCATTAAGAAAAGATTAGATAGATCAGCTATCAGTACATTCGACGAATTATTAATTAAAGCTCGCGCTATTGAGGACTCGTTAAAGGAAAACCACAAGTCCGAGAGCTGCAACACATCCGTCGCGACGACTTCGGAATCTGCGCGCCCCGCTTCTAACCCTATGCGTGCCACTGCAGTCCCCGCACGTGCCTCTGCAGCACCTGCGTATTCCACTGGCACAGCTGTTGATGGTCAAGATGCAAGACGTGGGAAACCCAGGTTGTTCTGTGTGTATTGCAAGCGTAGTGGTCACACTAAAGACAAGTGTGAAAAGCTTAATATTAATAAATCTAATGATAATAAGTCTAGTGATAGTGATACTTCAAAGTACAAAGATATTAAATGTTATGGTTGCGGTACAGAAAATGTTATAAAATCTAAATGTCCTAATTGTAACCCTAAATTAAGCTCATATGGTGAGCACACTGCATTTTATTCCCTTAGTTCAAAGACTGAGACTTCAACTTGTATTTGTAACAATTGTAATCCCCGCTTTATGTTGTCAAATGGTTTTCAATGTGTTTCTGGTAATTTTGTCGGATCAAAATCTCATGTTAATAATGATTTTAGGCCGCACACCAGTATTGCTGTACCATTATCTGACAAAGTTGGTGGCTCACAATCTTTATTGGAAATGTCAAGTAGCTCTAAACAGTTTCATGGGAAAGTCAGTGGTGCTCAAACATATTTGGTAAATGGTGCTCAAACATGTTTTGCTAATGATTCTCAAACATGTTTTGCTAATGAATCTCAAAGTTTTTTTAAAGTTAATTGTGAAAATAAATCTTCTCTACGTCCAGTAATAAAAATTAATATTTTAGGTGAGAATGGTACAGCAATGATTGATTCAGCAGCCAAATGTTGTGTGGCTGGCTATACATTGTACAATCTTTTTAAAATGAGAAATCATCGTATGTTGTCTTGTGTGAAAAATGTAAGCTTAGCTGATGGTGTTACTAGATTAATGAATGTACTTACTACGGAAGTGTATGTATGTCTTGAAGGTAGAACCAGGCTCATAAGTTTTTTAATTTTTCCAGACGCGGATAGTAATCATACTTTGTTAGGTATAGATTTTTTGATAAATTTTGATATCAGTGTGGATTTTGGTAACGCTAAATGGTACTTTAACGATAATGATAAAAAGTTTGATCTTCTTTTCGAAAAAGATTTATTTTATGAACATGTCTATGTTAACAGCATATTTAGGGATGATGAAGCATCAGGTCTTACCGATCAACAACGCGAGGTTCTTGCTCAAGTTCTCACGGAAAATGAGGACATTTTTAAGTTGACAGGTGAACCAACTAGTTTCGCGGAACATGTAATAGATACCGGTGACCACGCTCCTATCGCGGTACCTCCGTATAGGTTAACGCCCGCGAAAAAGGCTGTTATGCAGACTGAAATAGAAAAGATGTTAGCCGAGGATATCATAGAGGAATGCGAGTCGGCATGGGCCGCTCCGGCGTTATTAGTTCCAAAAAAAAATGGTCAGGTACGTTTTTGTGTCGACTATCGTAAGCTTAACGCAAGTACTAAGTCTGACGCGTATCCAATGCCGCTTATTGACGAACTTGTACAGTCAACAAAACGCAATTGCATCATGACTACGTTAGATATGAGAAGTGGGTTTTGGAATGTAAGCGTACGCGAGTGTGATAGGGATAAAACGGCCTTTCAGACACATTTAGGAACGTTTCGTTTTAAACGCATGCCTTTTGGTCTTAAAAATTCGCCAATGACGTTTGCTAGGCTAATAGACAGGTTGCGCTCCGGTACATCACTGAAAAACATAAACATTTTAGCATACCAAGATGACCTGCTAATTATATCAGATGGATTCGACCAGCATATCGCAGATTTACGTATAGTTTTTGATAGACTACGCCTATTCAATCTTCGCGCCAACCGCGAAAAATGTGTTTTCGCACGCAAAGAGGTTAAATATCTTGGCCACGTCATCACACAGAAAGGGATCCTCCCTGATCCTGGTAAAGTACGTGCTATCGTGGATATGAAAGAACCAAGTTCGGTACGCCATCTCAAAACTTTTCTTCAAACGTGCTCGTGGTTCCGAAAGTTCATTTTGAATTTTTCGAAAGTTGCTGAACCACTAACACGTCTTCTGAAAAAGAATCAACCTTGGAAATGGGGTAATGAGCAGAAACAGTCGTTTCAAGAGCTCAAAAAGAGTTTAACGTCTGCTCCCATTTTAATCCAAGCTGATTACAGCAAACCATTTGTATTACGTACGGATGCTAGCAATTACGCCTTAGGTGCCGTCTTGCTGCAGGGCGAAGGAAACAATGAACGGCCAATCGAGTATGCGAGCCGTCTCCTTAACCCCGCCGAACGCAATTACAGTACTACTGAAAGAGAAGCTCTAGCAGTAGTCTGGTCTGTTGAACGCTTCAGAGGTTACATTGAGGGTCGTGAAATTGTTGTTAGTAGTGACCATCAACCTCTTAAGTGGTTATTAAGTTTAAAATCGCCTTCAGGTAGACTCGTGCGATGGGCTTTAAAGTTGCAAGAGTTTAATATTCGCTTTGAATACACTCCTGGTAAAGCCAATGTTGTCGCTGACACTTTGAGTCGTCCTACCTGCGAAGAAGATAGTAAGGATCAGTGCGGGATTTGCTCAGTCATTGTAGACTTACCTTCGAGAAGTCCTGCTGATCTTCGCCAAGCTCAGTTAGATGACTCGGAACTGAGGAAAATTATTAGTAGTCTTGAAAGTAATGATGCTCTTGAAGACAAACGCTGGTCTGAGCGAGGTTACTTCATGCAACAAGGAGTTCTTTATAGGTATAATCCTGACGTCGATGTTGAAGAACCACAGCTCGTACTTCCTGTGAGTTTAAGACTCGATGTCCTGCAGGAATGCCATGACACTCCTATTGCTGGTCATCAAGGCATCGATAGAACGTTACATAGACTTTCACAACGGTTTTTTTTCACTGGTATGAGACGTCTTGTGGCTGATTTTATTAAGTCTTGCCCTACATGCCAGCGGTATAAGTCGTCAAATGTAAAGCCATCAGGCCTCTTGCAAACACCAGTTTTGCAACAAAGAGGTGAGGTTATAGCAGTTGACTTATTTGGCCCGCTCCCATCTGGAGAAAAGGGGGAGAAATACATATTGTTGGTTGAGGACACAGCTACTCGGTGGGTCGAGCTCTTTGCTCTTGTTGACGCCACGGCAGAAGTCTGTGCCCGAACACTGATAGAGGAATATTTCCTCAGGTATGGCCTACCGCGTCGTGTCGTCTCCGATAATGGAGTACAGTTCGTCTCATCTGTTATGCAACAATGCATGTTTATCCTGGGGATTCAACAGGATCTGTTACCCTTATACCACCCGGAAGCAAATCCGGCTGAACGTAAAAATAGAGACCTTAAGGTACAGCTGGCTCAGATAGTTGACACCAAGCATAACTCATGGCCCAAACACCTACCGTCGGTTCGTTTCGCTATGAACTCAGCTATGTGTAATACAACTGGTGTCTCGCCCGCATTTCTCACCTTTGCTAGGGATCTCCGTTCACCTATCGAAGTCAATCTTGACATCAGGACAGTCCTAGAGAAAGATAATTTTGTACCCCAGATTACTCCTTATTTAAAGAGTTTCTTGAATTCTTTAATTTCAATTCGAGATAGAGTAGAGAAGGAACAGGATAGACGTAAAGAATACGCGGATAAAAATCGTAAAATTGAAGAGTTTCATGTCAATGACCAAGTGTTAGTTAAATCGCACGTATTAAGTAACGCTGCAAAAGGGATTTCAGCTAAATTTGTACCAAAAAGAGATGGTCCTTATACAATAATTAAGGTAGCGAGTCCTACTACTTACATTCTTTCTAAACTTGATAATCCTAACGACATCATAGGTAAATTTCACGCGTCACAACTTACGTCATTTGTTAAAAGGAACGAGGTTTCTCTACCGGTCATGCCCAAACGTAACCGAGGCCGCCCTCGTCAGATTAAGCCTGTTTCCATTTCACCTGAACGGGTTCCAGAGCCTGTTTCTATCTCAAACGAACGGGTTCTTGAGCGAGGACGCTTTATCGAACCCGAGGGGGAGTATGTAGCGGATAATCCTAAACTCCCTCTCCGTAATACACGCGGTAGGGCGCCGAGACGTTATTCTCCGTCTACTAATTTACGAACGCGCCCATAGCGCTAGCCAATCACAGGCCCGCGCGACCGGCTCGGGGAGTCGGAGAAACGAACGCCAAGAGTAATACACGATTTACGATAATTGTCTTAATAATTAAGTTTATTTGTTGCTTAATTGTAAAATTCGTTATTAAAAGGAATGTGACAACTACACCTGGCTCCTTATTGGCTCCATCCCGACTACAGTATTGTAATATTCAAGAATAAAAAATAAGATTTGACATAAAGGTTCTAGTTACCATGTCATAAAATCCAAAAAACTCACTCTCTTATTTAGTTTTAATTTTTAATCCTAAACATTAGAAAGAAAGTTTTAATATAACGTAGTACCTACCTTTATTTTACTCTGTGGTACCCCGTACTTATCTTTTATTTGTCTGTCTGTGGCCCTTATATGTATATTCTTTGGTTTTAATCTTATATACTCTTTGGTTTTAATGTTTGAAGATTGACGTTTGCGTATGTAGTTTTGTCATTTCTTTTATTTTAATTTTTAAATATGGTGTTGTATTGTGTTGGCTGTTGGCCACAGTTTGTGTTGTATGCCGATCTAAAAAAATTTGGTAATGTTGTGCGTTGCTCTCACATCGTCTTTCACAAAACTCTTTGAAGTTTTCTAGTATTTAGGCTACTATTTATGAATATTATTAGCTGATGCTTTGCGATAACGCAATCCATGGAAGCCGTTAATACAAGGATATAAAATAATCTAATCTTTCAGACGGTCCACCCCTGTTGTAAATTTCTGCCAGGGTTCCGCCCCTTGTAACGTGTTCAAACATTTTCACATACATACTTTCACATTCATAATAATGCAAGAATTCTAGAACACTCTATACTCCTCGTCTGATGATAAGCTAAAGGCAAAGTCTCAGGAAAGAGGATCACCATTACAGACTCAGTAATGTTACAATGGTCGCACTCAGCTTGGCGGCTTCATCAGATGCTTTTTCACATTCCGCTTAAAGGACCCAGAAATGTAGGATGAAAGAAACACGTGAGCTGGTAATGAATTCCAGGTCTTGGTTTAACTATAGGTAAACAATCTAGTAGCAATTTCTTATAAAAACATGTTAAACAAATAAACTAGGCAAACTGACAAACTAGTGGATTGATATAGTTTTTAGTCTTTAGGGAATGTTTCTTTGGACTTGCAACTTTGATGATTTAATCAAATTACTTAATCTTTGTCGGTCTCTTTGTATATATTTCACTTGTTAGTTGGATGATTTTATATTGTTATTAGCTTTGTTGTGATTTTCAATACAATGTGACATTGTTTGAGAAATAAATGAATATAATATAATATAAAGAAAGTTCTAAATAGAAAATGAAGTGTGTGTTTAGTTAATCAATAGTAGGTATTAAACTGTAGGACAATAACAGGCCACTGTCCCCTCAACAAGCTCCTTTACACCGTTGGTGTCACGGACAGACACCTTTGCATGGGGTGTTTCATGTCTGAGGAACTGCCACCCACATGAGACTACAATGATCACAAATTATCAGCATAGTGACGTCATTCAGCGAAGCCTGTGAAGTTCACAGTAAGCTTCTGAGTTTCTGGGTGGAAGCTTTTCTGGCTGCTCTAGCCAGTTCTCTTCATGCACAACGGCCCAAGTAAGGAGGCTAGGCGCGGTCAAAAGAGCCTTCACTTCTAATCCAAATCCCATCCATGTGCTAATCTCTATTATTTTTAAACTATTGTGGTGTGAATTCATCATTACATAACGCAAAGCAAAATGATTAATTTCCATCTGAAAAGTCCCGAACAGTTAAATAATCAACAATGAGCCACACAAATTGTAAACAACCTTTGTTATTTATAGTCATATTATAATGTAGGTATGAATAATTTATACATATAAAGAATTTAATTGGCTTGCATATTGTATACTTGAAATTCTGAATAGCGATACAGCTTTTTGTAATGTACCTTTTTTGTAAAAGGTGTGTACGTAGGTACATTGTTTTACAATGAGCCATAGTTAAAAAAATACCTGAATTATAATTTACATAACTGAACAGACATCACTGAATGACATGATAGTATAGCAAGATCATAAAGGTGCTAGGGATAGATGCAAACCATGGAAATTGTAACGGGTAGAAAGAGCCATGATGATCATTTTAATGAAACAGGTCTTTGACTTTGTTTTCTTTATTTTTCTTAATTAACATAAAACGTTTTCTTAGTTCAATTAACAAACCGTTAAGAACTGAAATCAGCTTTTTTTTTAAATCATCATAGGAATGTCTTCTAATTAACTAACAATAATTAAGAACTAAAATAAATTAGACATTTTTTACAAAATAAATTTTATAAATTATTTTGTGAAATATCAGATGTAGTAGGTAATCACTCGGTAAAATACAATTAAATCAAACTATCGTAAATTGAGAATTGGATAAACAATTGGACGTAGTTCCAGAAAAACGTTCCAATCCACAAAATCAACATTTTGAGAAAATTGACTATAAAGTTCAATTTCGTATAGCCATAAGATTTTTCTTTTTAACTAGGTATATGTAAACTTTATATAAATGAAAGATAACTTTATTAGTTTTTATTTTACCTTATTTTAGGCTTTCAAAGTAAATACTTTTTTATTTTTGTAGGAAATATTGCTGTGGAAAGTTTTTAATTTATTGCGAAATTAATGTCACATATGAAATTTTAATTTAAGTAAAACGATCCAACCAAATAGTTGAAAGTGAAAAAAATAATAAAACAAAATGCAATAGATAAAAATATGTACCTACCGTAAAACCTGCTTAATTTGCCACCTTTTCATGTGTCAAAAAGATTGATTCTTTAAAAAAACAAAAAATTGTATGAAAACGTAATGAGTAAGTAACCTACACCTAGAGGTACTAAATTTCATGAAAATGTATGTTATTACTAAATATGTATTTCATTATTGTAAATTAAAATATTTTAAGCATAAAAACAAATATGGCAAAGTCAGCTGTCACTTCTGGTAAATTTGCCATATGAAATAAAAAATGTTTTTTTTGGAGTTTATGAGGTTAAAAAGTAATATATTAGCACTCTTCCTATATCCCGTAAAAAAAAGTAAAAACTTTATATTATTTAGCACTGGTAATTTAACTCTCTAAGAAGGTGGCAATTCGCCAACCTTTCCAAAATATTGCCTATTAAGAAGAAGTTAGGGCTAGGGTTGTCAAATAAAAATGTTTTCGTAGTAGGAAAAATTTACTTAATAAAAAAACCTAAATAAAACAATCAATTTACATAATAAAATTAAAAAAATAGTATAAATTAACTATAATCACGTAACAGTCTTTCATTTTTTTAGTTACCTATTTAGAAAAAGCAACATCGAACATAGCTTAGCATAATCAGTATGTAATGTTCCCATGGCAGTAAGAGATATAAATCTACCTATAACAAATCAAAAACACAGTAAATTATTCATAAAGGAAATTTGAATTACCTCACAATATAAAATATTAAAAAATAACAATGGAAAGGTTAAATATGCTATTGTACCATGTCGGTACCTAGTTATTCATTGGACATTGTACTTAGAAAAATCAATGTTGTCAAATTTGAATTTCCCTCGACGACCCTCTTGAGGGTTAGTCATTACCAGCTCCACATCTGAGTCTAGTATAAAACTAATGTCACTCACGTCTGGCCAGTAAAAAAGATCCCCCTTCCTTCTCATAAATTTGACAAGCATTCCGGAACCTTCGGTTAGTTCTAAAAGTTTGCCTACATAAAACTTTGTCCGTTTTAGTCCACGAAATTGAACTAAGAGGAAACTGCCAATTTGATGTATTAAGGTATCATTTTGTTTTGTACAGTATCTTCCTCCACATCACTTGGTTCTGATTCAGAAACGAACGGCCCTTCATCTGAAGAATCTCTTAAAGAATAATCATCATTGCTTTCATCGGTTTCTTCTTCGGTTTCTTGAACTAATTTTCTTTTTCTATTACAAGCTAAAGGCATGTGAAACATTTCTGCAGAGGTGGATGGTACTGGATTATTATAATCAATAGATGGTTCTGGGCCAATTTCAAGTTTTTTATCATTACACGGATTAAGTGATATATTGTGAGTTTTATCTATTTTGTGCAATTTAAGATTACTTTTATCCAAATAGAAAGCGCGATTCAGTGGACTATACTTGATTTCAGATAATATTGTATTTTTTTTTCCCATCTGATTTAACAGTAGATTCAGATCCTGGTGTAGATGTTGTAGCGGCAGTATCATTTTCAGACACATTTTCTGTTTCAGGTCCTAGTGAAGGTAACAATGCAATAGTTATTTCATTTTCAGGTAGCGTTTCCGATTCAATCTCACGCTTTTCCTTGAGTATTGTCTTATTTCAAAGTTTTTTAGTTTTACTTTTTTTATTCAACATCAACAATTCTATTTCTTCGGAGGAACCGAAGCACCGGGTGTAATGTTGACTTTTTTGTTTTTTATTTTCCTTAGAGGATTTACTGACCGGTTTTCTTTTAAATAGTCTAAAAGCGCGTTGTCAACGCTATATTTGGTTTCTTGTTCGTAGTCAGGAAGTTTCCCTAATGAGGGTTAAAAGGTACTATCCCAGTAGCCCTAAATCCAGAGATGATATTTTCTTTACTGGTTATCTCTATTGCCTGTATTAAAGAATTAAGCAACACTGGAAAATGAGATTTATTGAGTTGCGTTTCTGACGGGTTCTCGAATTTGTAGGTGGTTAAAATTTTGCGCCATTGCTTTTTCAGCGGGCCGAAAATGCGACATCCAAGGGCTGCGAAATGTGTGTGGAATTAGATGGTAAAAATGCGAACCTTATATTTTTTTCTTCGCATAGACGTATTATATTAATGTTTAAATGGCTTGAAAGGTTGTCGCCAATAATTAATTTCGGCCCCTCAAGCTTTTCAGCCCATGGTATGATAATTTTCTGAAACTAATCTTCGAACACGGTGGCATCAAACTAGCCAGATTTTGTCCGATTATATCGGGCATCGTTTGGTCCATTTTGACACCACGAGGTCCACAAATGCTCTGCCTTAACACAGTATAAGTAGGCAAGAGTGTTCCATCTGCCACCGCTGCGAACATTATTGAGATATTGCCTTTGGTGTGATTGAGTACTCTTTCTGGATACTTTACTTCGCGCTTGGTGGTACACTTGGACGATCCAGGATTATCCGATAGATTGGTTTCGTCATAATTGAGTATATTACTTTTGGGTATGTCTTGTAAAGTATTTCTTAAATTATCGAAATAAATGTTAAATTTATCTGACGTTTTTGCGGCGCGAACCCTTTTAATATTTTGTGTAGCTCTTACTGTTAATTTATCTTTGTGTCGAACGAGAAACGTATTTATCCACCACTTTCCTGGCGGTTTATTATTGAAAATATGTTCTCTATTATTACCTTTAAGGTAGTTGAACACAACGAGACTTAGATCGAAACGAGATAGAGGTGCTCCGAAATCACCTGCTGCTCTCAGGACATTAACAATATTTTGTTCTTCTGTGTCAGAAAGTCTTTGCTGTCCGCCTGAATTCCTACTATGCTTATTTTTCACTTTATTATCTATAGTTCTGCGTGGTATGTGGAATCGTTTTTCAGCTTCAAGGGACGAAATTTCTTTTCTGCTTACTAAATCCACAGCAACTTCTAACATTTCTTTAGAATAATCCTTACATGCTCTGTTTCCTAACAAAGGTCGGCGGCGTCGTTTGTCCATCTTCTAAAAAAGGAAAACTAAATGTTTATTTAGTCAATAGTTTTGTACACAAAGTACTCATAAAATTAACCTAAAGGTAAACTGGATAGCGACTACAACATTTAACGACTCATATACGTCCCATATATGTTAAACAGTGTCTAGCAAAATCATTTTGGACCATTTACGGGAGTTATGAAAGTCAAAACAAGTAATTGCCACGATATTATTTCCAATAGAAATAATATTTTAGATAAAAAAGAAAAAAATGCATGTAGGTAATAGAAAGTATTGTGAAATTGCGACGCTATACAGTAATTGCGCAAATAATTAAATCACTTCACATATTTAATTCTAACTGACCCAAAACAAAAAAATACTTTTTAAATTACCCAACACCCTGTGTACCTCTTGTAAAATAATCTTCATTTAAGCACATGCACTGTGTATTTCATACCTGGGTACCTACCTATAATATTATAAGTAGGAACGGTACGAATTATCGAGCGTTTGAAATATCAAATGGTTGGAAATTTGTGTGAGAAAATAAATAAAACTTCGAATTATTAAGTGTTGATCAATTATTATTTATTAACTGCTATTCTATAACAATGTCATAAGTTTAGAGGTACATTCGTGTACATACATATGTATTCATAATGTGAATTAATTAATCTTTCGAAAGAACTCTGTTATACTGGTTTGCTTCAAAGCACATTGCTGCTGCTCAGACTGCTCAATAACTTTTTAAGAGAAAAAGTGCCTGAAATGCTTTTTCATCACTTTCGTTTTGTAGACAGAAGCTTTGTAAGGTATCGAATGAGGATCTTGCTTCCTTAACTGACACCTCTGCCATGGGTTCTGATGTATCGTCCTCATCTTCATCGTTAATTTTTTCATTGTTATGTGTCGCAGATAAAATTTCGACATCGGTTAATGAACCTGAGACAGCAACATCTTCATCCACTCGAACAAAGTCAGAAAAACTCACACTGCTGATGTCAATTAATGGTTCTATTGCTGGTTCTTCATCATCCATAAATATTGGAAGATCTTTTTTTAAGAAACCGAATTTTTTTAAACAGTTAAGAATCGTTAGGGGTGTTACAGCTCTCCATGCCTTGTCAATCAGTAAAATAGCTGTCAAAATCGTGATATTTGCAGTTAGCTGCTTGTCGAGAGATACTAAAACGAGCTTAACAATTTCTTTGCGATAGAATCGACACATCCTACGTATAACTGAGCATCTGCTAAACGCAAATTTTACAGGAGAGCCATTTTAAGATTTTAAAATTTTTGAATCGTCGTAGCTGCTACACTATAAGGAACAATACAATGAAATTTTGGTATTTTGTTTTAAATTCATGTAGAATTTTATTGTAAATAAAAGTTTTTTTCTAGGCCTTCAGGTTTTTGTTTTTTAGCATATACATACTTATACGTTGTTCTGAGTTTCTATATAAATTGGGTAAGTGCCTTATGCACACTTTTTAAATGGAATATTCTGAATTGATAATGATGTATTTACCAGATAAGTTTATGTATGAACTTGGTAAGTGTGTAACACAATGTGACGTGTAACTGTAACTAGTATACTTTACACATAGATATAAAACGGTCCTTTGGGATCACAGCACAATTTTATTTGATATTTTTAACTATTAGGAGTAACAATAGTGTGCAATAAGTAGTCGACAAAGATGATTCATAATAATTGTTCAATAAAAGGCAATATTAATTCCAAACATTTTTTTTTGTGTTGAGCTTACAAAATTACACCAAATACAAAAAATAATATCCCTTCTTTATAAAATTAAACATAACTTCTAGTAATTCTATTACTAGCAGAAACAAAACTTATAAATCAACAATAAAATGTAATGAGTATCAAAATAAAAACTTAAACTTCAAAATATCCTTTGTAAATAATAATATTACAAAAAGAAAATATTTCCAAAACTTCTATTGCACATACAAGTACTTAAATAACTAAAAAAATAAAAGATTACGTAATTGCAGATAATAATGTTTTAAAAGGAATCAACAAGTATATGAAAAATCTAGAGTATAAAAGTCTTTAATATAAAATGTATTACTTAAGTTTACTTAACTTTTAACAATGGCACTTTTTACTTATCTTTAATAGGAACATAGATCACAACCGAAATATCACTGTAACGCCTACAGACTTTAACAACTTAAATAATTATAATCAGTAATCTTTTCTCTCTAAATTTTTAAATAATCATAAATATTAATATCTTTTGAAGTACTTCTATCGGCTATTCTATCTCTTCGTCTATTTCGAGGTCATTATTATCGTCTGTCCCAATCAAACTCATGTAAAAATTGTGATGAATAGGCGGAATTATATTATGTTCGCATAAGTACTTTAAATCTTGAAATTTGGCTAGTGGAATCGGCAGTATCCCCTGGTATGCCGGGTTCATAGATCTTGAAAGCGGAGCTGGGCTATTATCTAATCTTGCGCGGTTTCTTGCTCTAGTTTTGGGAATTCTATTCACAATGATGCATTTGAACTCGTGGTCACAAAAATCGGTTTTGTATTGTATTCTATCGGGTAACTCCGGCAATATCTGTAGTTGCTTGAACTGAGACCATGCCACTCGTTCCTGATCTGTATTTGTGGTCCAATTGCATCCGGTAAGCAGTTGCTTGAAATCTATAAAATTTGAGGTAATCATTTCTTTCACTATGTATGGATTTCCATCCTGTTTGGCCCATCTTATGAGAGCATACCATTGTTCAGGCGTGTACACCATTTTGTTCTTGGCAGTTCTTTCAATAAGAGCATGGACGCTGTCGCCCTCATTTTGTGTATGCCCCTTTTCAAAATATTTGTGCGTAATGGTAACCTGAAAATCTAACGACGCACGTAAATAGGTAGCAAAAACGATTCTGTTGCGATTCTGTCCGCTACAATTATCAGACCAGAAGTTGAAAAATTTAATGCCCTTTTGATGATTTTCTTTGATATAATCATACAAACAGCTACTCACCTCATTCGCTCCTCGCTTTGCAATAGTTTCATCCCAAACATAACATGTACCGACTTTACTACCCATTTCAAACACAGTGAAATTAAAAACAGTTAATTTTCTTTTGTAATACAGAATACTAGTATCAGCAAATGGCATTCCATGTACTTTTTGAAAATCATACACTGCTGTAAGAACTTCGTTGGTTTTAAGACTGTCTTTATCTTTGTTCTTGAGCTCTCTCGCAATTGTCTTGTTCCTAATGTGTGCATTGTAAAGATTTAATTGAATATCAGTAACGGGTTTCGGCAAATTTTTGAACACATGGCAAACGTCACACTGGTCTTTTTTAGGCTGATAAAATCCCAGATTAATGTGCTCGTTGACAATGTCTCTATATTGTCTTAAAGTGTTTACTTTGGGTTTATCTTCAGGATCTTTCCAGTCTTTATACAGTAAAAACATTTTCGCCATTGTTAGATTTCCGTCCAGGTATAATTTCTTTGTTCGCTGTCGAACGTAATGTGATTCAACGGGAGCGAAGCTGTTTACGTGGTTGCAAACACTTGTAATCATCTCTTCGGTTATCTTTTTTGTATGATGACGACGGCCTCTTTTATCCTGCATAACAGTTCCCTGTAGTGAAAGTTTTTTCAGAGCAGAGTAGACCATTCCTTGTTTGATGCCTAAAGTTGTTAAAAACATTGTTTTACAGACCTGTATTTTAGTTGACTCGTTATCATTTATTTGTGTCGGTAAAAAATATCGTATAGTGAACTCTCTCCTGGAGGCAGTCTCAGTAGTAACACGTCGTTTTGGAATTTTGTCACAGTACTTTGAAATAAAATCCCAATGTCGAACCATTTCTCCCATTGACCAAAAAGCCTCAAATAGCAAGTTTCGATTGATATCTGTAAATTTTTCAGAACATTTCAGCTTACACGTTTCTGAACATGGCAGTCCCATTTCTTTTTGTTTTCTTACTTTTCCATTCCTACTCTTGTATGCTTTCCCTAAATTTTTTTTCGTCTTACGGATAACATCTAACCACTGATTCTGATGAACTTGTCGTAATCGACCTTTATCTTTTCTCCCTGTCATATTGTGTCGTTTCTTATCTACTTGTACTCTTCTGTCGTCGTTCAAGGATTCTGTCAGTTGGGTTCCTGTTGACATAGGTGAACTAATTGGCATAGCATTTGATGTGGCAGAAGCTGTTGTAGAAGCTGATAGGGGTTCTGTTGTAGCAGGTAAGTTATTAGGCAAAGAATCGAGAGCGTTGGACATTGATGTTGTTGTTTGCAGGGGCTGTGTAGGCATGGGTGAGTTAGGTGGCAAAGCATTGGGCGTGAGAGGTGCTGGTAAATTATCACAGCCTAACTGGGCAATTTCTTGAGCTATTAGCGTAGAAAAATTCGGAGACTCTAAAGATAAATCAATTCCACCTAAAGTTTGTACAATAGGCGAATAAGGCAACGAGAAATTACAATCTTTAGACTTTATTACCGAAGACGCACCATTTGTAGTTGAGGTATCTTTAATTAAACAATCTGTATGTAACCATTTGCTCAGATTCACCATCACTATCGTCAATCATTTCTGTTAGTTGCTGTAAGTCGTCTTCAGTGAAATTTTCGGAGAAGGGCACTGGACTATCTGAAAATAAAATTAAAGGTTGTAATAAATTATAAGCACTAAGACAGAATTTTAAGTCGATATTGTAATAAATAAAGTGAATAACAATCAAAGTTCACACATTCGAGAAACATTCGCGGCTCCGCCCGCATGGATGTCGTTTATCGCTCCTTCCACGAGAACACTACACTTTGATGAGGAAAAAAAAAGTAGCCTATGTGTTATTCTGATGTATAAGCTACATTATTGTAATTTTTCATTAAAATCTATTGAGTAGTTCTTGCGTGAAAGAGTAACAAACATCCAAATATAGGTACTCACAAACTTTCAAATTTATAATATTAGTAGGATTAATTTCAACTTGATTCTTCCATGCGTTTCTAATAAAAAGATTCCTGACACACTGACAGATAGACATAGAATTTGTTTACGGAACCAACGGTGCGCGAGTCCAACACGCACTTGCCCGTTTTTTTTCATAATAATTCAATAATTACGTGTTACACTTTTAAATGTTGAATTATTATTAAAAAACCTCTAATAAATAAACTTTTGAATGACAATTAACTGTGATTAATTTTGTCATACAAAAGTATGACACTGCGATTAAAATGTAAGTAACTAACTAGATACATTACATGACGAAATTGCATTCCAGTGAATAAATGTGTAACTGACTAGATACATTTTATGATGAGGTTGCATTCCGGTGTATAAATACCTAACTGCCTAGATACATTTTATGGTAAGATTCACTCCCGTGTATAAATACCTAACTACCTAGATACATTTTATAAGGAGGTTGCACTCCGATGCAGAAATGTGTAACTACGTAGATACATGGTTTCGCATTGGAAACATTTAAGTACATCAATATTATATTTTTATGTTCAAATTATTTTCGTAGCATAATAAATATTGCATAATAGGTATTTATACCAAGGACTACACCATTAAAGGAAATATAGTCAATAACAATAAAATATTACTTACCTTGTCTTGGTGTTGTGTTTATATTTTGGTATGATGGTGCGTTCATTTTATCCCTGACATCACTACATCCTCCTTTAACAGCATCCTTCTTCAGTGCAGACAGGAATTTAAATCGTTCGCTCGACATTATTTAATAAAAATAACGCACAACGAACTCACGCTCACCACTCGCGCGCACCGCCGACGTACAAGTGACGAGGTGTCAGTTACCCGCGCCGCCCACCCCTTTCGCCCCGCGACTAAGTATGCAACTGGTACATTCATAGTTATGCGTTGTGCATTCTAGTAGCCGCAAGCAGATACATAGTTATACGTATGAAAAAAAAAACTATGTTAGGCTGGGAAAATAAAAAAAATAAAAAAATACATTGAAGATTTATGTGTGTAGATGCCGAAAATGCAATAAAAACAATTTCGTGTATCTGGCTGATACACAGTAATACGTAGGATGTGTCGGAATGTCTTAAAATTATGGATGATCCCTTGGTCCAATGGTTGCAATTTAGAAGTTGTATTTGGCGGAAAGAAGTAGAGTTCCACGTTGGACAATGTAGGAGGACTGTTGTGGACAGTGCAATTGTCTAAAAATAGTAAAATTATCCGCTTTTGTCATTTCATGTCCCCATTAACTGTTAAAAGAAAGAAAGAAAGAAAAGAAGAAAGAAGAAAAACCTTTTTATTTTGGTACAGCTAAGAAATACTTATATACTATACACATTAAAACAATAAACACAAAAAATGAACGAATTAGTCCAGCTGCACCAAAAAATGAATATAAGCCAATTGTTAAAAAGTTCTGCCGTCATCCAATTTTGTTAGCACGATAATCAGTAGGAAAAGATTTCACTCCTTTGAAACATCGCGGTTTCATTGCTTTTCCTATCACTAAGGGTTTAAGTTTTTCCGATCCGTCCATATTTACTGCAAGTAAAACTGTCAATCTCTCTTTACTATGTTTTCCCCCATGACATTTTTCACCTTTAAAAGTAAGCGTCTTGTCCGGTAAACATTTGAAAAATAGGCCAGTTTCATCAGTATTAAAACTCGGGGATCATAGTTTTCAATCAAAGTCTTCAATTTACCGTGCCAATCTAAGCAAACTGCATCATCAACACTTCCACTTTCCTCACAATTTTTTTTAAACACAACTCCATTTCTCTTTTTGAAATTTGTAGCCACCCTTCACTTGCCGCAAAGTTTTTGATGCTTAGAGTAGACGCGAACTCTTTTGCTTTTTCCTTCAATATGTTTCCGCTAATAGACACTTTTTGTCCTCTACACTGTCTTAGCCAAATGACCAGGCTTTCTTCCAGACGAGGAAATTCACCTTTACTGGTTCTTTTCCGTACTCCAGCAGCTCGAGCAGCGTTAATTTTCTCCTTGTGCTTTATTATGGTTGAGAGAGTACTCAGAGGAATCTTAAATTCTTTTGCAACATCACTTTTCTTCTCACCTTCCTCTACTTTTTCGATTAACTTCTTCTTTTCAGCAATCGTCAAACATTTATACTTTTTAGGGCTCATAGCTAAGACAAACTTTTAATCTGTATACCAACGAAAGACTAACAGTAGTTACTGAATGATAACTAAACAAACCCATTTGTGAGAAGTGTGTGTCAAATAGTCCAACTATAAACTAAATCATAACAAAAACAAAGGCTCGTGTACATACGTTGATACAAGTTTGAACTTGTCGTAAAATGTACTTACAATCTTTCCGCCTCTTTCTCTCTGCAACTTTGAATTGTCGAGTGTTGGACGCCTATGAGTTCGAATTAACGCGTCGTTTTGTTATATAGCAATGATGAAAAACATTTATGAATATAAACTTTATTCATAAATGTTTTTCGATTTGTTATATTGTTTCAAATTTTTCTGTACCCACGAAGTCTTGTTTATTAATTTTTATGGGCACCAGTGGGGTCTTTTTTGTGCAAGTTTTTATCACATTTACATAATCTTCTGCAGTGTACAACCTTTGATAATTTTTTAAATGGCTTTCTGTTTTACTAAAATCGGTATCGTTTGGCAAGAACGTATGACCGGATTCCAGAAAATTTAATTGGATCCTTTTTAAGGTAGGATGGGCAGCTAAAACCGTTTTAAGTAGCAGCACCAATTTGATGTTTCGATTTTGGCCACCGCAATTGTCGCTCCATAATGATAGCTCTTCAATGTTAGGACGCATTATTTGATTAATAAATGTTATTAAACATGAACCAACTTCCTGCGCACCCCTTCCAGCTTCACCCTCAACCCAAACGTAACAATAGCCTTGATTTGTTGAAGACACATGAACACCGCAGTTGTAAAACCACAGTTGTCTTTATAAAATACCACGTTTGTTGGAATTCTTGGTAATGGTAACGTCTTTTCCATATCGAACGTTACACATTCAAAAGTTTGATCTGTCTTTGCCCTCTGAATCTCGCTATTCATTTGTTTTCTTAGAGATTCAGCCAGTTTTAAGTGCCTATCTTTTTCAATAAGCAATTGGTTACGCGTTGACAAATCGTCCAGGCACTTCAGTTTTGCTGCCAATGTGTCACATTTATTACAAGTACCTTTCTTGAGACTTTAAAAGCGCAAGTTGAACTTTTGTAGAAATATTTTTCTAAAAATGAGTAGTGATACATATTGTTTCTCATCATTGCCACACACTTCTTTAAATTCGTTGATGTATAAATCATAATTTTTTTGTATAGTCAACCCTGGTTGTAAATATAACGTATCGCCAATTTGAGATCTACTGTAGTGAGACTCATATTTCGGTAATTTATTTATCACATCGCAAACAAAATCTATTTGTTGTTGTGGAGTTTTGTTCCACCCACCAGATGAATGCCCTCTACAGTCACGTATTTTATCACCATTGCGTTGTTTTTGTAAACTAATAGTGATCTTTTGCGTAGTGATCTGAAATGTGTTTAAAAACATGTCACGGCACACAGGAATGTCAGAAATTTTATATATCCTGGACAGTGATGGACAAAAAGTATTTAGATTAACAATTACAAATTACAGTTACATTGTAATTAGTAATTAAAATACTTTGTAACAGATTACTTAAGTAACTAATTGCAATGAGTACATACTGTAATTAAATACAAAGTAATTGAATTGCAGGTTAATCTAATTACATTATAATAGATTACATGAGTAATCTGATAAAATGTAATTACACATGGGACACCTCTTACAAAAATGCCTATTAATACAGTTTTGACAAATACGAAAATAAAACACAATTCTACGAAAAATATTTAATCATCTGTCAATCATTGTTTAGTTTTAAATCTTTTATTAGTTATAATTTTCACCATTGGCTGATAAAAAATATTAGTTTTCTGATTTATAATTTAAATTAACTTTTAATATGACTCTTTATTCAAACATTTCATCTGACAAACGGTTTGCTTTCGGACAATTGATCATTGTCGCGTACGAAAACATACGTTCCACAGGTGCAGAAGAAGGTAGAGGGGTATTAAATTTTAAAAATATTTCTTTAATTTCCTTATGATTATTTAATATTTGAAGTTCTCTGCTGAAAATGAGTGACTATAAGTTCAGCTTTGGATCTTGGTTCACTGCTCTGGTTGTCTGAATCCGAGCTTGAATCTATTTCAAAATAGTCATCCTCCCTCGACTTCGTTGATGGTCTTTCGCGAGATAATTGATTTGGTATAATCTTTACGACTTCTTTTACGAGTAAATTTTTCATTGTACTATATTCTGCCTGGCCAATTAATGATGTCCATTTCAGTTTTTTATATTTAGGATGAGAAACGGCAGCTAAAGCAGCATTTTCAGCTTCAGGCCCCGAAATTTTCAGAAAATCTTTAAACCTTGTTTGCACACTTTTGAGGGTCAGAGTGTTGCAATATTCATAGTCTCTTGTTTCAGTTAAATTTGTCAACTTTTTCTTCAACGTGAGTATAGTTGGCAAAAATATTCCGTAATAGGTTGCGTTTTCACCTTGAAGAATGTCAAGCGCATCAGCGACATGTTGAGTACATGACAGGTATTCTTTTATATAGGTAAATTCAGATTCACGAAGTGAATTTTTTATGTTTAAAGCTCTGTGAAGTGTTGCAGATTTATCTTTTATGGTTTTATGTATGGTATCTTGTATTCTACTTGTTTCCTTGACCTTTCATTTGATACCCATGTTGATGGGATTGATAAAACCTAAGTTATCAGCCATTTTGTAGAGGCCGCCATCTTAAATTTATAATGATAATGAATAAACATAATTGTATTGTCACCAAAATCCAAAGTGTATACAAAATTACAGATTAATCGGTTGACAGGAAGAGGGTGAAATTTGAATTAGTTATGTAGGGAAGACCATTAGATCTTCTTTTCTTCGCCATATTTATTTTCCAGTTATTTGGGTCAGGTTTCTCCCATCGTTTTCTAGATTTCGTAGCTTGAAATACTCTCTTTAACAATAGGTCTAAAATAAAAATAGCCATAGCTCGTGAATCTGAATCATTTTCTGTTCGTAATATGTTATCAACATCTGGTATTGCACATATCGTCTTCATCTAAATCTCTCAAAAAAGTAAAAAAACTGTTGTCTTTGGTAGAACTGGCAAATGTTATTCCCGTTAAATCCCTCAATTGAACTAAATCTGTCTGTGGATGGTAATCAGGATCCTTATCAGAATCGTCACTGTCAAATATTCCTTCTATCTCTCTTCTCACCTCGTCATCATCCTCACGTATAACGAATGTGGATGTCGATGGGCAGGGCACCTCGCCGTCATCGTAATCTGCAAACTTACCTTACGTAAAATAGTTAATTTTACGTAAGGTAAAAAAATATAAGTCTTATCTCCTCAGACGGGCGTTAGCTCTATGTCGTATATTCTCACCTAACACAACCACAAAAGTATAGACTTGCTAAAAGTAAAAACATAATCGAGTAAGTACATGTGTTTCCCGACTAATAGCATTAAATCAAACCACGGCATCACAAGGTAGGTAGGACACGGCGGTATTTCCGCCCGATTGAGCAGTCCGACTGGGGAAGTACCTCCGCCCTACAGAATATCGCGGCTATAATAACTTCGTGTTGTGTTCCCAGCGGTGAGTAGGGTAGCCAGCGCTCACTGGAGAATTTGTGCTGTCAGTGGGAAGACTAAAGGCTTGTCCTGCTTTGTCTTCTACTGACGGCACAGAAACTCTGTACTTACAGGGTTGGCAGCGCGACTGTGACTCCTCTGGTGTTACAGACGTCCATAGGTCACGGTAATCACTTTCCATCAGGTGGGCCGTGTGCTTGTCTGCTAACTAAGTGGTATAAAAAAAAAAAGTTGTTTGACACTATGAGCAAAACAAAAAAACGCATTTCAGAACAAAATGAATACAATAAAATTAAACGAAAATTATAACTATTTAACTATAAAAATACACACATCAACAAAGTCTAGGGAACAAGGACATTTCTAGTTTTTATTTAAAAACCCTTTCTTGTTATAGTGAGTGTTTTATATCAATAGAAGGGTATTTTATACCGTTTTTAATTTTAATTTTAATAAAAACATTTTCATACCAAATTTTTTTTTTAATGTAAGAATTGAATAGTGCCAATATTGAGTATTACAACCTTCTATGATTAGGCACAAAAATAACGAGGTAGTAAGAAATACAGGAATTAACCGTACTTTAAACGTTTTTAATAATCTGTAGGACCTCCTAAAGCATTAGCAACAGCTCGACAACGGCGTGGCATACTTAGTATGAGATTGTCAATCATCGTCTGTGGAATATGGCTCCATACACTGCGAAGGTGTAAAAAAAGTTGTTCTTCAGTGTTCAGATTTTCTAAAGAATCACTGAAAGCTCTTCTCCCAAGCAAATCCCAGGCATGCTCTATGGGATTGAGGTCGGCAGACTGAGCAGGCCATTCCAACGTCGTCATATTGTGCTCGCTTAACGCATTGACCACTACCCTCGCGGTGTGTGACCGTGCATTATCTTGCATGAACATAAAATCTTGACCGAACTGCTGTCGAAGAGGGATTACCATGGGGTGTATAACCTCCTGAATGTATTGGTTTGCATTCAAATTGCCCCGTATCCAAACGAGGTCGGTCCTTCCACCAAGGCGAATTCCAGCCCATACCATGATTGTTCCACCTTGGTAAGGATGAACTTCTTGCGGATTCTGGAGACGACTCCGACATCCAGGAACTCGCCATATACGCACTCTTCTCGAATCAGGATGAAAACCGAAGCAAGATTCGTCGGAAAACAGAACCCGTGCCCATTGATGGTCGGTCCACTGTAAATGTGCGTTAGCCCACAATAAGCGACGACCTCGATTTCCACGTCGAAGAGCTGGAACCCTAAGCGGTCTGCGAGCATAAAGATTGGCTTCGTGTAGTCTTGTTCTGACAGTTTGATCGCTAATAACCACTTGATGCTGAGACTGGAGGCCTGCGACCAACTGACGAGCAGTAATCGTGGGTTGCCGCCTTGCGGAATTTTGCAAGAAACGATCTTGTCGCGGGGTAGTAACCCTATTTCGTCCCCTGTGACGTTCGGCAACATCCCCTGTAGACCTGTAGCGTGCCCATAATCTGCAAATTACGCTTGGTTGGGTGTTGACAGCATCCGCTACGTCGCGTTGAGTTCGTCCAGCTTGCAACATACCAACAGCCCTTAACATCTCTTCGCGACTTAAATGACGACGTGACATGATGACTACAGTCACAAAAATGCACAAACCATACGTAAAAGACGTATTATTGATAATAAACGTTATTTACAATAAAAAAAAATAATTTTTATTTTGCCTCAGAGAAACTGCACAATCAAACACTTTTAAAAGATTTCCCTCCATATTCGAAAATCATTACTTATTTAAATTTATTTTTAAATTTCGAACAACTCTGTAATCTACTTTATTCTATTTTTATTTATTTGCTGCCAGTTATTTGCAAAATAAGATTTACACGAAAAAAAATAATTGGGGTCATCTTGTTCCCTAGACTTTGTTGAGGTGTTTATATTTACTATTTTGTTTCGTACAAAATACTTAGGTACATACCTACCAATCGCACTATACAAATCTTAAGTAAAAACCAGCTTACCACTCACAGAAATTTATAACCTGAGCCGTGAGTACTCTCTCAATAATAATGTTTGTTTTAAAACTACCTACATGCCGTATGAGTAAACTATAACCTCAAAGTCAAATAATAGGATAAAAAACTACTTACCATGGGTCATTGAAGGTTTATTCACCATTGATACTAATCTTTTGCCCCTGGATTCCATATCTTCAGTATAATTTGCAATCTACTTTCATTAAAATTCATTAACTTGATTTTCTGCAAGCGCGTACGCACGTGTCACTCGAACAATACCGTGATATTATGTGCGGAAACCCACGAGTTCCTACAGGTAAAAAGTAATAAACATATTTATCATACTTTGCCAATCCTTAATCGCAGGAACTAAGTGATGTGATTGACAAGTGAAAAATAATATGTGCATTTATGATATTTTACCAGAAATTAATAGTTTCCTTTAACTAGCAAGGGTTTGTCAACAAAATACATTAAATATATTTATATCTTTTTACCTGTATTGTTTAGCCAAAAATCGTAAATAAATGAATTCAACTTATTTTAGCTTAAGTTCATGGGAACGTAAATACCACATCTTTCTACATCGAAAAAATCATATAGTGATATATTGTCATTTACTTGTGCTGTTTAGTTTTAATTCGATGTTAAGGTGATTTACCTCTGTTTATCTGAATGATTATTACTATTTCATTGTTGTTCATCATATTGTTAACTAAGGTATCTTTGTATTAAACGGTCCTAGCAGTTATTTTGTTTTGCCAGTAGATAGAACATCGAAAATTACATGTATATGCATACATACGGCTTGGAAAAAAATCGTGAAAATAATAGCGGCGCCACTATCGTGCATGTAACCACCATATATACAACGACAATAACAGTTCTGATACTTCGATTTAAATATATTTGTCCATTATTCATTAAGTGTACCTACTACTTCTGTTTCGTCAGTATATCCTACTAATATCATAAACGAAAGTTTGTGAGTATGTAAGAATGTATGCGACTATGTTTGCTACTCTTTCAGGTAAAACCAAGTGAATGGATTTTAATGACACTTTACAATAATATAGCTTACCAGCTGTTGCCCGTGACTCCGCCCGCATGGAATTCTGAACCCGTTCATTGCTGATATTGTAGTCTATGTGTTAATCTGATGTATAAACTATATTATTGTAGTTTCATTAAATTCCATTCAGTAGTTTTACGTGAAAGAGTAACAAACATTCTCACATACTTTCACATTTAAAATATTAGTAGGATACATTAGAATAACACATAGGCTATATTTCAGCGATAAACGAGATCATAATTCCACGCGTCCGAAGTCGAAGCGCGAAGTTAGAACCTTAAAAAAGTTCAACAACTGGGGTAGCTGCAATGCTTTAATATCGCCCAATACCCTATTGGGTTGTGGAGGTCAGTTGCTTCACGAAAAATGTCAATGTTCCAAAAGATCCCAGACTCCAAGTTGAGAGCTTCGGATGCGACTGGGATTGAAGCTAGTTCTAGCTAGCGTTAATTCATAAAAGAAAAAGAATAAAACTATGGAACTGAGTGTAATGTAGAACAATTTAATAGGACCATTGAATTTGTTCTAATCGGAATCTAAAAGACTTTCGTCTAAATATTCTACGCCTGAAAAGTCTTCATCTGTGCCTTGGGGTGGGTCTTCTTCAATAGTGTGCTGGCTATCCTCACTAGTTTCACTACTGCTGCTATCACCTTTTTATGTTTATGGTTTATGACGATTTTTTCAATATCGTCATACAGAGTTTGACCCCTTTCATAGTATTCTTTCTCTATTTTAATGACGTGTTGGCATGAATTTCTCCAGTCATCATCAGAGATACTCTGAAATGCTTGTTCAACCACTGCCTATTAAAATAAAAACAATTCACATTCAATTATTTATGTATAAGATTTTAAATATTTTTTTATAACTATAAAATTACCTTGATGTCAACTGATCCGACATTATGTGATGCAATTTTATGTTTTGCAATACCCCAGATCAGTTCAATAGGGTTTAAGTCACAATGGTAAGGTGCCTTTAAAGCCTTACCACTGTGTGACCATTTGCATTTAAAATTTCATCTATTTCATAGATGGGCTCCGGTTTGTGTCGCTTTACAAGCATTAATAAGTTTGGCTTTCTTGTAGTTTCAGAAAATGGTATATTATTTTCTGACAACCACAACTTAATTTCACTAACTTTTGATGCGGAAGTGGGTGCCTTATTGAGAACCACTGAATAGTAGGGAGCATTATCCATTACTATAATGGCAGGGTTACATAAATTGGCAATTAATTTTTCAGTGATCCATTTTCTGAAATTATTCTTATTCATTTCTGAATGGTAATCTTCGTTTTTATTCTTCCCACTAAATATTAACAAGCCGTTTGGTATAAATCCATTTTCACTACCGGCATGTATAATTATATATCTAAAAAAAAAAATTGAATGTAAGTAAAAGACACGGTTTAGAGAGCACTAGTTGTAAAGATTTACTATTCACCTTTTTCCTTTGGACACATTTTCTTTTTTTCCACTATAATCTATAGATTGCCAACATTTCTTCAACTTGTACGATGTATGGACCTAGCTCTCGTCGAGGTAAATTATGTCTTTTCTCAAATCATCTGGTAAATTCCTATTTTCCATGATTTTTTCTAGGTAAACCTCACGCTTTGCTGCTATATTTGGCTTTTCCATCAAAGCTTGTCTGTCTGACTGGCATTTTTTGTATTTAAAGCCCAGCTTTAATAAAATCTTTCTTAAATGTTCACGGCTACCACTAAATCCCAGATCTTCTCTTACTCGTAAAGTAGGCGCCTAAAAATGATAAAAAGTGAACTCAGTGAACTTGCTATAAACTAAAAAAATATTTCCTTCGAATAAAAACTACTTACAATCTTTTTTTACATTGTAAAAGAATTGAATTTTTTGCCTGATTGCACATAAGTCAAAATCTTCCAAGTCTTTTCTAGGTCGTCCCGCTCTATGCCTTCCTGGTGTGGAGAAAATACCTTTATTTCTATGTCCTTCCAATGCGATTCGTCTTACGGTACCTACTGACGGATTTACCTAAAAAGATGCGAACTTAATATAGAAATAACATAAGAAATTTATTATGTAGATTTTAAGAGTATACACCGTATACTCCTAAAATCTGCATAATAAAAAGTATCAATATAGTTCGAACGCAATACTCTATGAAAATGCATTGTAAACAACATAACCTCAAATACATTGACATCTGTTATTAAGCAAACAATCATTGTTTAAGAGGTTAAATCTACATTTCACATGTTAATTAACACAAATTATATCTGATAAATTTAATAAAAACCATATTTTACCAGTCATTTCAGCTGTCCGTTTATAAACATCGTTGAGATCTGACAAACATCTGTTCCAAAAAAGTGTGACAATCATTTAAATATAATTATAGGACAATAGGGGAGATCTCTAGCAACTTAATCTTAGGGACAAAGGAAATGTCTATGTACCTGAATATTATTTATCAAAATATTCAAGGTTTTTCTGGCAAAGAGTTAGAACTAGAATTGTTTTTAAATGAAATGCATTTTCATATACTTTGTTTGACTGAACACTGGCTAAAAAAACATGAATTGTTAGTTAACATTGATAATTATAAAATCGATGTCGATACTATCTTCTCTGTGGAAGTTGATGGAAAAATTGAAGAAACGTTAGAAACATGAGCTGACCTCCTTTCATCTATTAGACACTGAGACGATAATTCTGACACTTTTTTAAATTCAGACACAAGGGGCGAGACTTGAACAGATATAAGTGGTTGGTCGATCTGGTGTTGTAACGTTTCCGATAAAGGTCTTTCAGTTACAATTGAAGGAGCATAAGCATCCAGTGGCTTTGAATCTATTCGTTATATTGGTTTGAGTCATACACTTTGGCCATGTTCGGGAGAAAATTTTGTTAAACGCAGCTTTGTTTAAAGTTCTCTCTTGAGAATTGCACAGGTAGTTCAAAACTTCTTCATCCCAGTAATGTTCGAAGGACCGATTCACTGATTTATCTAGAGGTTGAAGTTCGTACGTAGTGTTCGAAGGTAAGCAGTATAGTACTATATTATATTTATATCTGCTTCTTCCAGACACTCATATGATAAATGACACTTTGCGCCATCAAAGATAAACAGACATTTACCGGATACTTTATGTTGTGCTAAATGTTGTATGAACTCTACGAATAAGCTACTGGTCATGCTGCCTTTGGGTGCAATGCTTACCTTTGTTCCAGGTGGCAAATTTGATGCTAATTCTGATCTGTGCCTAATCCCCTTAAAAATAATCATAGGCGGTATAGCAATACCCACCGCATTTACGCACATCGCTATTGTAACGTTCTCGGCGTGTTCCGGAGCAACAAGATGTACTCTTGTATTCCCTTTTTCAGCCAAAACTACAGTTTGTTTGTGGACCGTAACGCGACACCCTTTTTCATCCATGTTATACAAGCGTTCTGGATGTGCAATAATGTCTAACTCTTCATAGAGTTTCTTCACTTCTTCAAAATGGTTTTTCACAATGGGCTTATTCATTTTTTCATTCTTTTCATCCTTATTTAGCATTTCGCATTTAGCTAATAATGTTACCCTGATTCTTTCTTTATGTGCATTGTCTTTGAGGAATACATTTATTAAAGTTGCAGCATTTTCAACCAGCTTACAGAAACTGGGCTGAATGTATTTAAGGCTCGTATTTATCTCGTCATACTCCTTAAAGGATGTAAATATATGAGAAACCTCAGTGTTCGGATCGGCAAGCATGATATTTTTGCATAGGTGGCAACTAATAGCCATTTTTTTCACAATAAATCCGCATACATATGCACATGCTTGCATTTCTCCAGAACACTGAGGTATATTCGATTCCTCAATGTATGGGATTACGTCGAGTTCTAAGCCTGAAATATTAGTAGTAACACCAGGCACCCTCACAGGGCCATTTTTATCATCACTACGATTTATTAATATTTTAAAATTATTAAGCAAGTCATTTTGGTCATCCAGACAGTTCCTGTTTTTATTATTATTAAGTAAATTGGTTAATATGCTGGTTTTTAGTGCTGCAACATATTGCACTGAAGTAGGGTTTGGATTGCAACCACAATTACTTCGAATGCACCCAAAACAGTTTTCTAGAGGATCTTGGTTGAGCCTTCGCATAGACAATGACATTATGCCATATTTTACATTAAGATTTTTATAAATTTTCTCCATTGCATTTATGGTCCTCAACCAGCCGTCTTGTGATGGCGGTTTACTTCTCGCACCTAAAAATTTCATGGTAGAGAAAAACGCTTTCATTTTCTTAAATAATTCCATGTGACGGCTAGTTGCAGACATATTTGTTAACAATGGTTTGCCACGTTTTACGGTTTGCCGTGTCACCATTCATGGCATCAAATAACTGATCCATATCTGATACCAATGCTGCAGTTGCTGCAGCAGCTTGTGGTAATTCATCTGAAAATAAACAATCACTTTTATATTTTTTTTTTTTATAGTCATTAAATTTTTTTAATGATGCAATAAGAACAAAGTTAATGTTTATATGACATGGAATATAAAATAGAAACAATATCTCAATTCTAAGTAATCTATACAGAAATAATTTATAAATATTAAATACAATAAAAATAAAATAACTATTATACAACTTATAGCTAAGAACAATTAAAATGCGTCGTAGAATTCCTCCGCATCGCATGCCTCTTGTGGCAGCGTTCCCAGAAGACTGGCAGCATTGCCACGTTGTATGGCAATGCTTATTCTCTGACCTAAAAAGAGGCCAGCCTTCTGGTCACGAGAAGCGTCGACCATACGCTTCGCAATCTCACGGAAGAGGTTGCGAGCGCTCGGACCCCATGACCCCAAAGTCTCGACTCCAAACGGCACAAATTCATAATCTCCGATGAGATTGGAGTATTTGCGCCGCTTGAGAGCCTCTGCAGAAGCAGCAGCAGCTCCAGCACAGCCAGCCGTGCTAGTTATATGGGTAGGAGCCATGGTATCAACGCATGTGGCGTCCCACACCAGAGTCCTACCCATCTTCCATGGCATTAACGACATGCCATCCGGTCTCTTGCCATCGTCACGCGCCAAACCGTTTGGTTCTAGTACAGCTGGTACACCGGCGGTGACAAGAGCACGGCGGATTATGTCATTGAGGCTGGCGTGCCGTGGAATTCGCCCTGCGCTCCTGCAGCACGACAGACCATGGTGTCCGAGTCTGTCAACGGCTTCTCCACAGCGGCATTGATGCGGAGAAACACACGGCGCACCTAAACGGAGACAAGTTGCGATGCGGAAGGTAGTGTCATCTAACATAGTCCCTACGTTAGATGACGGAAGAGCTTGTAGCCAAAGACCCGATTCCCACACTCCAACCGCCAGTAAACGGGCACGCTCAGCAGCATTGGAACATGTATTTAGTAATTTTTTTCCAACTAAGCTGCAGAGCGGCCCGTCCCACTGACGCTGTGAGAAGAGGTTCCTTGGGAGATCGGTGTTTGGACATGCAATTTTCCAAGCGTTCACTGCATCAGTCTTACACAATACTTCAGAATTAACTAGTGTAGGTGCAAGGATTTTCCTAGTTAATTCTTCGGTACTGTGGACTGAAGACAGGAACGCTGGTAAGCTGACATCTGAAATTTTGCGAATACCGAGCCCACCCAAGCGAATCGGTAGAGTCGCTTGTAGTAAAGCTCGGTCATCCAAGGCCACATTTAAAATTTTGGTGAGGGTATTTTCTATAATTTCGTCCATTTTTTTCAAAATCGTTAAATGTTTAAAAAATGGCGTTGATCGTAGGGCATGGGTGAATTTTGGAACGAATAGGCAATACCGAAGAATAGTGAAAGCCGAGTGTATATTAATTTTGAGTAGGCGATCCGAAATGTCACTAAAATTTTGAATTTTTTCCTCTATAAATGGGGTATAGGCATCTTCTAGGATTGGGGACCCGAGGAGACGTAAAGAGTCTTTTTCTAAAATTTTGATGGTGGGAGCTATGGAATTGAATTTAGAGATAGTAGAAATTTTGTCCGAAACGTCGTTTAAAAAAATCTCGCATTTGCTGTCATTTAGTTCTAAACCAATTAATCTAAATTCATTTTTAATAAATGCCAAATCTTGTAAAACTGTCTCCACATCTCCCCCTAGAGTCCCATCGTCTAGGTACCATACATTAAATTTAGAATTTAACCGCCGAATAATGGGCTGAATAGCTAAACTGAAAATTACCGGTCCAAGAGGGTCTCCTTGTTGACATCCAACAGCTGATTTCAAAAGGTTGTCCTTGTATAATAATTTGGAGGGGTATCTGTAACATTGCCAAAGAAAATTATAAATTTTGGGTGTTTCTAATTTAGCTTGGTTCAACAAGGTGTCTCTCTTCACCGAATTGAAAGCATTCTTCACATCGACCTTGAGAATGACCTCACCTTTACTGGAGCCAAGGTAGGTTGATAAAGCATGTATGGCAGCCTCACAGCCCCCCTTTGAACCAAAACCAATTTGGAGGGGCTGGAACTTCAAAGATAACTCGGTTTTGTAATATTTACAACAGAGTTTGGCTGCCATACGTCGGTACGTACATCCCACGGCAATAGGACGAATGCCACCATCTGCCTTGCGTAGGGCACACAAATTAGCCCCATACAAAATGTCTGTGATGGCATCATCCACACTACCGGAGAGCATCAAATTCATGAGAGCCGTTAGCTCCTTCAGAAGTGCCTCACCAGCCTCCCCGGTGCTTGGCCCTAAAAGATCTTTTAAATGTTGTGGGGTTAATGCGTCAAGACCTCCGGCAGAGCCACTTCGAAAGGAGACAACGGCTGCCAACACTTCCTTGGCCGTTACGCACAGGCAATCAGGGTCGGGGACAGGTGCCTCAGGAAAGGAAAGGCCACCCGCAGGCGCTGGATGCTTGCTCCGCAGACCAGTAAGGGTCTCAGGAGAGCAGGGCGCCACTACATCGCTACTAAAAAGCAATCTCGATGCCCCACTTATGTCACCATCCCTCAATTTTGATTCAACCAAGTTAAAAATATTGCTTTTCCGAAACGAAGAGTATGTTGGGTTTATATTTTCCGTTATGACGCTACAATTATTTCTAATTTGAGACGTCAATGAATTTGTTGTTGTTCGGTGGCCTGTCCGGTCTGTCCTGTCTGTTCTAATATGTAAAATTTTGTATGGGAAGGTGAGCAGTTGCTCCCAAGCCGTTTTACTATTTTCTCGAAGTACAAGACCTATGCAGTTTGACAAACTTTTCGCAACAATTGGTCTTGCACCGCGAGGAATTCTCTTTAGGATCGAAACAGAGTTTTTTAAGTGAGATAGTCTTTGCCAAAAGGGAATTTCAATAATGTTTTCAGAAACTGTACTTGTAGAGGGTTGAATAACCAGAGGGGGGTTCGGAGATACATGTCGGGGTTTGTGTACTTTTCCAATATGTATCTTCAAACCTCGCTCACTCTTAAAAATACGGGCTTGGGAGCAGTGAGGGCATCGTATCACATTCAATAGCGAAGCAGTAGGTTGACTTACCTCCGCATCACTATCGTGCAACACAAAAATGCTATGAAAATGGAGCACTTAAAATTCTTAAAACTAACACATAGTTCCGTAAACACTATATATACAAAAAAAACACTTTATAAATTAACTGTCACAATAAAATAGTACTTTATATTTGAATAGTACTAACATTTATAAAGAGTTTTATTTTCCGTATTATTGAGCCACGATTGAAATATGCTATGAGAGAGAAATATATTGAATAAATAAATGAATAAAAGGTAATTATAAAGATTATAATATTTCAGGAATCGTAAACTTATTTCGTGCCCCAATAAGCCGGCATCCGTGGCGGTAGTGAACGCTACGCAGGAGGCGCAAGTTCAATCCCCGCTCAGTGCAAAAATATGTATGGATTGGTCGTGCCTCGGATGGAACGTTAAGCCGTCGGTCCCGGTTGCCATACTAACACATATGGCAGTTGTTACAGGTAGTTGGAGCCCTAAAAAGTTCAAGTGGGTTGTAGAGGTCAAATAGAAGTCGCTTCACGGAAAATATCAAAGTTTAGCCAAATACGCCGTTACAATTGATAAAGCGGGCTCCTAGACTCCGTTACGCTAAGATGAAGATGTGAAATAAATGGGTAGATGACAGTGAGCTCCTGAATTTTAAAAAAAAAACAATCTCTTGGTTGGGATAAAATAATCTCTTCGGACACGGATGTATTTCCGCCCAATTGAGCAGTCCCACTGGGGAAGTACCTCCGCCCCACAGCAACTTCGTGTAGTGTTCCCAACGGTCAGTAGGGTAGTCAGAGCTCACTGAAGAATTTGTGCTGTCTGTGGGAAGACTAAAGGCTTGTCCTGCTTTGTCTTCTACACTGACGGCACAGAAACTCTGTACTTACAGGGTTGGCAGCGCGACTGTGACTCCTCTGGTGTTACAAACGTCCATACTTTGTCGTCTAGAGGCTACGGTAACCACTTTCCATCAGGTGGGCCGCGCACTTGTCTGCCACCTAAGTGGTATAAAAAAAATATTTTTAAAGAAATGTATAGAGTAATATATTAAATATCGCAACTTACTTAGTGCTACTTTGGCAAATAAACCTGCTGCAACAGAATGGCTTAAAACTTGAGCAGCTAAGCGAACTTTCATTTTTTGTTTGCCATACGGTTGAAGATGCTGCTGAGTCAATGCTGGAGCAAAAACGAAATTTTCATTTTTGTTGTCTAAAGAGTTAGAACTCCTCAATATGGCTCCACTTGGCTACTCCTGCAATAAAACAAATAAAGTGTTTTTTTACATCATCAAAAACAATTGCAGGCAAAATATAGTACTGGACATGGAAATGTATTTAAATAAATAGAACTTTTTCGTATATACATAGGAACATCCTGACCGATTCAATACAAATAATTTGGATTAAGCGAAAATCGAATTCACAACCACCAACTGAGCAGGATGCTTTACTGTCAGTTCACGGAGATTACATATATGTTGCCGGTAACATACACATTTCATACATTGTTGTATAAAATTTCAATATTATTTACAGTTTACAGTACCAGATCATTAACCTAAAATATTATTTAGCGGTAGCCTAGTGGTATGGGTACTGGACTGCTGAGACGAGGTCTCGGCTTCGATCCCAGGTTTTACCATGACACACACCAATGACTTTTCGAAGTTATGTGTGTATTTACCGCAGGTTTATAAGTGCCCGGTTAATAGCAATAGGCTTGCCACCTATTACATTGGGACCTAAACATAAACTGGCGAAATGTGGGTGCTAGCAACCTCTGCCTACCCCTTCGGGGATATACGCGTGAGTTTATGTTATGTTATTATTTTCAATACTGACCTAAACATTGTTGGCCATTCACTTGTACACCTTGTGGAAATTCAATGTCATGTTTTAAAAAATTGTTTCTAAAACATTTTAATAAGTGAGGTGGGTCTAGAATCGTCACAATTTCATGTCCCTCATGTTGGAAGTAAGGGTGTTCTGTCGAGGATCCTTATGAATTAATGGCACGTATATTTACACCATCCAAGTCACACACGACACCAATCACTTCCAAGCCAGCGCCAAAACAAGCAGTTAAAACCTGAAAATTAAAATGTTTAGTTTTCACGTAGTTGATTTGTAAATCGAGGCTAAGACTAGTTTTACGCAACTACGACAAAGCCAAAGAAGGTTTATGTCAGGCTATGTATGTATGTTTGTTCAGGGGTTCCCTCATAGCACCTTCAGTACTTTTTAGAACTGTACAAATGAGGATCATATCGTTAGGAACGTCTTGATCGTCCGCTGGTTATTGGGTTTTTTTAGAGCGTGATTTTCAGTAGTCGGATTATATTTTTTAAACTTATATGAAATGAAAAACAAACATACCTCTTTTATAAGGACAGCTAATCTATCTGCTGTAACCCAATTTCCAGAAAAATAAAAGGCTATAGGCTGTTTCCATGGTTTTCTTATGCCAATAACCATAAATGTTAAGGCATGAGTTGCAATTTCTGGGGATCGACCCTGGCTTGCATGATCCTGGTAGCCATCAAAGTGGTCAAGTTTTGAATTATATGTCAAGTTCTTTCTAATTGACATCTCGTCAAAAGCTACCACACATAAGTTGTCCTGTAATGCTCTAGTTTTGGTGATTTCTTTAATAGTATTTGTAACTTGCTCATTTATTCCACACAGCAACGGTATTCTGTTCAGCAAAATTTTTAAAGAGCTAATACTAGGGAAAGCAAACATTCGGCTCAACAATCTATAGCAAGCGCTGGATTTTTAAAAAATGCTTAATGCCAGTATGTCGTCTAGAGACCACCTCCGTCCATGTAATTTTCTAGGTAAATTTTGCAATTGGCTTTGCAGTAACAAATAGAAAGAGCTGCTCAATTTGCTTTTCAATAAGCTATTAGCTGAGGCATCAGAGTGCAAAGAACTTAATATACTAATATTACACTTTTGCACTTGTTTGAAATTTCTTCGCAGTCTTAATATCTCCGACTTATTTCTCCTGCACCTTAGATATAATTTTCGTTTTCGAGGTGTAAGATCTATAACTTTTTTCACGTTTATATCTTTTAATAACGTTCTGCTGTGGGACTCCTGGGAAGTAAATAAAGACTAATGTAGCTCTTCATAAATGATAAACATTCATTTGATTTATTCCTAACACAAATTATATTACAGAGTTCTTTTTGCATTTCTTAATTGCATACGACATTACAACAATATACAATATAGGAAATTACCATGATTGGAGTTGAGGTATTTCTTTTAAGTTGGTCATGATCACCCACTATGTTGTCATACACAGGATGTTGAGACGTACTAGGCCTAATATTCATAGCTGACTCCATCAAGAATGGAGACTCTGCAGTGGGCTGAAAAAAGTAAATATAATGTTATAAAATATAAATGTTAGCGGATAAATGTACGTTACTGGGTATCAGTGTAATAACACCATTTCACTTCCAACACAACATACAGTCACGCTTCTTTCCCAGTAGGGTAGGGACCCAGCTTTTCACTTGCTACGATCCTCACAATCCTGAAAGATGTATTCTATCACTTCTTCTGCTTTCATAAAAATATTTCATTCATGCTCGCTGTTTTCGGGTACTTTTGACATGTCCTTTCTCTAGATTGCCTGCTATCTGATTAATATGTTTGTCTAGGTCGAAACCTACCGGATTGCCCACCACCCTCGCTTCATAAATCTGTTTCGTCAGACTTCTTTCGTCCATCCATCTAAGCATCACTTTCTCTATCTTAGCTACATCTTCAAGCACACCACATATTTCCTTATCATGTTGTTCCTCACTCGATCTATCAACTTCACCGCAGCAATACTTCTCAGACTTCTCACTTCTATATCATTCAAATTACATTCATTCAAAGTTATGCATTCACTTGATTTTCAACCATAACTCTTCGTTTAATTTCAATTTCATATGTCCCGTCTTTCGTAAACTTCGAATTCAAAATACACAAACTCTTTCACTTGTTCTTGTTTGTCATACTTTCTTCTCTTTTAAAAACTATCACTATGTTTTATTTACATTCACACATTTTTTAGGGCACACCATCGTTTGCAGGTCCACCTGCGACGATATCAGCTTATACGAGACATTTGATGGCCAGATCATTAATTTTTTGTCCATACACACTTTCTTGCAGATCTTTCAGACAATTATGTATAAATAGGTCAAACAGCCCTGATGAAGCTACACATCCCTGTCTAACACCTTTTTCAATGTTAAACCAGTCTTTGCACACTCCATTTATCCTGACACAAGCACTAAAACCCTCATATATTGATCTCAGGGCTTGTATCAAGAAGCTGCCGCTTACCCCATCACGGAATGAATTGTGGCTCACACCACAATTCATTCGTCACCATTCTGTCATAGGCCTTTCCCAAATTTACGTAAGCATAATATACCTTATTATTTATGATAATTTTTAGTATATTATCTTTCAGCTAAGAATTTGTCAGCTAGCTACTTCGTAGGGAACATCATTACTTTCCTTTCATTAATTATGCTTGTACATCCCACATTTAAGGAGGTAGGACACGGCGGTATTTCCGCCCGATTGAGCAGTCCGACTGGGGTAGTACCTCCGCCCTACAGAATACCGCGGTTATAATAACTTCGTGTTGTGTTCCCAGCGGTGAGTAGGGTAGCCAGAGCTCACTGGAGAATTTGTGCTGTCAGTGGGAAGACTAAAGGCTTGTCCTGTTTTGTCTTCTGCTGACGGCACAGAAACTCTGTACTTATCGGGGTTGGCAGCGCGACTGTGACTCCTCTGGTGTTACAGACGTCCATAGGTCACGGTAACCACTTTCCATCAGGTGGGCCGTGTGCTTGTCTGCCAACTAAGTGGTATATAAAAAAAAAACTTGCCTTCATTTTCATTCATAACTCTTTTAATCAATGCCTTTGCATACATTTCATCCACGACGCTGAGCAAGCTAAAGAATAGAATAGAACTAGAATATATATTTTTGTATATTTTATAGTCAAAGTAAAAAAATCATTTATACTGTAGAACTATAGACTAATAAGATACTTTATTCATAGAACATAATCAATAATCAATTTAGTGTAATATACTAGAAGCCTACTTAAATTAGGAAAAAAAAATTGAATGGACCTGGACAATGAAATAACGGAAATTAAAAAAATGAAAGACTAGTTTAGCAAATGGACCACCAGTTCGAACCAGTGGTTCATTTCGCCTGAGAAGACTCTGGCAAGAATATGAATTGTTTTTTTTTTTAGTCTGTTGAGTTAACTATGATGTTGGAGTGGAACATAATAAAGCAATTTATATACTACACAAAAATCATTAAAATAAGTAGACCAATAGGTCACACATCTATCTAAGATCTAGGGTTTAGACCCCAGATCCTACTAAAGATGTACCATTAACTTCGACTCTCTAAATTCTAGTGTTCAAATATAGGCCAGAAGCTCGAGAGCCATATATTTAACTATAATATTCTTATGTCCATACAATATTAAGCCAACTCACCATGATTAGAGTTGGGCTATTTCTCCTAAAGTAGTCATGATCACCTATATTCGCCGACACAGAGTATTGAGATGTACTGGCTGTAATGTCCACAACAGACTCCATCAAGAGGGCAGGCTCGGTGGGCTGAAAAATATAAATATAAAACGTCAGTGGATTAATTCTAAAGAACATATGACCATAACGGCAGTTAGCATTGCCAGGTGTCCAAATAAAGCCGGATCTAGCAGGGCTTAAAATAACGTTAACAATCGGGTTTCGATACATCGTATGAGATAACGCTAAGAGATAACGTTAAACATGGTATCGATAGTTGGGTGGTCTTTTACCGGTAATCTAACTTAACGCTACCAATCATTTACTGACCCCTTTTTTCGCGTTAAAAGGTAGCCTATATACCCAAGCCCTAATCCCTTTCTATACCAAATTTCATCAAGTTAATATAACATAAACTCACGCCTATATCCCCGAAGAGGTAGGCAGAGGTGCTAGCATTCACATTTCGTCAGTTTGTTTAGGTCATAATGTAACAGGTGGCGAACCTATTGCCATTAACCGGGCACTTATTATTACATAATTTACTTATTCATCGCCATAGGCAGGGAATTCATCCCCACATATTGCAACCTGAGACGGTGCGCACTGTGCGGTATGAAAGAAACTTCATCCCACGCACACTCAAGCTGTGGAATGACCTCCCTGCTGCGGTTTTCCCAAGCGCCTACAATATGGGGTTCTTCAAGAGGGGCATCAGAAGGTTTCTTCATGGTCGGCAGCACGAGTGTGACACCCTTGGTGTTGCATACGTCCATAGGCCACGGTAACCGCTTCCCATCAGGTGGGCCGTGTGCTTGTCTGCCAACTTAGTGGTATAAAAAAAAAATATGACATTATAACTTAAATACATAATGGTAATAATTCATAAATTCAAAATATATTTAGGACCATATATATATTATTTCCCTAAATTTTGGAAAAAAAATTATACTGGTATACATAATTTTTCAACTACCCACATGTGTAATATGTTTGAGTGTCGCAATGTTTCTAATAGGAATGTTCTTAAATGTCATTATAAACCTTTGAGGATGCCGTAAGGCGAAATCGGTCAGGTGTAATAAGCAATAAAGTAATGTGGAAAAGTATAAATATGTGTAATAATAAAATAGGTAGGACACGACGTTATTTCCTTCCCAACAGAGCAGTCTGACTGGGGAAATATCTCCACCGTACAGAAGTACAGAATACCACGGCTATAATAACCTCGTGTTGTGTTCCCGGCAGTGAGAAAGGTAGCCAGAGCTCACTGGACAGTTTTTGTGCTATCAGTGGGAAGGCCTAAGCCTTTGTCGTGATTTTGTGTTCTGCACTGACAGCTCAGAAAATCTGTTCTTACAGGGTTGGCAGCACGGGTGTGACTCCCCTGGTTTTACAAACGTTTATAGGTCATGTTAACCACTTTCCATCAGGTGGGCCGTGTGCTTGTTTGCCACCTAAGTTGTATAAAAAAAATATAACTTTGAAGTAAACAAAAATGCTGATTCGTGCTCATGCTGATCAGGCTCGGTGGGCTGAAAAATATAAATATCAGTCAGTGGATATTTTTTTTTATGTAGTACACGTCAATTAGACTTCGCCTTGCCTGATGGTAAGCTGAAGGCAAAGTCTCAATGGTGACACTCAGCTTGACAGCCTCATCAAATGCTTTTTCACGAAGGACCCAGGACTGTAGGAAGAAGGAAACACGTGAGCTGGTAATGAATTCCAGGCCTTAATGGTATGACAGAGGAAAGAGTCACCGAATCGCTTGGTTCTTGATTGGATGTTCTGCACCGTGTTCTAAAGAAGGTATAACCATAACTGCAGTTCACATTGCCAGGTGTCCAGATAAAGCCGGATATAGTTAGGCTTTTTGGTCATGTGTACAGTCAAATTAATTAGAGCCCAACCTGTGGGGCTTTTGTTAGGTTTTTTATTTTATTTATTTTTTATTTTAAACTTTGTACATACATATATAGTACATAGGCGGACTTAATGTCACAGGCATTCTCTACCAGTCAACCAAAGGTGGTGCAGAGAAAGACTAAGTGAATTATTGAGTGTAAAATTATAGAGAGAATTCACCGTATACCGGAACCAGAATTCAATAAAGTAATATATATAGATATATAATAGTACGATAAAGTAGGTAAATTACGATGTAGGTACTTATAATATACAAATATAAATAAATAGGTGTAGGTACATAAATATACATATCAAATACAGATATTAAATATATACATAACCTTACAATATACATATTTAAACGCCTCTGTAGCAGAAGGACAGATACGCAAAATCCCGGAATAGCAAAATCCCAGATTAGCAGAAGGACAGATTAGCATAAAGGCAGAAGTACAGATACACACTGAAGTCAAAATAAATTTTAAAAGTTATTTAATTCGTTTTATTAAAGACAAAATAAATTTTAAAAGTTATTTAATTTGTTTTATTAACTTTGGCCAAACGTATCAAACATTCCATTGCAGAATTTTTATTATTCAAAAAGCTCGTGATAGCTTGATCATTTTTTTTTTTATCTTTCATTGTAATAAGAGAAGAACGTTTTTGTGGTATGCTATTGCCGGTCAACTTCAGATCTTGGAAATATGCTTCTTTCTTTAATAGCTGTACAAATAGGAAGAGTGAAGGATTCGTAGGTATTTTTGTATTAATCCTCCGGTGCCATCCCTCAACACCATTCGTTGTCCTAAATTTTTCGTTGTAATAGCTAAGAATGTCCTTTGTGATTTTGAGGATCCATTGGTTATTGAAGTACTTTTGAAATTCGAAAAATTCTGGTTTTTCGGGACACAAATCAAATATAGAAAGGTAGGCTTCCGGAATCAGAATTGCTGGCAATAGAGGTAATTGTGTGCATAAAGTTATTATTTTGTGCCCACCTTCAACTACAGTTAACCCAATTTTTTTTAGCCATCTTCCAGACATTCTTAACAAAGTGATAATAGCAACCCTTGATAGTCACGTGTGGATTAACAAATTTGACAGCATTTATGGTTGCCAATTCGAAATCGCATTTGTAGACCGTGATTTTCATTTTAAATTGGTCTCTGAGTATTAAAAAAAGTCTTCTATACGTAGTTTCTGATTTGTTTGGTAACAGAATGTAAAGAAGGGGTACAAAGCTGACAGTATCTTCGTTATTATTGGTAATGTCTACGTGTAAGGTATATAGCTGATAAAAGGGTGTCGGTGTTACCTTAAATGTTCCATCACCGTAATATACCTCATATTTCATTAAAAGTTGCTTAGCCAGTGTAGTTCCAAAAATTATAATTCTTTCATCCACACCATCATCATATAAAAAAAAATTATCCACTAAACAGTGTGGCAGTTTTAGCTTCTTCATGTCTTTGCATTCAGTGACTTTCAGATATTTTCGCCGCGATCTATATATAGTGTCCCTTTTCATAGAAAACACAGGCAAATCATCATCGTCAATTGCCAGCAAATTCGATTCTTCTTTTCTCTTATAAATGTAGTTTTCAAATACTCTCTGTATTGGTTCAAAGTTTTTACATACTTCTTCCTTGCACTGGTCTAATATTGCATCCGTTGTATTGCGTTGAAAATCAGGGATGCAAGAGTGCTTCGCTTCCCTTATTATGTCATTTTTAGCATTCAATGTAATAGATGTGCTACATTGTTTTTTGTTGTAGCAGCGCCAATTTGTGGTCCCACTCTCATTTTTCTTCACATAATTGTACCTGTGGCCGGCATGTAACAAAACACTTTTACCTTTTTGACTTTTAATAAATTTTAAATATGATCCACCGTTACTGGAACTAGCTTGATCCATTATTTAAATTATAATATTAAATTATTTGATAACTGAGGAAAATGTCTTTTATCAGAAAAACAAACATTGCATGTCACATTGAATAATAAATATAATATAGATCGTCTGATTGTTTATGAAAAGTGGCCATTTAGAATGAAGAGGTCACAAATAGATAATAAGGTTAATAATAAGGTTTGGTTTGTATTATAATGTACACGACAGTACATTATCTGCCTTTATGCTAATCCGTCCTTCTGCTAATCTGGGATTTTGCTATTCCGGGATTTTGCGTATCTGTCCTTCTGCTACAGAGGGATTTAAACACATATACCTTAAATATCTTTGATTTGATATTATTCGGATGATTTTACATTTCGTATAGGAGCTATGTTCATTCTTTCATGGCCCTTTATCAATATTAAAGATCCATAGAAGGATAGTGTAACTGTAAATGATGTGTGGGATCTATGGGGATATGAATATCATTTGTTAGTTACTACAGATAGGTGGAGCATAAAAACTCCAACAACTGGTCTAACTGCAATACTTTTAAATTGCCAACAAGTTGCAGAGGGTGGATGGTAGTCGCTTCACAGAAATTTACACGACATTAACAGAGACTGAGATTAATGATAGGATGAAGAGAACAACTACATCTACTATCAGAATTTAAAATACTCACTTGAGATTTGTTGGATGAAGTTGTCTGTTCATCTCGTAAATGGGCCAGAATACCTTTAGCATCAGTAGGTATTGCAAACTTATTTAATTTTTTCTTGTTATTGATAGTATATGAGGAGTTATCAAAATGCTTAGAACATAACATCTTATGTTGTTTGTATAAGTTTACCAGTGATTCCTGAGATGTCCACTCATTATTAGGAATGCAATATGTTGCCCAAACCTTTGCCCTGCAATACAGAAAATTATTAAGTATTGAAGTTTAACATCATGCGGTTTTTAGTTTACAAATATACCACTCATTAAATATAAGACCACTTAAACAGATTCTATCACAATTTATTAGGTATAATATTGTCTACTTTTCAGCAGCCATGGTCGAAGGGTGAATAAGGATGGTAGTATTTACATAGCTTGAAGTACACAGAACACTGTAAACCTTTGAAGTGTAGGTTATCTCACAATTCTGAATAAATAATGATAGATTCCGTTAACATATGTTGAAGTTTCAGTTATTTTTAGGAACTACTACTACTGTGTTAACAACAATTTACTTACTTAAGAAAGCCAAACCCCGGCCCGTACGGGACGGGAAACCTATGAAAGGTCAAAGAACTGTCGTCTTTTGAGGTAATACCGCACTTCGAGCACTTCACAGTTTTAACTTTTTCAGCCATGATAGAAAATGAGTAAAAACAAAATAACAAAACTAAAGTTGGTAACAAAAAATAACTAAATAAAGCGTCAATTTCGCACAACACAAATCAGTCTCTAACTAATTTTATGGAGTCTATATCTCAGTGAAATAACACACACAAAGCGTCAATTTCGCACACACAAATAAATCTCAGATCACCTTTGGAAGATAATCTGGCAGAACAAAAATTTAAACAATGTTATAGAGAAATCTTGGAATGAAATTTTAACTTTGTAACGGTTAAATTGTTGTGATGAAAAATTTAGCAAATGACACGTGACAGCAAAGAGTTTAAAACTTGACAGTTTGCCTGTAAAGTTTTTTTATACTGGTACTTAGTACTAGTGCGATCCTATTGGACAGGCAAAAGATCGTGATTCAAACATTCAGGTTTTCTAAGTGACAAATTAACTACCTATATTAAATTCATGCTTTCTCATTTTTATGTATAGTGCTTTCTCTTGCATAAACATGGTGTCTTTGTCTTGCGCATAGCCCTTTCACTATCTTAATTTTGGTGCCGCCGATGCCCTAGTGTTGGCATTCGACGCTAAGAGAGTTGACCTCCCCTGGTGAGATCGCACTGCCACAATAGCGGCGCGAGCGACTCGCCGCCGCATCTGTGGCCTTGAGTTTGATGAATCTTAGTGTATAGCCGAAGGAATATGTGTTTACATGTCAATACCTACGACTTTTTGATAGTTAGCCTTCAAAGGAGCGTGGCCTTCCATGGTCCACCCACCTTGTAATCCAATAGATTACAATGTGTATAATAAAGTGTAAGTAAGTGTAAGTTTCTTTATTGTAGTGTACAATAAAGAATTGTCTATAAATCTATCTATCTATAGTTAAATCTTTTTATTTTCTTTTCGTCTCAGATAGAGTTATGTCCATGTAACCACTGCCCCACTTCCTAACCACACAGAGGCCATTATATTAATAAGGTCATTAAGATAACCCGTGGATCATGCGAAGTGAAACTCGAGGCTACACGTACATCCTTGTAATAACGGCTCATTGTACATGTAGTATATTTAAGTTAAGCCTTTATGATGAAAGACAGTTCTGCTTTGCTCTTCAAGGTGAGCACATGTCACATTGTGTATTTTAAAAACCCTTTCGCCTTCGCCCGCTTCCTAACTGGCGTAGTCGGTAAACGCGACGATAGAACCTTGTTCTTTGTGATTGTACGGAACGTATTTGGAGACGAATGGAAACAGCCAAGATATAAGAAAGACTGATCAATTTATTGAAATAAACATTGCTTAAATAGAATAATAATGAGGTTACACGTGGAATGATGCAATTACTTATATACTAGTTACATACCCCACATCACCACTATTGCAGAAAAAAATAATTGAAATATAAGAATTCTTTTTTATTTTTAATATGACATCTTATAACTAATATTAAATATGAAATAGAAAACAAATCAGATATGGACATTTTAGGAATGGTATAACTTAGTCCTATTTTTATGGATTATATCTACTTTATTAACCTTTTAATATTTCTACATTAGGTGATACATCTCTAATAACTTTATAAGGACCTGAATATAAATCATTCATTTTATTTCCCATTTCATTTTTTACTAATATTAAGTCTTCAACCTTATATTGTACAGGATTAATATACTTATCATAATTTGCCTTTCTCTTTGTCTTACCACTAAGCAAATTGTCTCTCGCTTCTTTCTGTGAAAGCTGAATACGGTATTTCAGTTCACATGGATAGCTTTCGTAATTGTAAATTGATTCTACCATGTCTCTATTCAAGTTACTTGGAAGACTACACTTTTTCCCAAATAATAATTCAAAAGGCGTAAACCTCGTTTCGTACTGCAGTATTAGGTATACGCAAAACACCAACAGGGAAGCCATTTGCTCCAAGTCCCTGAACGTTTGTCAGTATGTATTCTAAGGAAAGAATTTAAATGTTTGTGTGTGTTACTTCTAGTGCACCGATACTCTGATGGTGATATGCCGTGGAATGCAAATGTTTAATTTTTAATAATTTACACATTTCTTGAAATGTTGATGACATAAATTCCTTATCTCTGTCAATTGCTATCTCCTTGGGAACCCCATATCAAAGGATAAAATTATTGACTAAAGACTTTACAACCTCGTCAGTCTTTTTGGAAACTAAGGGATAAGCTTCAACATATTTACCAAGTTCACATTGTTATATGAGAAATTATTATTGTCAGTCTAAGCGACCAACAAGGTTAAGAATATTTTTTCAAAAGCCGAATTGGCTGTAGTGTGACTAATAGTCATAAGTTCTTTAACTGGTGTTGAATATTTCTGTCGCTGGCAAAGGTCACAACGTCTAACAAAATCATTGATGTCCTTATCAATACCAGGCCAAAAATAATATTTTTAATATTTTTCGACATTCTTCTCATACCAGCATGGGCACTATTAGGTAAAAGATGAAAATCGTTTAAGATTACACGTCTATCATCTTTCTCGTTAACTATCTCTACATTTTGTACAATACATATACATGGTCCGGACCTATCTTTGTCTTTATTCACTTCTAATAACTTTTTAATAAAAACTTCATTATCTTTCTTGTTAACTAAACAAATTTCTTTAACATTAATATTTTTACACAAATCATCTAGTTCTCTCACGAATTCACTTCGTGTGCTTTGCGATTGAGACTCTAAATATTTAATGTAAATAGTTCTCTTACTCTCAACGTAACGAAATATCTCACTTTCTTTACTTATAATCTTTCGTCTTTCCTTTTTTTATACCTATTTTTGTCTATAAATAATAATTCTACAGATTCTTTCGGCTTAATATGTGTACCTACGAGTTTTGGTTGATCAAGCCAATCATCTGAGGATAACATATCATCCAAAGAACTCTTAAGTTGTCTAGATTGAGCACGCGTTAAAACTGTGACATATTTTATATTATCTGAAACAACACATTGGAGAGCTTGACGAACATGTTTCACAAACGGATGGACCAATTTGAAGCCGATTTCCAGAGCAATGCAAGCCCCCTAATCAAATTGCGGGGCTAGTTGGCGAGTTCACTGCATTCCGAACCTTCATACTCGAGGCAGTGAAATGACTCCAGCAGCAGGTGGAGTCTCTAGCACGCAGTGTTGATCATTAGAAGATGCAGGGAAGGCTCATAGAGGTGTAGCATATGAAATTTCTTGCATCGCGATAGTTACGATGGTAGATATTGTTGGAAACTCCCAAGGCATCGCGAAGTAAAAGCCACTTTAGTGATATAAGACCAGTGTTTTTTATTTTATATAAAGTAATTACCATTAATTACTTTATATAAAATAAAAAACAATGACTAATTCTCACGAATCAAAGATTTGTTATATGTGTATAATTATGCAACTTTAAAACTATAAAGGCTAAATAAAAGACAGAAAGTAATAGTTTTAGTTTAATCAACAAAAAAGAGCAGTTATTTGCTGATTAATATTTCTTTGTTTGTCAGTTTTTAACAAATAGAATTGTTATTTAATAATCACATATTAATATAAACGGGTATTTAATCCTACAGCTCGTATAAAATCAATGGTATATAAGTAATATAATATATAATATAAATAATGGTATAAAAATCAAATGAATGATTTTTATTTTTTATAATCTCTGCTATGACTTTTCCTTAAAGTTTTTTTTGATGGTGTCTGTGCGACTCTAGCCAGAATCCTTTCAATTTTATGAGCTGTTGTGTTCTGGTCTTCAATTAGTTTTTTCATACAGCCGTACAGTCCTAATTTCTTGTCGTCCAGCAAGGAATTCCACCTATGATGCCATGCTTCCACACTATTCCACAGACCATAAATCAGGTGGAAACAGGATATGATAGTGTAGTAGATACGGTTGTAAACGTGATATGATAGTTTGGCTATTCAATTGACGGGTTTTGAACTCTCAAAACGTAATATTTTTCGACTTTCCTGAAGAAGCTCGAGCAGTCACTGATTACCAGTGATTGCTCGAGCTTCTTCAGGAAAGATAGTTTCTTCGATCGACTAACGTTATTGCAAGCAAATACGTATAGAAAGGGTTATTAGAATAGGTCGTTAATAATAATAATAAATAAAATATTTATTTGACAACATACATACATAAGCAATTTTTTAGGGATATATTTTCTACTTCCAGTTTACATTTTTTTTTTATATAGAACACGTAAATTGGACTTCACCGTGCCTGATGGTAAGCTGAAGGCAAAGTCCCAGAAAAGAGGGTCACCATTACTTACACATACCGTGTGACAATGGTGACACTCAGCTTGACGGCCTCATCATATGTTTTTTTACGTCCCGCTTAAAGGACCCGGGACTGTAGGAAGAAGGAAACACGTGAGCTGGTAATGAATTCCAGGCCTTAATGGTGCGACAGAGGAAAGAGTCACCGAACCGCTTGGTACTTGATAGGATGCGTGGGCGGCTCTTCCCGCATGGTCTGTTTTGGAGGAGCCCAACCAGATCTCGTGATGGGCGTTAAAATCCCCCAAAAATACCATTTCGGCATTCGGAAATCGCTCCTGCGCATCAACTGCCGCCTGACTCAGATATTCAGAGTCGAGTTGTCTCAGCATCTCCTGTATGGGAACGGTAGAGGCACACATAGATCTGATTCGTAGGTCTACGTGTACCCAAAGGATGGAGAAGGATGGGTCCTCTAGGCAGCGCAAACGGCGACAGCAAACATCCGCCCTAACAAACACGCACACCCCGGCTTTTGCACGAAAACTTTCCTCAAGAACATAGCCAGGGTAGAGCAAGTAGGTCGTGTCGTCAGGGCGGTATATTTGCGTCTCCGTTAGAAAAAACATGGCAGGTTTCGCCATCTCTAGGTGTTGGTGGACGGCGTTGAGGTTTGCATGGAGCCCACAGATGTTAGTGGACTCCACCTCAAATAGCAAGCTTTTGGGAGTGTGTGAACATTCGAGTAAGTATGTTGTTAAGCTATTTCGGTTACACATATCTAATAATTTCCACACTAGACTCATGGTCTGTATTGTGGTAATCATACATAGTAAGTTAACATTATTAAATTTAGAGCTTGGACAATTTTACATCAATTTTGTAATTTGTATGTAAGTAGGTACTTTATTTAACTAAACATCTAACCTTAATAATACATATTCAGTTACAGCATTAACATTGTTACATATTGAGTTCGTGTCGAGTGTGTGTATGCGTGTGAGCGTGCGTGCGCGTGTGTGTGTGTGCACGCGTGTGTACGTGCGTGTGTGTGTGTTTGTGTAACGTGGCTTAATTTAAACTAGATTTTGAGAATTTGTTCTGTTTCTAAGTACGACAGTTTTTGGAGCCAGTTTCTGATATATTCCGTGGCTAATGGACATTTTTTTATCAGGCATTCTTTATTCAATCGGTTATAGAGTAATGGGTGCAGGAAAGTGGGGAATCGTGTCGCAAAGGCTGTCTTAACTTTAGGAGTTGGAACTTTGAAAACTCTATTCCTGAGCATGCTTTCATATTCGGGCGATTGAATAACCATCGCATGGAGCTTTATAGATAAAAAGTTTTCGTACAGTTAGTAGGTTGCATTCTTGGTAGAGGAGCTCGGTAGAGAAACGCCGCAGTCTACGAAGCATGACTTTTAGGATGGATCTTTGTGCTCTTTCCAGCAATATTATTTTGGTAACAGCAGAGCCACCCCAAATGGTAATACAGTAGGTAAGTACAGACTCACAGATCGCGAGGTAAATTTGTTTTAGAAGAGGTAGAGGAGTCACACTTCGAAGATATTTTATTGGGTAAATTAGTTTCCGTACCCTCTCAGACGTCGCCCTAATATGGTCTTCGAAAGTGAGCCTGTCGTCTATCTACACGCCCAGATATTTGATTCTACGTATTCTTGTTATGACATTGCAGTTACAGGTTTCGGAAAGTTATTGCTGAGGATAATTACAGGTGTGTACTTTAATATCTGAAGCTGAACGAGGTGCTGAGGCTGCAGTTTTATGGAAACATAGAAAGTTTGTCTTAGAGGTGTTTAGTGACAACAGGTTTTGATTCAGCCATTTAGCTATTTTCGAAATGCCCTTTTCAGCTGAATCGATAACAGACTCCCAATTGTCTCCACAAAAAATTACCGCAGTATCATCGGCATAGCAAATAATATTTGCTTTGTCCACATGGAGTGAAGCCATGTCATTGACATATAGCAGAAATAGGGTGGGTCCCAAGACACTGCCCTTAGGAACGCCGAAGTTTACAGATTTTTGTTCGCTTGCATTAGCTCCTATCTTAACACACTGCTTGCGTCTTGATAAACAGCTGCCGAACCACTCCAGTGCCACTCCCCTTATGCCAGACTTTTCCAATTTGGCCAGCAAGATAGGAATCGACACTGTGTCGAAGGCTTTTGCTAGGTCCAGAAAGACCCCGAGACAGGCTTTCCCCTTATCCAAGTGGTTAGAGAAACGGCATTTTCCGTTGATTTGCCTCGACGAAACCCGAACTGGTTTTCTGAAAGGATTTTATATTTTTCCAGAAAACTTACCATTCGCCTATTGACAACTTTCTCCAATATTTTTGAAAACGCTCCGAGCAACGATATGGGTCTGTAGTTACCTAGATTGCTTTTCTCACCACCCTTGTATATAGGGAGTCACTGCAGCCGTCGTCCAGTAATCCGGGAATAAGCCCTCTAACACACTTAGATTAAAAACATAAGTTAATGGTTTGACTATGTATGGAGCCAATATTTTTATAAGGCGATTACTAATACCATCTATTCCCGCGGCACTGTCCAGTCTGAGATCAGTTAAAATTGACTTTACCTCTGCCTCGTCTGTTGGTTCTAAAAATAATGATTCCCGCGGACTATGCAATTGTCGTGTTCTTCTTGCTAGATTTTGCTCTACGTTCGAAAAATGTGTATTGCAGAGGTCAAGGGAGTCTTTTACGCTATTCTTTATTGATGTTACTTCGGAAAGATGATTTTTAGACTTTTGAGTGTAGGTTATTTCTTTAATTGTTTCCCAGAGCTTTTTTGGGTTCTTTTTGTTTTCGAGAAGTTTATTATTTTCGTATCCTTGTTTGAGCCTTTGTAATAAATTGAAGTAAAAATTACGGTAGCGTCTATATGTTATTTGGGCAACTGGGTCATTCGGGTGCTTTCTTGCCATATTGTGTAACTTATCTCGATTTCGAGAGCATCTGATAAGGCCAGAAGACATCCATGGCTTCCAGATATCTTGAGAGCGCTTAACTAGATTTTGTTTGGTATTTGCCTCTAAGGTGGTACTAAAAATACTTGTAAAATAATTTACTGCCTCATAATTTGTTGAAGTCTTACTAGTTATCTCTGTCCACTCTATTTTCTTAAATTCTGAAACTAAATTAGTGTAGTTAATTTTTTGAGGATTTTTAGTTCCTCTCGTGGTTTGTCTTTATTAGTTTTAATTCCAGCAATCACAATATCATGGTCAGTAATCCCCGTTTTATACACTACAGAGCGAACGGCGTACTTGGATGTAACATTGATATGATCTAAACAAGTTTCATTGCGCGTTGGAATGGTAATAGCTGGAGCCATACCCATCTCGACAAGTAAGCAGAGATATTCGTTGCTACCCTCGTCAACATCGTCAGGGCAAATGTTTATGTTGATGTCGCCAGCCACGACTATGCATGGAGAATGTTTAATACTTTTATGAGTAGCATCAAGTGAGTTGAGGAAATTATTAGTATTTACTGCGTATGGTGAGCGGTATATTCCCAGGATTGCAAACCTAGGGACAATTAACACACCTCAGTGCCACCACCACCGCTTCCTTCCATATCTTGGGAAAGTAGCCGTGGTGGAGGCACCGACTTAGCAGCTTCAGAAAGAATAAGGGGTCGGCCCCAATGGCGTGGATGCAGATATCGGCAGTGAAGCCATCCGCCCCCGGAGGGTTGAACTTTTGAAGGGCATCGAAGAGTTCGCCAACTGTAAAAGGTGGGTCATAATCATGATGACCCCTAAAACCATCTAAATCTTGTGCCTTTTCTCGTACTCTTCGATGTCCCTCATTGTCCTCACCCTCCCGGTCTCCCGGGTAAAAGGTTCGGGCGAGTAATTCGGCCGAACCTTTTGCGTCCAGGAAAGAACCATTGGCGGCAAGAAGAGTATCCTCTTCCCTTACCGTAGCCCTCCCAATCACGCGATAAATCCCCTCCCAGAGGCCCTCCCTGTCCTGCTTTCCGCAGAAACTTTTCCAGCTCTCGACCTGTGCCTTTTTATCTCACTTTCATACGTCTCCTTTCTTTCCAGGTACTGCGCTATCACAAACGCCCTACGAACGGGCGCTGCGTTCCTGATGCGGCGCTTGTAGGTGATCATTACCTTTCGCAGTACGACAAGTTTTTCCGACCACCACGGCGCAGTGATCAACCCCACCCGTCACAGTGACTACACCTAGATGACGTACCGGTGCAGGATCTCTTGGTGTGTCCGTACCCCAGGCATTGGGAGCACTGCACTATGGGAGATTGATCTGCGACCCTAATGGGTTGCAGGTCTACGTGCAGCCTCCCCCTGTCCAGGGCTCGAGTCCAGACCTCTGGGTTTCCCCAGAACACACACACAACCCTAAGTACCACATGACAGGTGTGGGGGGTTCTTGCCGTCTTCCTGTATAGCACTGCCATACGTATCTGCTCCGGGGTCAGGTCCCGGAACACATTATGGTTCCGGGATCTTAAAATCCGGAACAGATCTTCGTCCTTGTGGATTCTGAGGACGCTATACAGTATAAGGAGCGGATCCTTATTTTGAATTCTCTCGACGGCCAGGTTTTTAAGCTTAGCCTCGAGTCGTCCCTGTGCCCTCTTCCGTTCTTCTTCCGTTCTATAACCTATTATTACCTTCCTGTCTTTCGCCTTTCTCACTCTTTCGATCGTCACCCATTCTTCATCCTCATTCGCTACCTTTCTTAATTTTTATATCACCTGTTCGCTTGTTTCATTTTCATCCTTGGATGTAACAACCACGGAGTGTAGAGTCGCCCGCTCCGCAGACTGCTCTGGGGCGGCCCGCCACCACACCCGCATAGGTTGTCATCCCCTTTCTTTCTCTCTTTCATCCTGTCTTTCCTTTCTCTCTCTAAGTTCATTCATCGCTCTTCCATTCTCTCTTATTAGTTTCTCATTCTCCGCAATCTTATCTAGAATCTCCTTGCTACCCGTGGCCAAGATTGGGGCGACGGGGGCCGGTATCTCCGGCGTCCCAATCTGTCGTCTTTGCTGGCCTTTTAGCTCATCCTCATATTCACGGATGTATTTCTGTAGCCCAGTGGTCATCTCATCTATTTTTGTCCTAAATTCCCTCTTTAGGTTGCCGGATATGGTCAGCTGATCTTTTATTATTTTACAATTGCGCATTGCGCACCCAACCCGGCCCCTCTTTGCTGACTCTTGGTGACGGGGTGAGATTGACCGCCCCTTTTCTTGATTTTGGGGCAAGAGATCCCACCCTGGTGTCTCTTGCCCGGTGACCCATCACGGGGATCTCTAACTTGTTGACACTAATCCTTGACCAGTGCTACTGGGCTTGTGTCCACCACCTCTTTCTCAACAGAGGATGATGGGGCTCTCCTCGTATTAGAGGGTCCTGGCATATTAATTGGGGTTCTAGCCATCGCCATTTCGCCAGAGGTGCGCGTTCTCAGGTAAAAATATAAAATAAAAGTGGTGTAAAAATGTATGTCGAGTTTAAAATAATTGTTAAAATCTAAAAAAAAAAAAAAAAAAAAGTATTTATTAGTGCCGGGTAACTTGTTCCCGTTCAGGCCCACGGTTTACTGCAGTATCGGGTGTCCGGCTGAAGCGGCATCCCCAAGACGTAAGTAGTGTGTGTGCAGTGTAGTGTGGTGTGTATGTGTTCTGTGACGGTGTGATTGTGTGTATGACCTGGGGAGTGTTTGACAGTGTGTGTATGTGTGTTTGTGCGTGTACTGTGCGTATGCAAGTCCCGATGCGATCAGACTACAGTTAAATAGTTATTGACTAACTACCAAACCCTATATGGGAATAGTGCTCACTAAAGACAACAGGTCAATATTTACAATAAATTTAAAAATAATTAAAAGTAGAGTCCTTTCTACCTGTCTACTGTAGCACAGCTACCCGTCTTTTGAAGTGCCAATAGGACACCAGTCTTAAACTATCTTAATGCTAACTAAAATATATGATAAGTCGCAATAGCGACCGTTTCTACCTCGGATTTTTTGGCCCTTATATTATAAAAGGTCGTCTCGACCCAGGAGATGAAGGCCCTACAGAAATTTAAGCGTTACGCACCGTTAGAGTCGGCTTCTGCAGTCAATTTCTTCCGGAACTCTACGTAGAGCCTCCCCACTAGAGCGAGCTGATAGAGCTCCCTGAGCCCTCAATAACGAGCCCAAACTCGATGGTCCTGGGTCCAAGGGTTTGGAGATAGCAGGGCTCAAAAGTTTTCGTGCGTTATCCGCACGAGATTTCAAACCCCGATATCCCGAGAACCAGCAGTCCGATCCACCCGAGCGAGGACTCCCCGAAAAGGTCCCGGCGAGATCTATCCCCCGATCTGACCTTGGGGTCCAAAGGGGTTGCTCCAAAAATGACCCCCCAAATTTGTGGGGTCCACCCCCCACCACACCAGCTGGATTAAGTAGAGGAAGCCGTGCCCCCAGAGAAAACCAGAGGTCGCTACGACCACTGGTTCACGAGATATACGACTCCAAAGTTTTCCAAGATGGTGGCTTTGCCCGACTTTGAACTCGTATATCTCCGGACCCCGATACCCCAGCGAGCCCAGAAAAATTTCTCACTGATTGGCACGACGTCCTCTATGACACTATTATGTCAAACACAAAAGGAAAATTTTGACAATTTTCCGGAAAAACTTTCCCCGAATTTTCCAACAAAGTGTGGCTGACGTCCCCAGTCGAAACCTGGTCCTCCTACGACCTCCGGTCTCGGAGCTACGGGCTTTGGAAAATTTTCAAGATGGCCGTGGATGTTCAAGGTCAAACCTTGACTGGTTGTAGCTCCTAAACGGTTGGTCGCAGAAGGCTCAAAATCGATTTCTGGGTTTGGCACGACGTCCTCTGCCCGCCCAGACTTCCAAAAACGTATTCTGAGAAAAACCCTCAGAAACGCACAGAATAACTATAAAAATAATTTTCACTCCCGAGCACGTCCCGCAAAGAAAAAATTTTCACGATAGGATGACCCAGTCCGGAGAAAACTCAGAAGCAAACTTCGTGCGGGTCCTGTCTGAAATACCGGAAATTACGATTTTCCTTATTTTTAACGCTAGAAAGGGCTAGTTTGGGCTTAAACAAGTGTAAAAAGAAAGAAAGAAAGAAAGAAAGAAATTTTTTTATTTTGCCTCTCACAGTGTTACTTAAATACTTATGAACTATACTTACAACTAACCTTAACCTAGTATATCTCACACTGTGTGAACCTTGTCTAAACCCTACCCCGACGCTAAAGATAAGGAAAGTCTACCCCTTCTTGATTAATTTGGAAAAAATGTCTAAAAACCGCTATCTCCGAGCTGGTTCGTCGCAAAAATATACAAAAAATTTAATACTAGGAGAAAATTAAGTTCTATCTAAACAAATATATACAAAACTGTTTTCAAAAATTTTCCGGAAAATGTGACAGGCACAGAAATGGTCTAAAAAATCCAAAAAATTGTGAGCACGGAGAACAAGCGAGCGCGCAAAAGATAGCAGTAGCAGATTGTCGCTAACAGCTCCAGTTCCGCCGCTATAAGGTCTTCGCACATTATAACAACTCCACGCCAACGCGGCAGCAACTCTACTCACACTCTCGATGAGTAGTCAACTAGTTGATCCACCCAATGGTCACTAGTGGACAACGCGGTGTCAAGGAGTGGCCAACGCGGTGCCAACGAGTGGGTTATTCAACAGACAACTCGTCTAACCTCAGTTTTCGGTTAAATTTTGTCCAAAGAAGTCGTGTTGCTTATGAAATGTCGAACTTTACATTCAGTGAACTGGCGATTATAGCTATTATATTTGATAATGAAAATGAACGAAACAGCAGGAAAAGAAGATATTGGGTACATGATATGTTGCGACAAAGGAAATCAGAAGGGGAATATTGGAATATCCGGAAACGTCTGCTAGATGACGAAGAAAAATTCTATATCTATTTCCGTATGCCGAGATACTTGTTTTATTATATACTTAATATTATTGAGGACGACATCTACAAAAGAAACACGCGATTTAGAGAAGCTGTATCACCGGAAGAAAAGCTGGCAGTGACATTAAGGTAAGCAATAAGAAACTTTTTTATAATTTATATGTATTTATTTATATATCAAGTTAAAGGATAAATCAAAGCAAAGCAATTTTACTTTAATTGTGTTAAGAAGAACCATCAACCCTCGATTCTTCCATAGGCGTTGTATTTTGCTGTTGGGTGCTAGCGGTGCTACTACCGGTAGTACCTGCATTTAGGTTTTGAGTTGTGTAGCTACTACCGATAGTACCTGCATTTAGGTTTTGAGTTGTGTAGCCAGAAGTTCCTGGTGCAAAAAAATCATCATAGTAACAGTTTCGATTATTTTGCAGTTCTTGTATTTCAGCTTCCGAAACTAAATTAAAAATTCTTGACTTTAAAAGTGCTTGATTATAGGTAGATAATTTTTTTACTGTGCTAGAAATACTTAAAAAAAATTTATCCATTTCGTCATTCTGCTTTCCATCTTCATCGTTTTTTTTTTTTAATAAATATTTCATTAAAACCGCCGATGCACTTGTTTCTTGCAATTTCTTTCGTTTTGTCGTTTTTGGAATGTCAGGAAACACTGATCTAGATGAATCGTACATAGACACCGAAGATTCAGGACGCTCCGAGATAATTGACGAGTCTTGAGATTCTTCATTATTAGTCACATTGGCAAGAATTTCCGCAGCAGATAAGCTATTTTCATCATCACCATCATCTGTGTTGTCCACTGACGTCACTGTAGACCGTTCTTTATAATGTGGTAATAAAAAAGACATTTCAGTTTCATATTGCCATTTTTTATTAGTATTAGCACTCTGACCACTTTTAGTTGCTTTCTTTTTAATGGCTCTTCTATGATATTCCCTTAAGTTTTGCCATATCTTCTTACATTCTGACGCTGTAACAAAATAATATAAATATAAAGAAAAATTGGTTGTTTCAGGTACTTGATTAGTGGCTGTTCATTTAGGACTATGAGTTCAAGCTTTCGGTTAGGCGAAAGTACCATCCGGTCGATATTAAAAGATGTGTGCAATGCGATTATAAATACAATGAAGGGGAAGTTCATGCCCACACCTACTACCGAAGACTGGAAAAGAATCGCAGATGGTTTCAATAAAAAATGGAATTTTCCAAACTGTATAGGTGCCATCGACGGCAAACATGTAAACATAATTGCCCCTCCTAGCAGCGGCTCGCTATTTTTTAATTATAAAAAACACTTCTCTATCGTCCTCATGGCTGTCGTCGATGATAAATACAGATTTATAGCTGTCGATATAGGGGCCTATGGCAAGAATAGTGATGGCGGAATTTTGGCATCGTCAAGATTAGGAAGAGCGATTGAAATGAATACATTTAATATTCCAACTGACACACCATTACCTGGTACTGAAATAATAATGCCACATGTTTTTGTAGCCGACGAAGCGTTTCCTTTAAAAAGGAATTTATTGCGACCATATCCACGTTCAAGTGGCATTTCAGAAAAGGAAAGAATATACAATAATCGCTTATCGCGAGCTCGCAGAGTAGTTGAAAACGCGTTCGGCATCTTATATCAAAAATTTGGAATTTATAATAAGAATTTGCATTTACACCCAAAATATGTTGATATTGTGGTCTTTGCGACGTGTATTTTACACAATGTCATGCGGTGTTATAATATACCATCCGATGATGAAGTCAACACAAGGCAGAGTTCGGCCAATAATGATGATGAACAGAGATTACTAAGTAATCTAAGTACAATTCCAGAAGATATAAGTGAATCTTCGGCATCTGCTTTTGAAACTCGTGATATGTTTGCAACTTATTTTCAATCTCCCGAAGGACGAGTTCCGTGGCAGCATTTAATATAGATCATGGATAATTAATATGTAATAATCGTAAGAAGTTGGTTATAATATTATTGGCTTATTAAGAATATTAAACAAGTTTCTATACTAAGCTGGGATTTTATTACTGATTACCTATATTAAATAAACGTAACGCACTTTATTATAACATACAGAAACCCAAACTAAAAATAAAATATATATGACGTAGATTTAATATTTTATATCAGTAAATTCTGGGATTTTATATTACTGTATGTGAAAAAACTAATTTTTACGATAAACCAAGATTTTTCGAGTGTCCAAGTAGAAAATCGTAGGTACTGTTAACTGTACAATAACATACCTACTTTTTGGATGTAACAGGTTGAATTAAATTTTCTCAACAATGTACTTTAATGAAATGACTTATAAGTTTTAACATTATTTTTAATATCTATTAGAATCACACATATTTATTTGTTCGATAGCTGAATTTCTGTAGATTATGGCAAAATCAATAACTCAATACCAACACTGAAAACGTCACAAATAGAAATTAATTATGTTAATAGTATTTTATGCAATAGTTGTATAAGAGGGTTCAAAAATGGTGAGTGGCGTGGTGAGTGTTAATGCAACGTCGCATACAAAACTTTTTCTACGACTAGGGATTAAATATAACAAACACAGCAATACCGCATAATTAAGAGCGGGAAGTTGTATAGTCACATATGACAGTTAGTTTTTGCAAAATTCAATTGCAAAAAAGACTAGATAGACTTTTTTGCAATTGAATAAGACTAGCTTTTATATAGGTGTTCGGGACTATATAATTAACAGATAAATGTACCGGAGTAGAAAAAAATTCTTACCTGGTTGCGACAATACAATAGCGATTTCATTCCATGCCTTTTCCTTCTTATGTACGTCACTATATTTCGGATCACGAAGGTCGTATAGTAGCGGATATTTTCGCACTTCTTCTATCAACTTTTCTTTCTGCATGATTTTCGAAAAATATCACCGTGTACCGCCAACGTGCACTCCGTCCTTCGATTCTATAGTGAATGATGGCGGGCGGGGGGAAGGCACGGGGCGGACGGGTGGGCTGGCAAATGGTTGCCCGTCACGCGTCAGTCGCAAACGCATAGTCGTTACGTGGACAACGTGTGGTCGTTGCGTGGACGACGTATGGTCATTGCGTGACAAACGTGTCGGGGTTGACCTCTAGTGTACGATGCGTAGGCCACTCGTTGTACACTACTTTATAATCATTTTTTGAAATTGAACCTTGAACATATGATACAGGGCTTAAATTTCAATGTCTAGCATAGAGTCGAGTCGCCGGTGAATTGTTATAATGTGCGAAGACCTTTAAGGTGTTCAAAGTTGGTAACTTCTAACAGCAAAATAAAATTTTCTGGTTAAAGGAAAAATTTTCTGTTACCGCCGGTACTGTTTCTGCTACCGGTAATGTCCTCTTCTCTGCAAAAAATCAGCGTTCTCCGGCTGCCGGATCTAGTACCACGTGCCGACGTGGTACTTGTTTTTCTCGTTTTCCCGGAGAAACCAGCGCCTTCTGGGAAAAACTGACCAGCGTGAGGGGTGGGGCTCCGCTGCCCGCATTCGGGGATACTTTCTGTCTGGAGATCCGTTCACTATTCACCAAGTTATAGCAATAAAACTGATACACCACGTGGTGAACAACCACAAAACTTCACTAAAAACTGATATTCTGGCTGAAGGATTGTCGTCCCCTTAACGTGCGATATGTCAGCAGATAGAGGCCGCCGAGACGCAGATTTTGATATAACCCGCGTTGTTGTAGGTCAAGAAAAACCCACTAAAATGATTTTTTTATCGCGGAGCAAAGCGGAAAATGATCTGATCGTCACGGGAGGTGGCGTAAGACTCGTATTGCTTAGGTTAGCTCATAAAGGTTTTATATTAGTTTGTTCACGACCACGAAAACCTGCCCAATCTAAATATTTAGTACATTTTGACATTAGGTCGTTATGAAAATCGTATGTTTTGATATTTCCATGTACATGTCGTAGGCATTTTGTATGAATCCGCCGTTTACAAACGGCGTCGTCATTTTACAAACGCTCGCTGTTATGTAATATGCCAAAGGCATAACGACAACTCGTTAATTAGATAAAATTTCAACGTTGGCTATAGTTTTAGGGTGACCATGAAGGAAACACAGTTTGGACAAATCACACTTTATTTAAAGCACCTGTCAGTTATGCACTTTGGTTCTCTTAGAGTATCTAATTAAAATATTTAAGTGGGTAACAACTGTAACAACAATATTTTTATTATAAAAACAATTAGTAATAATTAAACTTCTTAGGATAACAATATGACACTATTAAATAAAAAAAATCAGGTGGGTACATTTATTATGTAGATCCAATTTTGAAGTTTGACATTTTTATCTCACAAAAAAGACAGACAGACCATTATCAAATAATAATTATTAAAAAAAACTCACGAATTTTAAATCAACCTAGTTATAATTTTTTATTAGAAGTGTTGATATCCGTAGCTCACAAAAAAGACATTTCAAAATTATCAAATAATAATTATTTAAAAAAATAAATTTTCGCACTAATCAAATGATGAGATCCGTATTTCACAATCAAATACAAATATAGTTATTAAAAAAATATTCAGGAAAATATTGCCTTATAAAAAGAAAACAAGAATAATAATAATAAACGCGCTTTAGTAATAAAGAAATCAAGATTATTTATTTGCGCATGTCAAACTTGAGTGACATTTGGACCCACAAAGAACTTTCTTTTTAAAACATGCACATCGGTTATTTTGGCATTGTATTTTAGCCGGCTTGCATAAGCATTTGCTAAAACCTTGTCCGCCAAATAAAGATTCTTTAGAAACAGCTTCTCTTAAGGATATTATATTTTGAGGAATTTCTTCGAGGTATTTCTTTGACGACACTTTTAATTCTTGTCGGTTAAACCAGTTTTTGATAACTCCATTACTTTTGCCAATTTGGTACACGCCGTGTCTCATATCCAATATTTTTCCCGATAAATTTTTAGCATCTATGGGACCTCTATCGATTTTCGGGACATTGAAAAAAACGCTATCTCCAATATCCAGAGCTGGGAGTTTCTTAGCCATATCAGTAATCATTTTTTCCGCCGCTCATTTTACGCCTTGATGTGATTTATTCCTTTCTATTTGTATGTCTTGTTCTCGTTTACACATCAAACACAAAACACTTGCGCCGTAACCTTCGTTACCGATTGTTTCCCCGCAAATAGTGTGAACTGGTTTGAGGCAAGAACAACATTGATGGGCACCACTAGTCCCGTCCTTACATACGACGCATCTCAAGTCATTTTCAAGAGTTGAAACCTCATTTGAATCATGCATTACAACAGAATTTGGTAGAAAAACGTTTCGATCGGCGTCTGATGACTCATTTGGATATGGAATAGAAGAACTAGTATTAGTGATATTGAAAGAGGCATTCATTTGCATAGGCAAAGTAATCAGTTCATTAGAAAGTATGATGACAGAATTGTTTTCGACTTGTGCAGAATAGTTTTGAATCTCGTCTGTTACTTTTTTTGAATACACATCCAAAGAGCTGCCTAAAACTCTATTATCTGTTTTATTTGTCATCAATGTCTCCGACTTATTTTCCTCATTTGTATTTGAAATCATGACTGTATTATTGAAAGCATCAACATTTGAAGTCTGGTTGTCCAAAATATTGACTTGCACAACTTCATTTGGTTTAATTGGCCCCGGAGCATCCTCTTGTCTTTCATCACAAACTTCTTGTAAGTGTTCTTCAGTTGTGATATGCTGAAGAATGCCGTGAAGAATGCTAGAACTTCGTAGACCAGACTTTGGTTCGCAACCAAAAAAAGCACGAAATGGCGATCTTCCTATAATTCTATGGAAAGATGTATTTTTACTATACTGCACGAAGAAGCAGCCCATTGCCCATTTTGTAGAATTGTTGTCTCTCATCCAAGCACGAAGCATGTTTTCTACATCTTGGTTACTCCGCTCAACACTACCTTGGGTTTGCGGATGTCGCGGAGTACCATGTACTATTTTACATTCAGGCCACATTTTGACAATTTCTTCAATTATGTTAGCAGTGAATTCTTTGCCATTATCGCTCTGCAGTATATATGGTGCTCCAAATTCTAAAAATATTTTAAGCAATTCGGTGGCAACTTCACTTGCTTTTTTTGTACTAAGTGGTCTAAGGTGTATAAACTTTGTGCTATGATCCTGGTAGTTGAGAAGCCATTTAAACTTACCACCTGGTGCGGACTGCAGATCAATCAGATCGACTTGACCCCTCTCGTTAAAATCTCGAGATATAATTGGTTTCACTACAATGCTTTTCTTTGCTATGTGACGTTTGGATTCACAGACAGGACACAATGAGACAAATAAGTCGATTGCTTTTCTTACAATAATAAATCTATCCTTAATTTGATACTGAATTTTATCTCGACCACCATGCCCACAGCCTCGGTGAATATCTAATAATATGTCGTAATATTCTTCTAACGGTATTACACGAACTATTGGGCTGTCAGGGCTATCTTTTTTTAGAATAAGGTATTCCACATCACCAATACTCATTACCTCATATTTTTTTGACCAATAGTACTGTGCAGGAGTCCTCCGACAACCAGATTCTATGGACACCTTAGCATTTTTTAGGTGCCGGATAACCTCAAAAATCTTCTCAGTTGTCCACGGTTTTTTATTGTTTCTGCTTGACGATCGTAAAGTTTTTTTAATTCACCGTAATAAATGTCCTTAAAGCCACAATTATTTTGTGACAAATCTGTTAAACACTTGGTATTTGCACTTTTTTCAATAACTTTTTGCGTAACAAAATCACTATTGGACGCCATTTTGTTTGGTTTTGGCCAACAGCGACACGCGTGGTAAAAAACAGAACTAAATACTTCAATTTGCCGCGGCATTATGTATACGGCGTTTCAATCGTAAATCAAATGTTTAGGCATGACACGGCATTATACATTTTGCCTTCGGCATATTACATAACAGCGAGCGTTTGTAAAATGACGACGCCGTTTGTAAACGGCGGATTCATACAAAATGCCTACGACATACATATATTTTAGTGTATTTTGGGAATGAGACTTTATGAGAAGAAGTTTAAATGAGACCAGGTCCATTTGAAATTTGATCTTATTGGCAATAGCTTAAATTGAGTCCCGTTATTTTTGGTAGTAAGTCCATTCGGGTTTCATCACATATGAGAAAAGGTCTTTTAGGTCTTAGGTCGTATTAACCTATAGTGTATTTCGAGATTAGTTCCAAACAGCCCGGAAACAATTTGTCGATCTTATTGCAAAAATGTGTTTGTAGTCTTTACAAAGGAATTTGCTTTTATTTTGAAAGTCATTCACTTTGCACATAGCAATTTATTCAACTTTTTTGCACAATTTTTATTGATGTACCGACACTTTAAAATGTTTTTTTGTTGATTTCTTTGGATATCGCTTAGGCACTGTCACAATTTATACGTAGTTCTATTTGTTATCTAGTTGTTCACACACAGATGTAACATTTACCCACTAAAGTACGTTTTTGACTACTATTTTAGAATAGAAAGCACTACACTCACAATAACAGGTCTGTTCTCTCTTATTGAAGATGCATGCTGTTAATAACAAGATTGATACTAGGTACTCTGGATGATGTTATTGTGGCATATCCCATACCTCGGACAACAAAGGCGTATCTTATATTACTTTGTATCATATATCATAAGAAGCCTCTAAATGAGCTCTTGAAAATGTATTTACTGAAATTATAGAAAGATTTACTGTTTTAATAGTACAGGGAAAATTAACAATTACCTATTTATTGTATTAGGGTTTTCCTTAAGTAACTGTTGGTAAATAAACATTCACCTTTTTTGCTGTTCAGGTGTTATCTATCTGTACCGACGTATGCAATCTCGCCGGGACCTGAACCACTACACGAGGCCTGAACCAACCGTCTCAAGAAATTGCATAGGCAAACCCGCATGTTACGCTATACTGAGTAAACCAAATTGTGAAAGCAAGAAAACAGCAAGTACGACTTGCCGAATCGGCGCCACGTGCAGCGATTGACCCCGTGTCTCCGCCTCGTGCCGCACCGTCAGCAGAATGCCAATATTGATTGTAAATCGATTGCATCAATATGCGAACCGATTTATAATCTATATTACATTAACGATTCACTTCTGTTCTTGCATCGAACGTGGTCACTGGACTTAATTAGAGTTAGTAGTTAGAATGTAGTTCGCATCATCGAACTCATTCACTTAGGCTAGTATGGTGTAATGTAGTTCCAACATCGAGTGCATTCATCTTAAATGCTAGATTATATTAAATAAGTATAATAAATCTCGTTTTAAGTGATACTAGTTTCCTTCTTGTACCCTCTGGCTGCGGGAAAACATAATTCAGGTATAAACAATACATGGATCTTATGTATACAAACACTCTTATTGCTTTTTTTTCCTCGTGACATAATCTCGGAGCTTTTAGTTTTAAATACTTATAGCAAGTTTATTTTTGAAAATAAATAATGAGTAAGTTTATGTAAGTACCTATAAATATTGCAGTGATAATTTATTAAGATTTTATATTGCATGTGACACACTTATTTATTGCACGAAGTAATATTTTACAGAGTGATACATATTTTCTTATATTTTCATAATAACAAAAAATTACTTTACGTTTTAATTTGAGAATTGTGGGTATCTAATTTGTTATAATTTTACAACTACTATACAATATATCAAAAACAGTTTGGTGATTAATTGCAGAAATTAAACGAGATTTTATATATTTTTAAATAATTCTTTATTTTGTACTTATATTGCTAAATATTGCAATTTCTGACGTCTATGAAAGTTACAAAACGAAAAATATGAATTCTTATTATTATATTTTCGCTTATTAAAGCTTTATTTAAACAATAATAAAATCAGAATGGCACGCAACGGTCTTTAAAACTTTGTTAAGTAACTTTACATAATTATCTACTCATAGCACGTCAATCAATCAGGTACAATAATACTAATATAAAAAGTGTACATAATATTAATTATTTTGAAGAGACTATCAACACTATAAATTATCACAATGATTATAAGACATCAAAATGTCAACGACTATAAAAATATTTTTAACATCTAGCAATCAAAATGTGCCCTCGCACACAACTGCTGCTTTAACAACATCGGAACCATACAATAAAAAAAAACATAATGAAGTTATCTACTCATCATCATTTTCATCAAGACGGATACCATCATTGGGCACCAAATTTCTTATTAAATCTTTATAGAGATTTTTGAATATTTTTAAAGGCTCGTTATAAGCCAGCTTCAGAGTCGCTGTAGGTAATTCGCGTAAGTTGGCTGAGTTAGCAGATGACTTTGTTTCTAGTCGTATTCCGGGTCTTAATATTGGTATCAAAGACAACAGGATTCGACTTATATTCATATTTAAAAAAAAGTTTTTCGGAATCTTCAGGTGATACAAATATTTCTTTAATCTTGCTCCAATAAACTTTTTGATTTGCTTCATCATGGGACCAATTTTTCGTGTTGCCTACGAAAAGTTTAAAATTAATAATGTCCTCCCGTGTCATCTCTTTAACTATGTATTTATTGCCATTAATCTTAGCATTTCTCACTAATCCATACAGTCACGGAACAAAAAGCACTTGGTGTTTTTTTATTTTTTTCGATAACGGAGTGCATTGAATCACCCTCGCACTGAGTATGCCCTTTTTGAAAAAAACGATGAGTAATTTTGATTATTAATTTCTTACAGGCATATAAATACATGGCAAAAACAAACCTATTTCGGTTTTGCCCCATGCAATTATCAGAATACAAGGATATCTCTTGAATACCTCTTGCACTTTCATTCTGTAAAAATATCCATAAACAACTGGCTATTTCATTGACTCCACGATTTCCTATATGCGCATGCCACATATAACAATAGCCTTGTTTCTGAAGAATGTTGTATATAGTAAAATTCAGCACTGGGTAATTTCTTTTATAGTGAAATATCCCCACCGGTGATTGCGGTAAAAAAGTACCTTTTCTAGATCAAAACACGCCATGGTTTTTATTTCAGGGTCGGATTTTAACTTTTCTATCTCTTTAAGTTCTCTTATAATTTCTTTGTTCTTAAGATGCGTATCATAATCACGCTTCAACTGTTCTTTTCTTTCTTTGTCTGCATTTTCATACACGCTGCAAATTTCGCGAATATCTTTTTTGGGACAGAAAAAGCCTAAACTAAACTTGGTGTTGAAATATGTATACTTATATGAAATACGTATACGTTTTGATAATCTGGATTATTCGACAGCCATTCTTTATAAAGCCGGTACATTTTAGCCCGATTAATTGTTTCACATAAAAATTGTCTCTGTGTATGAGCTCGTAAGTAATGGCTTTCTTTTCATGGAAATAAATTGATGTGACTTATTACACTGTTAATAGTTTCAGAAGAATATTTATTGGGCCTTGTTCTGGACTCCTGTTTATCAATTGCATTGTACACAGTTTTTTCATTGATATCTAAAGTGCGTAAAAACATTGTTTTGCAAACAATATGTTCACCTTTGCCATGATGTGTAGGCAAAGAATAAACAAGAGTGTGCGTTTTTAGCTTCTTTGCATTAAGAACTTCAACACGTTTTGGTTTTGGTTTAACATAACGTAGTATGAAATCCCACGGACGTACATGATCTCCTAACTTCCAATAATTATCAAAAACTGACTTTCTTGCGTTGTAACTAAAAGTTTCAAAACATTTCCTTTTGCATTGGCAGGGATCATCTAAGACTCTTGCACGTCCTTGTTTATTGATGGTTTTATATACTTTCCCAGAATTTTTAAGCTTTTTATTAATATTACGCTGTCATTTTTTTCACATCTTTGTCTTTTTCTACCTCTTATATTTTCCGTATTTTGGGCATCATTAGTATTAGTATAAATCGTATCAGAGGACGCAATAAATACAACCAAATTTGAGTTGTTTAATTCAATAACAGCAGAAGTGGAAGGTGTCAGCTCACTGAGTGTGCTTAGTTCTTGTTGATTGGCATCTTGTGATTGAGAAGTGACATCAGCTAGAATGTTCCTAAACGATTCTGGAATTGAAACATTTGAAAGTTGTATTAATAAATGCCTCGATGGAGTAAACAGGTTTTCATTGCTTTCGTTATTATTATTATCCAAGTGATCCACTTTTTGTGAGGATGGAGAAAAGGTCTCTGCAGCAGAATACTCCGATACGAGCAGATTGTTATTTAAGCAGTCTGTTATTATATTTTTATCATATGGAATAATAGATTGAACCTTATTTGAATATTTTGCTGTCCACGAATCTTCTAAATCAGAAGAAGAGTCAGAGCTTGGGAATATGTCCACAATTTGCAACTAAGGAAGGATCTCGCCGGGCGGTCTCTCCGCTCACGACACCTGAGCTCCCCGCGCCCGCGCATCCTTACACACCCCTATCCACATGCTGTCTATGCATACGTAAACATACTTACGTTTGAACTATAACATTCACATTTTTCTATAAATATGATTAAGAATTGTTATTGATAAGGAAAGTATCCTGCATGAAGCAGTAAGTGACTTGTGAAATAATCTATAAAATTACTAAAGATTGAGTAAACATACGTTTCAGAATAAGTTTAAAAGTGACGCTTAAGTGAAGTTACGAAAAATTTATTCGAAAATATACCGCGCAATAAAGGAGTAAGTAACTCACGAGTGCACATCTTTTAATTTCACTAGAGCATTTTTTTTTTATTATTGTTCAATTCATATCATTACACACATCTTACAAATTTAAACCACCCCATCGTATTGATTGATGATCCTACCTGGATGATTTTTTTGGAACCTATTGATTTCTTGCTCGAAGAATATTTAAGGTGGACCACCATAAACAGCCACGTCCAGAGGTTGAAGTTTGTTTGAGGTATTTTTTTTTTTTTTTTTTTTTTTTATATAGGACACGCCAACTTGACCTCACCTCGCCTGATGGTAAGCTAAAGGCAAAGTCTCAGGAAAGAGGGTCACCATTACAGACACTAAGTGCTACAATGGTGGCACTCAGCTTGGCGGCCTCATCAGATGCTTTTTCACGCCCCGCTTAAAGGCCCCGGGACTGTAGGAAGAAGGAAACACGTGTGCTGGTAATGAATTCCAGGTCTTGGTGGTGCGGCAAAGAAAAGAGTCTCCGAACCGCTTGGTTCTTGCTCGTATATTCTGCACAGTGTGAGGGTGACATCTAAGGCCTGCACGTGTTGTCCTATGTAGGAAAGGAGATGGTGGGATTAGTTGGAAGAGCTCGTCAGAACACTCACCGTGGTAGAGACGGTAAAATACAGCCAAGGAAGCAATATCTCTACGCATCTGCAAAGGCTCGAGGGTGTTCGTGACCTCAGGGTTCCCAATAATTCGGACCGCGCGTCGCTGCAACCTGTCGAGAGCATCTAGTAGGTATTTCGCGGAGCCATCCCAGAGATGCGAGCAGTATTCCACGCAGGAGCGAATTTGTGTCTTATAGAGAAGACACCGCTGCTCCGGCGTGAAAAAACGTCTCACTTTGTTTAAGAGTCCGAGTTTCCGCGAGGCTGTTTTGATGATGCTCTCGATGTAATTTCTGTTATTCAGTTTGCAGCGAATATCCATGCCTAGGATATAGAGATTGTCCTGCAGTGGAAGTGGCGTGCTCTGAAGAGTGGGAAGGGGAAGGAAAGAAGATACCTTTGCTGTGAACGCACAAGCCTGCGTCTTCTTGGCATTGAACTCGACCATGTTCTCGGAGCCCCATTGAGAAATGTGATTCAAGATCCGGTCCAGTTCAGTGACAAGAAGCTGTCTTTTTTCCACGATATCAGACTGTTTGGCCGCAGGTTGTCCGTGATAACTCCCGTGTAAGGTGCTATCGTCTGCATAGCAATGTATGCTGCCGGTGGACAGCATGTCGTTGATATGCAGAAGAAAGAGAGTGGGAGATAATACAGACCCCTGCGGTACGCCAGCATTTATTTGCAAGAACTCCGAAGCCCGTCCATCACAGAGGACGCGGATACGGCGCTCCTGCAGGAAACTAGCAATCCAGTTGCACAGTCTAGGAGGCAGACCAAAGGCTGGTAGCTTGGAGAGAAGCGATTTGTGCCAGACTCTATCGAAAGCTTTGGCGATATCAAGACTAATTGCCAGTGACTCGCCGTGCTTGTCCATAGCCTCACCCCAAAGATGGGTAACGTATGCTAGAAGATCACCCGTTGACCGTTTCGGCCTGAAGCCATATTGCCGGTCATTAATTAAGGAGTGATCCTCTAGGTGACGCATGAGCTGTTTGTTAATGATGTGCTCGAAGACCTTGCACAGCACTGAGGTGACGGCTATGGGTCGATAGTTGGCTGGCTCTGAGCGATCCCCCTTCTTGGGGATCGGCTGTACATTCGCCTCTTTCCAAGCCGAAGGCACTGTACCCGAGCTGTAGGACAGTCGGTACAGCCGCGTAAGCATCGGAGACAACTCCGCTGCACATTTTTGTAAGACCACCGCTGGAATACCATCCGGGCCACTGGCTTTCCGGACATCGAGTGATTGAAGCACCGCACGAACATCGCATTGCCTGATACGTATTTCAGGCATTACGTGGTCACCATTGGGTAGTGTCGGCGGCTGTATACCGCAATCATCGACTCGGGAATTGGCCGCAAAGAGATTTACTAGCATATTGGCTTTCTCTTGCGGTCCATGGGCCAGGGATCCATCAGGGTAGCGCAGCGGTGGCAGCGAAGGCTGACAGAAGTTGGCCTGCACGGCTTTGGCCAGTCGCCAGTATCCACGGCTGCCCGTGGGATGTGCCACTAGCTCTTGACCAAGCCGCGCAATGCGCAGGGCATCCGCTTTGACGTAAGCCCTCTTGCAGACCTTTGTGGCTCTGTTGTACGCCGCCTTGAAGTGGCTCACATTGGGATCGTGCGTGGCACGCGCCCTTACCCAAGCGCGATACGCGGACTGCTTTTGATCAACAGCCCTCGCACACTCGCGCCCGAACCAAGGGCGCACTCCTCGGGCACCGGTGACATCAGTGTAAGGAATATAGTATTCCATACCCAGACCGATCTCACCGGCAACAGCAGTAGCACAATCCGAGGGTTTCTTACCTTCAAAGCAGCGTTCAACCCACGGGATGGACGCAAAATAGTTGCGCAGCCCATCCCAATCTGCTGACGAGTAGTGCCAGAGACGCCGCTTCCCCTGCACGGGTCTTGAAGGCGCTATAATTGGCACTTTGGAGCAGACCAGACAGTGGTCGGAATTGCCTAAAGCGGCTTGTACCGAAACACTGTACAGGTCTGGGTGACTCGTCAGCAGAAGGTCTAGCAGAGAGGGTGCTAGGCCCGACCTTCTTGGTATTCTAGTGACCTCGTGTACCAATTGGGTCAGGCCATGCGCCAGAGCAAATGCATGGGCGGCTCTTCCCGCATGGTCTGTTTTGGAGGAGCCCAACCAGGTTTCGTGGTGGGCGTTAAAGTCCCCCAAAAATACCACTTCGGCGTTCGGAAACCGTTCCTGCGCATCATCTGCCGCCTGACTCAGATATTCAAAGAGTCGAGTTGTCTCAGCATCTCCTGTATGGGAACGGTAGAGGCACACATAGATCTGACTCGTAGAGCCATGGTCTACGTGTACCCATAGGGTTGAAAAGGATGGGTCCTCAAGGCAGCGCAAACGGCGACAACAAACATCCGCCCTAACAAACACGCACACCCCGGCTTTTGCACGGAAATTTTCCTCGATAACATAGCCGGGGTAAAGCAAGTAGGTCGTGTCATCAGGGCGGCCTATTTGTGTCTCCGTGAGAAAGAGCATATCTGGTTTCGCCGTCTCAAGGTGTTGGTGGACGGCGTTGAGGTTCGCATGGAGTCCACAGATGTTAGTGGACTCCACCTCAAATAGCGAGCTTGTGGGAGTCTGTAGAGCCGCTGTGTTGCCCAATACTCTTAAATGCGCTGCCATGATGAAAAGGAGAAAAGGGCGTGAAAAAAAGAGGTGATTGTCGTCGCAGCACCGCGTGACAAAGTGCGGGATATTGGTTTTGTCTATGATTATGAGGCATGGCGTGAGCCGACACGCCGTACGGAAGGGCCCCCGTACCCCCCCGAATATGGTCGCCTGGCCCCCACTTCCGGTCACCAACCGGCACGACGAGCCATACCGGGATTATGCGCGGTCTGGTGAGGCAGCCTTCCAGGGTGGTTAGTCCCAGTTGGGCCTCTGTACTATACCGCGGGCGGCCAGCGGCACCACCGTTTCTACGGGTCTCCCTGACCGGCGCGTCGCCCCGCACCATCCTCACTAGACTACGCCAAGACCCACTGGTCCCACTAGTGCTGCGACCACCATCACCCCTACCCGGCTATGCATTTGCTGATCCCTGAACGCAATCCAACCGAAATTGAATTACTATGAAGGGTTTTTCGCAATATTGCACGGTGGTACCAACCCGGTCGAAATTTGTGACAAATTTGTGCCGTCAAATCTCTACCACCAGTACCGTATGCGGTGGTAAAGACAAAATGATGACATTATTTTCAGTTGCGTACTCTAAAGCGTGATAATATTTATGGCTTTCATGGTTGTCCAATATTAAAATAACTTTCTGGTCTGCAGTCGGACGTACCTGGCCAATAAAAATTTAAGCCAATCTAAAAATATTTCTCCATTTATCCAACCCGAAGCCGAACAACTTCCTCGAGTCTCTGGAGGAGAACCATCTAAAAGGCGATCTTGCTTGCATCCTTTTACGTGCGAATATCATAAACGGTGGAACGAATGATCCAGAAGCGTTGCAGCAACACACGATTGTCGTAGTTTGTCCGCGTTCAGTGCTGGAAATTACTCCAACTTGCTTCTTTACCTTTAACTGAAAGAACCTTGGGTGGTTTATTTGTCGAGGTTTGAATGCCAGTTTCATCTACATTGTAGATTCTAGTACCATCAATTTGGTGCTTCTCAATTTGGTGACTTAACAGTTCGTAGAATCTCTCTACTTGAGGACGATTGAATCCTTTAACCCTGCCGATTGACGTTGCTTCTGGAATTCTAAGAGTAATTTGTGAATTTCTTCTCATAAATCCTGCTAGCCAATCATCACCAGCTTTTTCATTTTTGTCTCAACTAGGTGGATAAGTGACATTATTGCGTTTCGCGTATTCAAAAACTAATGTTTAAAAATCTTCTCGAGCTAACCCATAAAAAACACTATCCATTTCAAACAAGTACGTTCGAAGATCTCCCTCTTGTTCATCGTTGAAAATTTTACGAAAACGACCAAGCTGAGCAGTCGAACTACCTTTTTTCCAATGCCTATAAAGAGTAGCGTAAGGTAGACCATATTTGTTTGCTGTCGTTTTCACAGCAATGCCAGAATTGCAATCTGCTATTGCAAGCATCATACTTTCCTCACTCCATTGGGGTTGATTTGTCTTCCTCTTGTATTTATATACCATCTAAAACAAAATAAAAAAATCTGAATGACTTGTACTTAAGCCAACTAGGGCAAAGCGAATACCGTGTCCACTTTGCCCGTGATCACTTTGCCTTACACCTGTTCATTTCATTCAACCTTACCTAAAACTAAATGAATTGACGACAAAGTAACAAAACCCTCAGAACTTATACTTGAAAATATGCACTTTGAGGACATAATCGTACAAAACAATATGGTTAACTTTTATATGAGTTATTACTTATATATAATGCTATTTTTTCTATGTGTAACATTGTAATAATAAATATGTTTAATCTGTGTTTTGTGTTTTACCCTAAAATGCAGAAATAAGAATAAAGACAAAAGTACTGTGTAATCTCCTATTTAAAAAATAAACAAAATTGGTTTGTAAATACATTACCATGAAAGTTCGGACGCCTTGGAGATACACATGCTTAGGATAATCAGCGTAGATTGAAAAAACCTTTAAACTTCCGTTGGTGAGCTAAATGAAAACAAACTGAGGTTTAAAGTTTTATTGTCCACTTCAGTGTGCATTGAAGAATAAAGTTATAAAACTTCGTCTTAAAGACGCATACTGTCGGAAAAAAGAAAAAATGGGTTCCATGTGACTCAAGTGTTGGCTCACCGATTTGTAGGAATGAGCCGATTACAGCTGCTTCTGTCAACTCTCACCGTAGACGTAAAGATCTGGGGACAAAGAAAGGTAACTGTTGGTAATTGGGATAAGCTGTTAAATTTATCCTTTCATGTACCTCCATCGTATATGCCCAATCTGGCAAAATGATACCTTCGTCACCAGACGTAACCGGTTGGAGGTACGTGACGTCACCACGTAACTCCAACCGGTAAGGTGTCCATCGTGTATACCCCTCAAAGGAGTATACCACGGAAACGGGCCTCGCCGCAGCTCCGAAGGAGCCTATGTATGCAGAGTCTTGGCCATCCAGATTCCTGATCATCTTAGAATCGGCATGATAATCCTAAGTGACCAGGAATCCATCATGCAGTTAAGGTATCCTATTATATCGCCGAAGCGTAGATCGTATGACTAGGGTGATATAATATGTAAGGTTACCAGCCTTAGTGCATGTCTGCTACTCCAGATAATTGCGTAGTTTATCTTCTGCATAATCAAACCAGTTATTTTGCGTAGATACAAATTCCTGTACTTGACATTCTTATTAATATTTAACAATAAAGAAAACAACGTTATAAAGATTTACTGACTGCCAGTGAAAATAACCAAGAAGGTACGATCACCAAGAAGTTTATATTTCGTGAAGGAACATCGTGACACATACCAAATAAAGTTATATGAATAGTTAATATCACTTTAATTTTAGTTTAAAACATGATCCTATATAAATATGATCCTTCATTACCAATGCATTTTAGGTTATAATGAATTGAAATTAAAGTTTTAAAGTTAAATTTAAAGCAAACTCAGCAGCGAAAAAGCTCGTGACAGGCGAAATTACATCATGTTCTTAAATGTTCACTTCAAGTCCATACGGCACATCAATCATGTTTGATGTTAAATGAAAAACAGGAAAAGCCCAAATGTTCCATAGGAAAATGCAAGAAAGAAAAGAAAAATGTAGAAAATGAAAAAGGCGGTTCCAATTGGAAACCTGTAACAAAATTGCATGTTATTAAAATAAACTCCAATATGAACACACGAGGTCCTGAAGAACAATTACTTTTAAAATAAAGAATGTGGCGAATTACATCAAAGTGAATCTTATAAGAAAATGTCAACTCACCAGAAATAAATTATAATTTTATATTAGAATCATAGTGAAGACACAATTTATTGTCCTTCAGATATAAAATATACTCATTTTGATGAGATTTTTTAAAATAAAAATAATAAGCAATTATATTGACCGTCCCACAGCGGGTCGTTAGGAAGAAAGGTTACGTCAAAATTCAATTTTGCGTTTGAAAACTCCAAAAGAAATATCGTTATTTGACTAGAAATTGGTCTGGTTATTGGACTAGAAGAGGTTCTTTTTCTTGCACATTTCTTAAGCCAGTACAATTTTTTTTAGTAACGGCTTCAGATAACCTTGGTTGCTTCCAATAGCAAGAAACAGAGGTGACAGAAGGTTCTTCACTTCGTTTGACCAGACACATGATTAAACATATACTGTGTTTACATCCACCTTCACTAGGAATACAATCATTGCTTTTAAGTGTAACTATTTTTTTCTTGTGCTTCGCTGATAACTATGCTGACAGTATAAAGTTTTGTTCGAACTCTATGCTCTGGGGTGACTTTATCTTGCACATAGCACAGTTCGTCTTCCCGTTTAACTTCTACATAACCTGTGCATATATCTACGTAATCTTCTCTGGACGATAAGAGAACTTTGGCACCTCGAATTTTTGCTTTGTTGAAGAGTTCACTGTCGTTCATGTGTTCCATAGGGTGTCTCAGTAAGAGTGCACTTTTTCATTTTAAAATAGAAGCAAGTAGTTTATGACAGAGTTGTGATACACTCGAGAGCAATGAATCCGGGTCACTTAAAGAATGTTAAAAATCTCGGAAACTAAAAATGATAGGTTAATGCAATAAATTGTATTTAATAGACAATGTAATACTCCTTAAATGAAAGTAAAAAAAATATGAGTCACCATACATTTTATTAACACAAAATTACATAAAGAAAAAAACTGCTGATCTCTCCTTAAAACAAAAATAGGAAACATGAAATTTTTGAACTTTATTACGATTTTCTTGAATTTTAATACTTCGTATTGCCTCCTCGTGCTTCCATTACTGCGTTTACGCGGTTTGGCATGCTGTACACCAAGTTCCTTATACGATTTTGGGGAATATTCTCCCATTCCTCTGTGAGAGCAATTTTGAGCTCACGAAGCGTGATTGGGGGAGGGTTTCGTTGTTTTACGCATCTGCCTAGCTCGTCCCAAGCATGCTCGATCGGGTTGATATCCGGGCTGCGCGCTGGCCACTCCATACGAGTAATGTTCATCTCTTGAAGGTAGTCATTCACAATCCTACCTGTATGAGGTCTGGCATTGTCATGCATAAATATAGCATCCTCACCTAAATTGACCATAAATGGACCAACGTGATCATTGAGGATTTCTTCCACATATCTTACGCTAGTTAAAGAGCCGTTTTCTATGATCACCAGCTCTGTGCGACTTTCAGAAGAAATTCCGGCCCACACAAGTACAGACCCACCACCGTAGGCTACTTTTTCTTCGATGCATGCTTGCTTGAATCTTTCCCCTGGTCTTCGATACACTCTGTGTCTTCCATCGTGCTTGTAGAGCATAAATTTTGATTCGTCGGAGAACATAACTTTTGACCAATCTTCAATACTCCAATTTACGTGGCTCTGGGCATAACTTAGTCTCGAAATACGATGCCCACGCTCCAGTTTAGGGCCGTTTGCAGGTCTAAGGGGTTTTAAGTTAGATTCAGCAAGCCGACGTCTTACTGTCCATGCACTTGGGTTACTTCCTCCGAGGCGTCGAAACTGATTGGTGAGTTCAGTTCCTGTGAGAAAGCGATTTCGAAGCATGGTGTTCACCAAGTATCGGTCTTCTCGTGCTGTGGTACACCTGGTTCTGCCCGTTCCTGGTCTGCGTAGGTTAGAACCAGTTTCTTCGTAACGTCGGAGAACTCTTTGTACTGTTGACAGCGACACACCGACAGTCCTGGCTGTATCGCGCTGACTCCGGCCGGTTTCCAGCATTGTAAGTATTCTGGTGCATTCTTCAGGCGTAAGCGACATAATTTCAGCTTGATTAATGAATATAGAGCACTATCAACATGGTTTATGTACCCACATAAATGACAGATTACAAACAAAAGCAACACCAAATGCTGTAATTTCGTAGTTCCATCTTCGAAAGTGGCCCTTTTTCAAATTTGATTTTTTTATGATATAACTTTACAATAACTAAGAAGTTTTAATACCTTCATTTAAGGAGTATTACATTGTCTATTAAATACAATTTATTGCATTAACCTAGCATTTTTAGTTTCCGAGATTTTTAGGATTCTTTAAGTGACCCGGATTCATTGCTCTCGAGTGTATTATTATTGCATTGTAAAGGAGACATGTTCCGATTAAGTATGGAATAAAATATTCGGCAAATGACCCGTAGGGTTCATTTACCGGATATTTTATTTCATGCCGTGGGGCTCCGATGACAGGGCATTACTTTTTTTTGTGAAATTCTCCATAACTTTTGCACAGACATGTGGCTGTATCTCACCGATGACGCATTAGATTTGAGCTCAGAAATTGTTTCGGGTTTATTCACATAAATCCGATATGTCACAAAACCCTAAAGAAAAAATCGCACGACGTTAAATCGTACGATCTTTGTTGCCAGTTGTCATCAGAATTTGGTGAGATGTGTTCTGGAAATCGTTGCTGCAATAAATCGATTGGTGCATGCGCGGTGTGGCAGTGTGCGCGTCCTGCTGAAACCACATGTTGTCCAGATTCATGCCATTCAGTTGAGATCACAAGAAGTCCGTTATCATATTCCTGTAACAAATGCCGTCCACAGTCTTTGCAATTTCGGCCTCATTTACAAAAACGTATTTAACCGCCTATGCCAACCTTATAGTCATCTAGTGCATTATTCCTTCGAAAGTTATCGATGTATGAACAGCTAATTCTATCTGCAAGAGATAGCAAGTTTTCAAAATAAGCTAAAAAAGTCATCATGTCTTTGCTTCCTATGGCACTTTCAATAATGGCAATCCAACATTCAGTAATATATTTTGAAGGTAGCAAAGGAACGTTGGAACATACTCTGACGGTTCTCTACACTTTCGGTTTTCTGTTAGACTCAATGTTGATGCTCTTTTCCAAACTGCTTTTTTGAAGTGAAAGTAACAGCCTGCTATATTTGAGTGTGGAAACTCATTTTTTATGACATTGATGGGGCTAATTCGTAGTCACACTTAATAGTGGTCATTTCCGTGTAATAATGCTGTATAATAAGATGAAATAAGCGTTCATAAATAGGCTGCTTTTTATCCGGGAGTAACGCATAAACTATTCCCATAACGCTAGTTGTATCATCACAACTATTTAAATCAATATCTATAGATAATAATTCGTAAAATGGCTTAGGTACAGCCTTAAAAGTTGCATCAATAAAATATAACCTATTTTTCATTGTACTCATGCATTTTCTACTCACAGGTGTTGTAAATATTAATATTTTATATTTCTCATACCCATCTTCACATACAAGGAATTTATCAGCCAAAATTTTGGGAATCGCATTTTCGTTCAAGTTTACATAATAAATTGTTTCCATCATCCGTATGGTTTTAAGTTGTGTACGTGTACCGTTAAGTGGTACCCACAGTTTTGCTTTATGCATTACAGTCAACATTGAAAATGAAGTATTTTTATATACTTTATGTTTATGCAAAAATATACATAAAGTATAATTATGAAAAAAAAAGTAGATACGTAATTCGCCTAGAGTTTCTAAATACTTATAGACAAAAGGTAAAAAACCATCTCCATTTTCATTAGGTAAATGTACACTGTTAGAAATAAAATTAAAAATTGCATTGTTTTGAAAGCGCCTTTCGATGGTATTCCAATAAAACGTCGATACTTGATCGTAATAACTGTTCAATTTTGTTTACATAGTTGTTGTACATATAAATGATATAATATATAATATGGAATTCAAAAAAGTTCGCTAGTTGGCAATAGCCGTCTCTCTGCCCACTTATCCTGACATCATCGCATGACGTTTGGAAATACGCTCAAACATCTCCCCCCCCCCACCCTCGATGAACTTCGCCTGGGTCAGGATAGAACTTACAAATTTAACCCACTCACCAGTTAAGAGGAGGCATTTATATAAGAATTACCTTCAGTTAGAGAGTCCTCAACTTCGGTTGAATATTTCTTATCAAGGCATTGCATGCGATCATAATAAATGTACAGTTATGATGAAATAATGTTCTTCAGTTCTGTTCTACAGTCAGAACGTACATAATTTTTTTTTTTACTTCTATAGTGATAACAGGTTTGATTTTTACAAGTAATTATATGTGGCGAAGTTTATCTAAAGCATCGTCTTTCATATCTATTGCAGTAATTACTGTGTGTTTTAGGCAACAAAACAGGCAGTCACGCTAAGTTTGTAATGAAGTCCTTTTCTGTCACAAAACTTATCTCCGATGATATACGTTCTGGAGTGCTGTGGAAGTGTCAAATGTTTTAACAGACGCCGGATTTGGTTTGCTCTGAACCGTCGAACTTGGTACGCTCCTAACCAAATCCAGTTATCTGGAGAGCAGTCCGCCGGACTCCAACGGTCCGGTGGTTCGAAACCGAACTTCGTCTGTTGGTCTGCTCCGAAACAAGGTCGATCGACTGGACAGCCATGAACGTACACATATTGACACAATAAGGACTTAAGTATATAAGATCAGGTGTTCTTCTTAAAGCACAACACAATGTGATTCATCAAAAACAGAGTTTCATTTATTAAATGCAAATCAGTTTTACATCAAATATGACAAATGAGAAAGTACTGCAAAAGTAACCAACCTAAAAGATAATCGACAATTAAATGTTCATGCCTTACTCTTTTTACCACAAAACTTTAATCGTCTTTTACACAATAAATCTAAGCAAAATCACAATTATAATTTGAACATAACAAACAAAAATATCTAAGAAAAAACCAAAACGTTTATTTTTGTTCTAGTACTAGTACTTAGCTCTGTTACTAGTATCTTACTGGCTGTACTAATGCAAACTCAATTTAATATCAATGTCATTGTCAACGTAACAAAGCTTACAAGTATAATAGGGAAGATAATGAACACCAGTAGCAATACAGAGCCCAACAAAACCAGCTGAGTAACTAAAAATTTTTTTATGTATTAACCAGAATGTTATATAAATGTTAATTTACCGTTAAAATACGAACTAACGGATTTTTTTTTTGAGATCGGTGGCGTGATGTGGCTATCTTGTTTAACGCTCGAAAAGTACTGAAAGTATATACATAAAATAAACTATGACTAGTTTTGACGCATACTTATGTAGTTTGTAGCTCCGAGCTGTCAGATGCGTTGTCCGGTCGCACCGGACCACCGAACATAATTAGATGGTTTGCTCCAGACCACATCTGACCGTCTTCTGTTAGGACTTAAAGTAATTCGTCTTTCAATGACAATTTAAATACTATTGGTGTATAGACTAAAAACTTGTCTCCGGTGATTTACGTCCTGAAGTGTTGTAGGACAGTACCGACAAACGTGAATACCTAGGACACCGTGGATACTTGGGACAATTCGGGGTAGTTTTGCAAATAATGCTGGCAACGCTAAAAAAGTCAATGGTCAATTTGTCACATTTGTTTAGTTTAGTTTAGTTATCGTTTTTAATTGAAATAAGAAGGCAATTTTGAAGAAATACGAAGAAAACAAAGATCAAAGTCGTAGGTAACAATCGTCATTGTTTTTAGACCTTTTGTTTCTAACGCGTATGTAGGTGAAGTTAGTGCAGACAACTTTTTTGCATGAAATCTTTCATTTCTATTTCACCTTCATAGTTTAAAATATCGCATTGACAGTGTGATAGACAAATTTTATGACATTTAAAAATAGAGTGAATAAAATTCAAAATATCGACATAAATTATTTTAACAAATAATTGAAGAGGGTTAGCACTATAAAGGCATGTGTTGAGAGAGAAATGATAAGTTGGACGTCTGAATAATAACTGTCCTTTATTACGTTGAATACACTGATTTATAGCATACAACATGTAACTAATATATGTATAACTATACACTACACCTTCACCCGATTTTTTTTTCTTTATAATACTGGTTACAATAAGTATTATTTAATTTAATAACAGGTTTATTCTAGCGTTTAGAATAATAATCTTAAAACTAATAACATTGTCATAACATCATGTTTGGTTATTAAATATTTGCTTACAATGAGTTCTAATAGACACAACATATTAATCCTTTTTTTTTTTTGTGTGCGCAAAATCCCCACGGATACCTCCCCACCGGAGCCGGTGGAGGAGGTTATGTCGGACTCGAACCGACTAAAGCAGTCTACACACCAAACCCGCCGACCCGCCGACACAGGCCGGCGGCTTGGTGTCGGCGACCCAAACCCGCCAACTCGCCAACATGTGTCATGGGGCTGTGTCGGTGAGTTAGTCGGCGGCAAGAAATCAGTACAACTTTTTTAGTTAGTGATTGCAGTGTGTACGAACGTGACGTGTTGTTTTTCTCGAATATTGCAGCCTACAATAAACATGGATACTGATGCTGATCTAATAATAGCAGCATGTGGAATAATTTTAGCTGGGTCCCTGAAAAGAAAACGACAGTGTTGGGTTAGACCAAGCTTAAGGAGTCGCACTCGTTACAGTAACAGTGATAGAATAAAAGATTTAAGAACAGACGATTTGATTGTAAAAAGACCCTTACATTTTAAGACATTTATGTCGTTAACTTTTACCGACTTTGAATATTTACTAAGCATTGTTGGACCCACAATAGTTAAAAAAAATACAAATTACAGAAGTGCAATTTCACCAACGGACAGATTATCGTTAACATTAAAATACCTGACTACGGGAGATTCATTCAACAGTCTTTGTGACACCTTTAAAGTATCTCCTCAACTTATTTCCTACATTATTCCAGAAGTGTGCCAAGCTATCGTAGATGGACTTTCGGATTATGTGAAGGTATGTACATATATGGGCGTTTAACTTTCTATAATCTTCCAGAAAAACTATGTTCCGAAAAATTACTATATAAGTAGGCAAATGGCTATCCTATCACCGAGCACATTTCCGATTTCAGATTCCACGAACATCAAACGAATGGACAAAAGTTGCAGATGGATATCTGAGTAGATGGAATGTACCTAATTGTATTGGATCTATGGATGGAAAGCACATTAGAATTGAATGTCCAGCACGAAGTGGAAGCGATTATTTTAATTATAAAATGTATTTCAGTATTGTACTGTTTGCATTAGTGGATGCAGATTATAAGTTTTTATACGCTAATGTAGGGTGCCAGGGTCGCATTTCCGATGGTGGTGTATTTGCTAACTCTTCATTATGCAGAATGTTATATAATAATGATTTAAATTTGCCAGATAAAAAACCTCTACCTGGAAGAATTATGCCCGTACCCTATTTTTTTTTGGGCGACGATGCGTTTCCTTTACAAACCAATATTTTAAAACCTTATGATGGTAATCATGCGAAAGGGTCTCCCAAGAGAGTGTACAACTATCGCATGTGTCGAGGTCGAAGAGTAGTTGAAAACGTATTTGGACAGTTAACAAAACAATTTAAGATATTTAACAAACCCATCCAGCTAAATCCACAAAAAGTTACTGTTGTAACTTTGGCATGTATTCATTTGTTCAATTATGTAAAACGACATGGTATAATACAACAAAATGAATATGATACTGAAAATAGTAGGGGAGAAATCAATCCAGGAGATTGGCGCAGGGAACCACGTGAAAATAATTTGTTTGCTGACTTGCCTAGACAAGACAATACACAGTCCCTTGAGGTTACAAGGACACAATCTCCTGAGGTTATAAGGACAGAATTGGTTCAATATTTTCTTTCCGATGTCGGGAGATTACCATGGCAGAATGATCAATGACTAACTCATAAGTTTTAATGAAACTCATACTTGTATTAGTACTTGTATTTTTATTATAATTTGTATTAAAAAGTTCGTAAATCACTTGTTCTTGTTCATTTATAAGTGGTTTTATTTACCGAGTTATTCTATAAATCCCCACCGCGAAATCCCCACTGATGTTTTTATGCTTTTTGAGTATACTATGACGATTCTATGACAACAACATTAAGACGAAATACATAACGTAACGCCTACATAACGTTATCTCGCATCAGGTGATAGGGTTATTCTCAGAGTGTATACGGTGGGGATTTGTGGAAGAAACCTATTTATCTGACTCAATAGATGATAATATGTTCTCAACATCACCACTCTCTTGAAGCGACACACTTAACGAAGGTTCAATTGAAGATGTTGAAGGTTCACCAAGAGGCGGTGAAACAGGGTTTGTTACGGCAGAGTTGGATGATGAGTAGTAGGAATTTACATCACATAGATCCATTGAAGAATAATATCCTGGATGACTATGGGAAGTTGAAGGTCTTGGCGAAGCTTCGAACATGCCTGAACGATATCCAGTTTCGGTTTCAAATAAGATATTGTTAATCCGATGTTTTATTATTGCCTTTGTTGTTTTATCAAATTTTCTAAGTTGTGTCGCAATATATTCGCCAAACAAATCGTCCTCATCTTTTATTTTTTGATTTGTCCGTTGACTGACTGTTCTCATTAAATTTAATGCTTCCGACACCATCTCATTACTTGGATTAGGTTTATAACGTTTATTCGCTTGGGGAATGATGTTTGACGTTTGAGGTGGATCGTTTTCCCCATGTTGAGCATGATTGTCCGCATGTTGGGCATTATTGTCAGTTGCTGTTATCTCCTGAAATAACATTTTATTTGAATCACCAACAGTTTACTTATGAAATGTATTATACACTAGCTTTTACCCGCGAGTAGGTACACCGCACGGAATATATGAAAAAAAGACAATGGTCATAAATCATACCTAATACTAATTATCAATGTAAATAATAATTAATAATAATATTTCTAAAACACCCTAAAAAGAAAAAAAAAGAAAATGGTACGGAATCTCTCGGTTTATAATAGAAATTCGGCGAAATCAAAAGATTGTTGAGAAAAAATACATTTGCAATGACTATTATATCTGTGCACATGCCATTCCAAGACATAATTTGTTTAGAAATATTTGGGTGCAATAACAATAGCGGCAGCGCAACAACAAAGGCAGATAAAATAAGTACCTATGTCTTTATTTACCGCGCGCCTCTCTTCACTCGGGCCAAACTTACATATTATTCTTGTGTGCTCTAATACTCTAATAATTAGGTTAGAAATAAAATAATACAACATCACTGAAATGTTACATACCGTATCGATTGTTCCTGTAGGTTTATTTTTATTGAGCAAGAAATTCAAAGATTTAAAGGCAAACCACTTGCTCTCATGAACAGAATCTGCGCTGGTTCCAGACTTTTTTGATTCAATCGTCTTTTTCCTTTCTCTATAATATTGGCTTGTCAAATTTTTTATCTTCCGTTCTATTTCTGTGACATTTGTATTTAATTCGTTTGCCATCTCATTTAGTGCATCATAACGTTTGGGTCTACATTTGTGATCCAAGTGTTTTGGATTCCATAATAATTCCTTTATATGATACAAATTTATTAACTTTAGAGTGGTTTCTTCGTCCCATTCCATTATTGCAGAAAATCGCAAAAAAAACACAAGCACGTCACTATCGCTGGAGTGTCGGCGGGCAACTGAGCGTGCGCGTACGCAAGTCGCCGGCCATGCCGCCGACTTGCACGCGCGGGTACGAGTCGCCGACATGATTCTTGAAACAAAGTCGCCGACACCAAGCCGCCGGGCTGTGTCGGCGGGTCGGCGGGTTTGGTGTGTAGACTGCTTAAAACGCACGCCGCCTGTGGGTCGTTTTGGTAACATATAAATAAACATATTAATACTAAGTACATGGAGTATACTTATGAGAGTTTAGTAGAACATAGAGTGTATAAAATATCATCGGTTGGTAATACGTGTTTACAAGCTAATAACAGAAATAAATCTAACCACAATATAACTTTGTTCTATTTTTATGAACTACATAGTTTTTACCATCTTTTAACAACTCAACATTTGGTGAAATATCTTTGATCACAAGATACGGCCCGTTATATATACTTTGGAGTTTGTTTCCAGTCTCATTTTTCACAAGTACCAAGTCATTTTCGTTATATGTTATAGGATTACAGTTCTGGTCATACTTTTGTTTCCTCACGCGCTTATTATGTAATAAATTTTCATGAGCTTCTTTTTGAGATGTTTGCAGCCTATATTTTAATTCTAAAGGGTAATCGTCATGATTATAAAGTGGATCTACTTTATCTTGATTTAAATTTGTATATTACAAATTTTACCATATAATAATTCAAAGGGGGTATATTTAGTAGAACTATGCACTGAAGTATTATAGGAAAAACACCAAAAGGGCAGCCATGTACTCCATGACCCCGGATGGTTATCGGTTTGTATCCTAAGGAAATTACCTAAATGTTTATGAGTATTTTCCAAGGACCCTATAGTCTCATGGTGGTACGCAGTAGATTGTAAAGTAGATATTTCGAGTAGTTTACATGTGTCCTTAAAAACTGAAGATAAGAACTCAGCACCCCTGTCAGTCGCGATTCTGTCAGGAATACCATATCTCAGTATAAAGTTATTTACAAAATTTTTCGCAATTTCTACAGAACTTTTAGATTCCATAGGAAATGCTTCTACATACTTACTAAGCTCACATTGTATAGTTAAAATGTATGCATGATTATAGTCGTCTCTATCTAAAGGACCTACAACATCTAAAAAGACTTTTTCCATTGCTGATTTGGCTGTAGTCGTAATGACTAAAGGCTCTTTAATATAATGCGAGTTATGTTTCAGCCTTTGACATTTGTCACATTTTTTTATAAAATTTGTCACATCCTTTTCGAGACCTGGCCAAAAGTAATATTTTCTAATATTTTAATACATTCGTCTTAAACCAGCGTGGCCACTACTCGGTAAAAGATGAAAGTCATTCAATATTACTTTCTGGTCGTCTTTGTCAGCTATTCTTTTAACAATATTTAAGATACATAAACGGGGTCCGGACCAATTAGTATAGCTTCTTATCTCTATCACTAATTTATTTATAAAATCATCATATTTTTTATCTCTTATAAAAAATAATTCGTGCACGTTTATTTTATCACAAAAATATCTCAGCTCCCTCACAAAAGCGGCTGGCGTCAGTTGTGATCGAGACACTGGATTTATAAACAACGTCATTCTTGCAAATGAGTAACAAAACATGCTATTCTCCAAGTCTATTTCGTTGCACTTACGTAGTTTATTTAAGTTAGTATAATCAGTAAATTGTAATTCTACAGAATCGCTCTGTTTACTATGAATTTCTACAACTTTCGGTTGCGCAGGCCGATCATTAGTAGGAACCATAGCACCCGGAGTATTCTGAGACTCAAGAATTTTCTTTCTTTGAGCCCGCGTCATAACGGTAATTACACTTTCATGCATATTTTTAATTCATTTGATGTGATAGGCAGTCGTGACATGGCATCGGCTGCTATATTGTCTGATCCTTTTATATATTGAACTTCAAAATTATACTCTTCGAGTGAAAGTCTAAACTTCATAAGACGGCTAGAAGGATCTCTCATTCCAAACAAATAAATGAGGGGTTTATGATCAGTTTCAATGATAAAATTTCTACCATACAAATAAGGGCGGAAATGTTTGACAGCCCACACTGTCGACAATAACTCTTTTTCAATAGTGGGATAGTTAATCTCAGCTTTATTAAGATTCCGGCTTGCGAAAGCTATTGGTTTTTTATTCGAGTTACATAGAACAGCTCTTAATGAGTATTGTGAAGCGTCAGTTTGCAGTACAAATTTATTATTTTCGGAAAAGTCCGGATATTGTAATATTGGCGGGGAAGAAATAATAGATTTTAAGGTGGAAAATGCACTTTTCGTCCCATAGAAAGGGTGAATTTTTCTTCGTTAATTGAGTTAGAGGATGAGCTATGCAAGCAAACTGTCTAATAAACTTCCTATAATAGTTTGCAAATGCAACAAATCTTACTACTTCCTCTACGTTTTTGGAACTGGCCAGTTGGATAATGCACGAATTTTTTCAGGGTCGGGTAATACCCCTTCACCTGAGATCATATGACCTAAATACAAAATATCTTTCTTAAGAAAATTACATTTATGGGGGTTCAACTTTAAATTCACTTGTCGTAACCTGGTAAAAATATCTATAAGGTTTTTATTATGAAAAAATAATGATTTCCCGAAAACTATAAGGTCATCTAGGTATACCAAACACTTTTCGTATGCTAAACCTGACATTGCAATAGTCATCATTTTTGAAAACGAACTGGCGCTTGTTTTCATCCCCATCGGCATACGGGTCATCTGGAACTGACCTGAAGCGGAGGCAGTCCCTGGAACCGGTTATATTATTTTCTGAAACTCGAAATTGACCTGAACTAAATGCTGTATATTTTCAACATTCAGGGTCAAGGCTACACAGGCCTGAAGATAGATCAAGCGTAGAAAAATAGACTGATCCCGAAAGAGAATCAAGAATTTCTGTAATATTTGGAAGCGGGAATTTGTCATCTCTTATATTATTGTTTAATTTTCGATAATCTATAACTAATTGCCACTTTTTAATGCCAGAGTTATCCATTTTTTTTGGAACCAGTAAAATTGGGCTAGACTTCGGGCTTCGATATATAACATGTGACAAAGCTTTAGGGTCTGAATATTGATAACAACCTACGTTGGAAAAACCATATAGAATCACTGTGTGAAAAAGTTAATTCCTGCTGGAAATATACATCCAGCGTCTTGAGGAGTACCGTCTTTGTTCGGTGCAATAGTGACTTCTATTTGCTCGTCGTGATTATTCGACTGCTTTGAAACAAACTTTAAAAGCAACGCAGGATCATTTGGTGGCAAAATTGAAGAAGATGGAGGTAAGTTCATAAGCTCTTCGTCTGCATCAGTTAATTCTTCGGACTCGTTTTTTTTTGTTGGGTCTCCGATGAAGTACTGGCAATTGGTTCGTCATCGTTTAAATCGTTCTCTGTAACTACGCTAGGTAAGTCTCTTTGGAAAAATATGTGGATTAAAGGAACAAATTTCAGTTTTCTCACAACCAATTGTTATATTCCTTATGGCGGTGGCAGTTACGTAGGCTCTTTCAAAAATACCAGCAACCTGGTTTAACCCTACGGAAGACAAATCATTATTACGTCTTTGACCTTGGCAAATTCAAGTGCTTCCAGATTTTTGTGATTGAATTGTCCATCTAGGATTAACAAAACCCCGAAAGGCTGCAGAGTTCTAAAGTTCCCGTGGAGGCGCCGAAATATTCAGCTTAGTGGTTTTTTCTCGGCATAATGATTGCGGGTGGGACTAAATTGCCAATAGCGTCAACACAGAACAAGACTTTTGGGGGTTTTAGAACAGTGCTCAGTCTAACCACGTTCATTTTATATATTCTATGGGGTTGAATTCCATTGTTAGTTACGGTTTTTTCCAAAAGAGAATAAAACTTCATTATTTGAGGTTTACTGAATACCTGTGCTCTTGCTGCCGAAGTCGGCTCTGGAGCTCGTAGTGAGATTTGAGAATTGCGTTGCCTAAAACCTTTCAACCAATCACAGCAAGCTATATTTTCAGTTTTATCGAATCTGTGATCCAGCCCTAATCTTTCGGCAAATTCAGAAGCTAATTATCTTATTTAGGTCGTGTTAAATCCAAAAAGTCAACTTTCAAACTCAAACATATGGTCTACTAGTGCTCTTTCCATATCTGCGTTTGTTTTATACGACCTAGATTTACCGGAACATTATATATAGAAGTGACGCCGAAATGTTGCTTGTGGCACATTAACACCCAATTGCAGAAACGACCTTTAAATTATTAAAGGCATATATATTTTAATTAAAGCGTTGCTTAAAACAACATTTAAGGGCAATTTTAATGCTCCTTTAAATTTAAGTAAAGAAGCGTCAAATAAGGACTTTAACATAAATTCACGTTGCACAAAACGTCATTAGTGAAATGAATTATTTAGTTTTTATTATGTCACTTTCAAGTCTTTAATTTTTACCTGATCTGGAGGAATCCGTTCACCGACGCCGCAGAATTCCAGCTAGAGTAAATTTGTTTAGGGATAGGCCTCGCCCTCTGCATCGCCGCATCGCAGACGCGAGTCAGCGCTCCAGCGAGTCGCTCGCATCTTGCATCCACGTCCAGGCCACCGTCAACAGCAGCTCATCGCTCGACGATAGCCGCCTCTTTGGCCAGTTCCCGGTCGAGAGTTCCGAGACGCCACCGTGGACCCTCCCCCACCAAGGGGCGGTCAAATAGCACTCAAGCCGACGACTTCGAACCGGATGTACCGATGGTGGTTGACGTTGGCCAGCAGTATTGAGATGGGATGGGCCATTATGGTTGGGCGGTGTTCATCTCCTCACGTGGTCGCGGCAGGGTAGGTGGAGTGGGATTCCCCTCACCTGCAGCTCCACCTTTTTTGGGCGCCGCCCTTTTGGGCTGCCTTACATTCGCCCGAGCCAAGTCGGTGACTGGACGCCACTCCCTCCGCCGCACAGACGGGGCAATTGTGCTCCGCGACGCAGCTGGCGGATTTACGGCCCGCAGCGGAAGCAGAGTGCACTGCGGTCAACGCCCGCAGTGCACTTGGCTCCAACGTGTCCCGGCTACCGGCAGCGGAAGCACGGCGCCTGCTTCGGCTCCAGAGTCGTCAGCCTGACGGCCGACCACCCGACAAGAATTCGACGGCCATCTCCGGCTCCGCCAGCGCCTCTTTTAACTTAGCGGCCAGGGCGTCAGCCTTCTGGGCGTGTTCAGCGTCGGCCACCTCTAAGATCCGACCCCCGGTCGCTGCGGTGCGAAACCAGAGGGCGTCGATGCCCAAGGCCTTAAGGTCAATGACCCCTTCGGCCTTGGCCAGGACATCACGATACGTGATGCCCTACTCCTGCGGTTTGCGGGGCACACAGCTTGCGAGACCCACGGGCACCACGTTTCCTCGCTTTGGCTGGCGCTGCTGGAGTCGCAGCTGTCGCCGGGGCAGCTGCTGCGCGGGTCAGAGCCGGCTTTGAAGCCTTCAGTCGTGCTGCGACTTTGTTCCAGCCGTCTAGTGGCGGAGACGCCGAATATGAAGACGACGACGCCGCTGGAAATGACGACGAAGACGCTGCAGGGACTGTCGAAATGGGTGACCCCCGGGCCTCACGGGCGGCACGCACGTTCTCTAATATTGTAATGCATGCTAATTTCAAGTCCCGCACGTATTGGCCTTTTAAGTTGGAGGTCTTGGTGGCGATGGTTTGCACCATCTCCACCGCCGCCTCAATCGCGCCCGTAAGCTGCTCCGTGCTTAGCGGCTCAGTGGCTGTGGGTGCCACTCCATTTTGAGGCTGTTGGCTAGGCCCGGCACAGCCCGGACTCGGGGACTCTCTTATGTAGAGTGTCCTGTTTCGCTGCCGCTGCAGGTCTTCTGCCAGCACTTTCTCCGCTTGGAGCTTGAGTTCCCGCTCCGTGGCCGCGTTCAACTCAGGCTTGGCTTTCGCTAGGTCGACATATTCGTCCGTGGGACTCCGTCTCAGGAACTCGCTTCCTCCAGTCTTCCATTAACTGGGGATGACGAGCGCGAGTTGCCACCACTTGTGGTCGGCGCGTAGGCCTCCAGCCGCTCCAACACCACCAATGCCTCTGTGAGAGAGCCGAGGGGTTTCACGACCCCCGTCTCAATCTCCATTGTCTTCTCCTTCTCCTCTACGTTTTAGTTTAATATTGAAAGATCCATATATTAATCCCACGAGTAGAACCGAATAGATTACAATCTCCGGGTGACGGCCATTCCGGGAAGCGGGGTACATACTACGGAGGTCCCCTTGTATCCGTAGGTTAGAAACGACTTCGCTGTCGGGTTTTATAGACTTTTCCTTGTCGTGGGCCGGCCAATTTAAGCAAGCCCCACGTTCTTCAAGACCATGGCTTCATCATTCGAGAGGCTACGCGACGCGGGGGCAGCCAAACCCCTAACTCCGACGGTGGCACGAGTGCCTGTCAGCCTCCGCGCAATCAGTGGGCCAACCCGTCACCTGATCCTTTCGGATCCTGCCTCGCGGAGCAAGCAGGTCCGCCGCACCACGACCCCCCTTCATGGGGTCAACTAGCCCGGAGAATGGCTTTTGGAGTAGCCCTGAAAAGAGCCGAAAACTCAATTTCGTTAGGACAATGGAAAAGAACCAATCTTGGGACTTGGATATCAGATAGAACTGAAAATTCTTTTAACGACGAATTTACCAAAAATTTTTACCATTTTTTGGTAAATTCGTCTGGTACAGGATCATCCTGCTCAAGCTTGGCACTCCACAGTCATTGTTTTTTCACCACGAGGTCAAAAGACTCAGACGTTCCGCTTTCATTTACAAACAAATCTGGGCAATTAGTACGGAATTTTTGAAGAAAAAAACAGGCAGAGTCTAAAACTTGAATCACTCCTTCTGCAATGAAGGTTTCATGGCCGGTATTTAAATCGTCCATGTAGAAATCATTTCAAATGACATCAGCTACCTCACTGTCCTGACAATCTAATGCTAACTGTAGCAAACAACGTGTGCTCAAAAAGGGAGCAGAGGCTGTTCCGTATGTCACGGTATTAAGCTGTAGAACCTAAATTGGTTGGCTCTTTTCCTCCTGCCACAAAATTAGTTGCAAATGACGTTGCGATGAGTCCACCGCAATTTGATGGTACATCTTTTCGATGTCACCTATCAATATATATCGATGTTGACGAAACCGCAGCAAAATTGAGATAAGATCGCTCTGAACTACTCCGGGCCTACCATTTGTATGTCATTTAAGGACTTCCCGGACGAGATCTTCACCGAGGCATTAAAAACAGTCCTTAGTTTAGTTGTCTCACTCTTTTCATGCAAAATAGCATGAAGATATGATATAATACCCAAAATTAGGCCGTTCAATTTGGCTTAGGTGTCCTAGCTCGGAATATTCATTGAGAAATGAAATATACTTTTGTTTTAAAATAGGATGTTTATCCAGCTTCTTTTCTAAATTAAACAAACACTTTTTAGCCACGTGAAAATTATCATGAAGTGCCTCCTCGTGAACCTCTTTTATGGCATTTTAACGCTGAATCGACCACTAGGCAAACGAGTACTAAAATGAGACTCACATAACTTCTCTTCTAGAATGTAAGATTTTGTGGAGGGTAAATCATCAAGTTGCCAAAATTTTTCAATTGAATTGCACAATTGCTTAGTAAAATCACGAGTCAATTCATTTAATTTTAGTACGAATTTCTTGATTGTTTTTCAAATCACCAGTATGTTACCTAACTCCGAGATTGGTATTCTTACTCTGCCTTTGCCAGGAAGCATTGTACTTGCGGACACTACTTTTTATACTCCCTAATCACTAATTACACGACATTGGTGTAGGAATTTGACACTGTGGAGATTCCAGTCTCGTCCATGTTATAAATTGCATGAGGAGGGAACTTGTAAGTGTCCAACAACTTCGCCAGATTTTCGAAATAGCGATCGCATTGAGGCTTATTAAAGCCTATTGCACGAACGACGCTGATGGAGGTTGGTGCACGTAACGACAAATCTGGGTGCCGTTTCAAAAAAAAAGCCGTAGCCACTCTGTACCAGCCATTTTCTTTTCCTTGTTGAAACGATGTTCTAATCCATTCCTTTCAGCAAAATTAAAAGCAATTTCTCTTATTTTTTGAGTGGGTAATCCATAGAACATATTATCTACTTTTTTAATATAGTTGCACAGCTCTATTTATAGTTCCACAGTTTACTTCGTTTTTACAAAATAATTGCATTCTTGTCTCAAAAATACTTTCAAAATGGTAAAAATATTTAAGATTGTGAGAAAAAGTCTTCTAACTTACGTAATTTCTGTATTCCTCCGAATTTGATTATTTTTTCGCACAGAAATTCTTATCATAGTTGAGATCAAAACGCGACTGAAGTTAGCCATACATCGTAAACATTTTCACGGTTTCTGATGTTGCGCACTCTTATAGGATGCGTACTCTTAGACCAGGTTATCCTACTTTATCACTCTCAGAAGCCATATCAAAATATAACCTCGATAATGCAAACAATAAGTTCCAAAATATAATTCGCGAGAAGTCCCGATACTTAGTATAATTATGAATTCACACCGCGAAAGTTTAAAAATGTGGCTTACTACGAGATTATAATCAACTAATTTTAGGTACTTGGTTATTACAATAAATTTTAAGAGCATGTCGCGCTACACAACATACAATCAGAAACTTATTTTTTAAATATACCTCAGCACCTCCTACTTCAAATAGACATTTATCAATACATACAGTACTCGTAGATGTAGCGACATCCGGCGAACTGCACCCCGTGCCGCCTGCCAATTGTATTCTTCGTAGCTCAAGACGGTGTGTGGGCACCAGAAACGCACCACCCTGCTGCCGACCATCAGTTCGGTCACATCTTAATATTTGATATTCCGGAGGGACTATTTCCTTATCATGTACGGATTCATTGCACCCAAACTCAGTAATTGCGTATAAGTCCGCGTGTACTAAACTTATATTATTTCTAAAGACATCCAATTTTGTGCGCAGACCACTGACATTTGGGTAGTATAATAATATTTCTGTTTTCTTACGCTTCATCCGATTTTTTTGGTGACTTTCGAAACCAAATCCACTCACTAAATTGTGTATTTAATGGTACGTAAGTATCTTTCCAAGTCCCCCTGGAGGAAAAGGTAAATGAAAGGATAGATGAGTTGATCAAGCGAGACTGAACGAATTGAACCTGCCAATGAACCATCTAGGTGGGTGTCTCCAATAGTCCCTGTTCCAAAAAGTGATGATGATGTCCGTCTTTGTGTAGATTTGTGGGTAGCTAACAAAGCAATCCTTCGAGAACATAATCTGTTTTTTGCCAACCAACTTTTGCCAAAGTTTCGGAAAGCAAAACTATTTTCAAAATTGGATATTAAGAACCCTTTTCTTTAAGTTGGGATAAGTGAAGAGAGCCATTATATTACTACTTTTATAACGTCACGATTCCTTTTCCGTTATAAGTGTTGTTTGGTATCTCAAGTGGAAGTATTTCAGAAAACTCTTGAAAAAATACTTTTACCATGTGAAGGCCCTCAAAATTTTATTGATGATATAATTGTCTACGGTAATAAGGAAATTGAGCATCAAACTAAAACATGTATTAGAAGTACTTAAAAGCTACAGTCGTTCACGGCACCTAAAATCGTTCAAGAAATTCAGAGATTTTTAGGTTTACTGAACTATGTAAATAAGTGAATTAACACTTAACAGGTACACGGAATCTTGAAATCAATAACAACAGCGGACACTACAAAAATCTAAAAGAGATATTTGCTAGACAAACATTCCCATAACTATCACTGGTGATAACGGCCGGCAGTTTGCAAACCGCGAATTCATAGACTTTTGTTGACAATTAGGTATAAACTTGCTAAATACCACACCTTATACCCCACAAAACAAAAGGCGAGATCTATAACTTCCGAATTCACATGTAAGTACATAATTCACACTCAAAATTATAAAGTTCAGGTAAGCTAATAAATGCATTCAAACACCCGAAATCATGCAAAAATCCAGAAAATTATATTTATTTACCTTGCAAAGAATAAATGATCTACGGTTCACCGACATTTTGCTTAATAAGTGACAGTTAAAGTGTTACCAAATACATAAAATATTTTTTTACCATTAAAATGACCAAAGAGTTATGATACCAGAATTGAAAAAAAAAACTATTGTAATTTAAAAATATACTTAAATTATTTTTTATTTTATATGTTCCTCCCAGTGCACGAAATCAAATTAAGGGTTAAATACTATTAGTGGAGGTGCTTTATCTCTACTGGTAATAAGCAAAACAGTTGTGTTATCTCTACCAGCAGATGAAATGACTCTTGTCGCGGCGTAACCTTTCGTGCCAACTACTTACGTTTTCTTGGGATCCTTAAAATAACTAGTTTTATCGACATTCCAAATGGCCGATGGTTTGTCTAGTAAATTTAATTCCTTCAATGTTTTACTAAGCAATTCAAAATATGGATAAACAATAAATGGGTCTATGGCTTTTTTTCGCGCATATTCCACAGCTTTGGTTTTTTCACTGACAAATAGTGTTGGTTTTTGAAAGCAGTAAGCCACGCTGCACCTGGATACCGTTTTTGAAAGACGTTGGTATACCATTACAGTTTACATACCGGCCGACCATTTTCGTTAACCCAAACTCATATTTTTCCATGGAATGTAGTAACGAAGCCAATTTGTTTCGATTTCCAAAGACAAGGCAGTACTCCTACGAGTATATAATATACATTGTTTGTTGTAATGTATAAAATATTCTGATAACTGTTGGTGGCGCGTGGGCCAACGTGTGCGAGTGGACTGTATTGCGGGGAAGCAGATAACTGTTCTATTGACACTTTACACACAAAACAAGACAGGTGGCCGGGCTGCCGCGGATTCGATCCAGGCAGTGAATGCAGCCCGAGAAATTAGGAGAGGATGCACTAACCTTCACGACCCACGTGTTTTTCATCGCAGCCGGTACACGGATCTTCTCTTCCTTGCTCAGGAGCTGCCGTCAGCGTCACTAGATCCCTTGAGGAACACACGAGAGGCACCATCCGATCGGTAAAGGTCTATGAGGCGGTTAAAATACAACAAATATTATTCATTTCTGAGAGACGCGCGCGCGAGATCGCCTTTACGCTGGCTAGTTCAAAGCGAGACTGAGTGTCTATATTTCACAAATGGCGGACGGAAGCCATATCTATGATTAGTGCGGGAGAGGAGACGGGTATAAAAGGAGTGGGTTTCCGTGTCAAAAATACAGTTTCCACTTCGGCGCAACCATTCCCCCCGGCTTGAAGGGTTACCTTCGAAACGACAAATGCGAAACAAATCTAAAGTCTAATCTAAATCTAGGTTTGGGAAATAACAACTAAAATATAAACCTAGATTGGAGCTCGTGCCTACTGCTGGCTAGGCAGCGGGCAGAGGCGAACAAACAACACAACGCAACAGTCTCGACCAAGACGAGACGCGATTAGCCAACAACAAAATAAGGGTCTCTTCACGTGGGACCGATACAACAAGCGAGTGCTTCTTCTCCTCGGGTGGTTCGGAAACCGTAGTGGGATTGAATTGACTAACTGGCCACCCATCTAACGCGGCATGAATCCAGGACGGTCCACCAAACCACAACGGGTGATCCAAAATTTGCGAAGGAAGCAATCCACGAGAGAGACAATCGGCTGGGTTGTCGGTGCCAGCAACGTGAAAGAGATTATGTGGCGCCAATTCAGATTGAATTTTGCCACTCTATTAGCGACGAATGTGTCCCAACGATGGGGCGAAGAGTGGGCCCAACACAAAGCGACTGTTGAGTCCTAAAAGCTAAAATTCTACTAATATTAATGCGAAAATTTACAATTATGTCAAATAAATTACCTTAAAGATTCCGACCACAATACAAAATGTCATTAAGCGACACGGAAGTGCTAGTCTTAGCACTGCCATCCAAAACTACGCGGAGTTTTAGTAGTAAGCTTATCTTCTCTAATAACTCCGCGGTGCGGGATAATGTACGAAGGCTGGGTCCCGCCAGTGTCCGCAGGCGCAGGTGAGATGTAACCTTTATCTAAATATTCGTTAACAACCTCATCATAGGCTCGCTTCGACTTTGGGGACGCCTGCATCTTTCGTTCCAAACAAAGAAAGCGTTTTTCAGCGGATACACGGGAGCCACCGAGTGAAAACTTGCGGATGGTAGACTCCAGTGGCGGCTCGACGGTGCAACAGAACGAAGCAGTCGAGTGACTAAAACTATCTATAGAAGCGGGTGCGGAACCAATTATAACAAAACCCAGAACTGTTTCCAGGGCGTGCGGAGCGGGGTACGTCGGTCCCCCTTGAACCTTACGTGATAGCTGGAGGTGCGGGAGAATCGAAGCGCCGATCAATATATCGACGACTCCAGGAACAGCGTAAGTCTCATCTGCTAAAGGCAAATCTTTAAATTTCGTTAATAAAGACGTGTCAACCGGGACGGTAGGCAACTGTTCAGCTATTCTATCTATAACGAGCGAATCCATGTCAAACCAAATATTATTATTAAAACGAGATCTAAACCTTGTTTTAACGGTGCCACGAACAGCTGACTGTAAGCTTCCAAAACCCTTCACCACTGAGCGGGTTGAACGCTTATCAACATTGAAACCAAGACGCCGACAACAATCTTGAGTAATAAAATTACTTTGCGAAGCGCCATCTAACAGCGCTCGAACAATGCGCGGCTTACCTAATGCATCAACAATAACAACGCGAGCGGTCGCAAGACACACAGTAGTGAGTGCAGCACTATCGGAGAACGAACACAAGGTGACGTCATCCGCGGCGGTCGCCGGGCGGGCTGGAGCGCGCGCGAGCGCGGGCTGCGGCTGCGGCGCAGGCTGCCGTGTGTCACCGCTCGACGAGCCAACCGTGCTCACATTGGATGCGGCATTACTATTCTCAAAATGAAGCAAAGTGTGGTGTCTCGCTTGACATTTGCGACAACTATTTCTACTATTACATAAAACAACGCGGTGTTTAGTACCGAGACAATTAAAACAAAAATTATTAGCGCGAACAAATTTATAACGATCACTAGGTGACAACTTTAGAAAACCAGGACACCTGTACAGTTGCGAATGATGAGTACTACACAAAGAGCAAACAGGTGATTGTACATGTGCTGGTGCGGTACTAACATAAGTATGGGTTGACCTCGGTGACCTCGATGAGGCATCTATTTTGCGTTCAGAAGTAACAACCTTCTTCGCGCCTTCATGTTTCGATGAAGAGCGTTGCAATACCTTTATATGCTCGCGAACAAAACTTTCTAAGTCTTCGAACTTAGGAATTTTACTGCCGCGATGATCCGACTCAAACAAACGAATGGTTTCGGAATCTAATTTCTTTAAACCCATATACAAAAATACGAAGTCGCAGAGGTCATCGATCTTCAAGTTCTTTACGGCGCGAACAGCTGACGCGAAAGTATCTAGAAATTTCTCTAAGTTTTGATCGTTACATGCCGTAATAGATTTCAAATCAGACATCTGATCTAAATAGGCGTTAGCTACCGATCTTTTATCCTCATACCTAGCTTTCAAAGTATTTAAAATTAAATTATAATTCTCGGCACTAAACGTAATTCCAGCGCAAACGGTTATAGCTTTACCAGTCAATTTTTCAACGAGATAATGCAATTTTTCGTGATCTGTCAACGAATCGTTCTTATCTATTGTATTCTCAAAACTATCTATAAATAGACACCAATTGCGAATGTTACCATCAAATTCGGGTATTTGAATTGGTGGCAACTTAGGTCGGTCGCGAGTGGGGTTGGGTAGGTCAGCCGGTTTCTCCAAACTCCTAGCGACGCGTTTGATACGACAATACAAATCGTCAAACGACGACAAGGCCTGATAACTCACTGAGTAATCGGGATTCAAATTCAACTCTAAAACGTTGATGTCATGTACTAAGGTTTCGAAATCCGCGCGTAGACTATCTAAGTTTTCTATAGAACACAAGAACGAATCTCTGATGACCAAATCAGAGGTTTTAAGTGCATTATCATAAATCGATTGTACGCGAGAGTAAATCATTTCTTTTTTAGCGTTTAAAAGTTTCAATTGAACCTTACCGGTCCTATCAACCTTTGGGGACATGTTTACAATTAAATCTCGAACTAAAGTGAGGTAAACAACAAATATGAAATGACTTAATCCTAGCGGCACAGAGCAGCGAGGCGGCGCGAGCGACACTCGGCAGATAGGTAGGTACCTACAACTGTGAATGCACGCTTGAACAAACGCGCATAGCAACAAGGTCGTACGTACCTACGCGATGGTCGCTGTCTAGGTTCAACTATTATTTCCGAGATTAAGTATTGCGTAATATCTATTCAAATTAAAATACTTTCGTATGAATTGGGATGAGATGCGAGCGAGGTAGGCACAGCCACGTGTCTACCCACGCAGGTACTAGCCAAATACGACGTGAGCCGAGAACAACGTAATTGAAAAAAACAAAACAAAGCCAAATGCGTTAGGTATTACACTGTGCCTATGCACTAGGGTGTCTGAGTATACCTAAGATCTAAGCCTAAATATCTGGATGCGGGGTTTTCTACTAAAATAACCAGGTATTTAGGCGCGGTGCGAAAATTGTGAACTACGATTAAGTGTTGATATGATACCTAACCTATTTATGTATTAGGTAGGTACAATGCGAGCCAGCGGCGAACGGACTACAAATTCTAAGCCTAAGTGTCTGGATGCGGGGTTTTCTACTAAAATAACCAGGCACTTAGGTGCGGTGCTCTCATTCCCATTAGAATAATAACAAAATACGAACTACGGCTAAGAATCCGGCTCGATCCGGACCAAAAATGGTGGCGCGTGGGCCAACGTGTGCGAGTGGACTGTATTGCGGGGAAGCAGATAACTGTTCTATTGACACTTTACACACAAAACAAGACAGGTGGCCGGGCTGCCGCGGATTCGATCCAGGCAGTGAATGCAGCCCGAGAAATTAGGAGAGGATGCACTAACCTTCACGACCCACGTGTTTTTCATCGCAGCCGGTACACGGATCTTCTCTTCCTTGCTCAGGAGCTGCCGTCAGCGTCACTAGATCCCTTGAGGAACACACGAGAGGCACCATCCGATCGGTAAAGGTCTATGAGGCGGTTAAAATACAACAAATATTATTCATTTCTGAGAGACGCGCGCGCGAGATCGCCTTTACGCTGGCTAGTTCAAAGCGAGACTGAGTGTCTATATTTCACAAATGGCGGACGGAAGCCATATCTATGATTAGTGCGGGAGAGGAGACGGGTATAAAAGGAGTGGGTTTCCGTGTCAAAAATACAGTTTCCACTTCGGCGCAACCAACTGTTTTTTGTGCAAATTGTTGATATTTTCTCTGGAGGGTTTTGGTCGTAATCTTCCTCGGTGACCTGCCGGCATGGAAGATGTTTTTTGTTTTGTTTTGTTGTTTCTGTATTAAGTGTGTTTTCTATGTTAGAGAATTCTAATTAAACTTTTAACTATGTAATATTATTTTCTATGAATTAAACAGTACAAGTTTAATGAAACATTAATTATATTAGCCAATAACCAAATAGAACAGCCCCCTTTCGAACCGAAACCGAGTTGAAGCGGCTGAAATTTTGCAGCAAGTTCGGTAGTACTATAGTACTTGCAGCATATTTTGGCTACCAAACCGTGCTTCCTACGGCAATGGGACGAATGCCACCATCCTTCTTGCGCAGAGCACATAGGTTATAATATAAAATAGGGAATAAAATATTTATGATACCTTCGTCCACATTGCCGCAGAGCATTAGGTTCACTAACGCCGTTAACTCCTTCAGAAGGACATCGCCAGCCTCCCCAGCGCTCGGGCACATTAAAATTCTTTTAAGATGCTGGGGGGTCAGGCCGTCAAGACCGCCAGCAGATTCAATCCGGAAAGAGCAAACTGCTGTGAAATCGTCCTTGCCAGAAATACTGAGACATTCTGTGTCAGCTTTTGGTGGTTCTGGGAGAGAACCCATTCCCCCACAGCCAAACTGTGGTTAGTTTTTTCGCTATACTTAGCTTAAAAACTACAGCGTTATTGGTTAATTAAACGTAAGAAATATATAGAAATAATATTCTTTTTCTTCGATGTCACACTTATTTCTAAATCTCACTATCAAACTATCACCTTGATGCACGTGTTCAATTCCTGTACTAAAATGACGGTCAACTTTCTTACGTAAGACAGCTCATTAGCGACATCGACCGAATCAGTCAACGGGTGATCTTCTAGCATACGTTATCCATCTTTGGGGTGAGGCTATGGACAAGCACGGCGAGTCACTGACAATTAGTATAGATATCGCCAAAGCTTTCGATAGAGTATGTTACAAATAGCTTCTTTTCAAGCTTAATTTTCACAATAGTTTCTTTGTTATTGACCGTTGATAGTAATGACACCAGTGTACTTTCTTTTATTTTTTGTTGTCCCAATTAACATTAGAGAATAGTTATTATGGGATAAGTACGAACATTATGTTGTCCCAAGAAACTATGTAGTATATATTAGTGATTATTTTTATTACTATAACTGTTCTTAGTTGTTAACGACCATCCGACTAACATATTATATATATTCAACTGACATAAGGATACTGTCCAAGTGAACTATTTAATAGACTGGCGATAAGTTGAAAATGTCCTAAGTAACTATTTTTTACGGTATTAAGTCAGGTCTCTTTAATTCTTATTTCAATGATAATTCAAATATCATTGGTGTGGTGTATCCGGCACAAAACTTGTCTCCGGTGATATACGTCCTAAAGTGTTGTGGGACAGTGTCAAGACAGGTCTCTAATTCTTATTTCAATGACAATTCAAATACCATTGGTGTATCCGGCACAAAACTTGCCTCCGGTGATATACGTCCTAAAGTGTTGTGGGACAGTGTCAAGACAGGTCTCTAATTCTTATTTCAATGACAATTCAAATACCATTTGTGTATCCGACACAAAACTTGCCTCCGGTGATATACGTCCTAAAGTGTTGTGGGACAGTGTCAAGACAGGTCTCTTTAATTCTTATTTCAATGACAATTCAAATACCATTGGTGTATCAGACACAAAACTTGTCAACGGTGATATACGTTCTGAAATGTTGTGGGACAGTGCCAAGACAGGTCAAAAAATCAATAATAACAATATAAAAACTAAAAGCAAATTAAAAATGCTCCTTGTATTTACCTAATAAAAACATCAAACATAAACGATATATATCTGAATGAATTATCAAAACTTTATTTTGATAATTCATTAGTTCTTTTCTTCATAGGTTTTTTAAATTCTCAGGTTTAATCTTTTCAATTGCTTTATTCTCAGTGTCATTACTTTTGGGACCTAAATGAACTGCTTTTCCGGGAATCACATCTATTTTTTTCTTCTTACTGCCCTTTTTACGTGCTTTCGATGTCTTACTCGCAATTTCTTGTTCGATTTCACTTTCTAAATTATCGTCATCTATGTTCTCTAAACTTAACCCAGATTCTGCATTTAATTTTCGTTTACGCGTTGGTTCCTTAATATTCATGGTGCCATATCTCATTTCTTCAAGTATTTGTAAAACTGATTTGTCAATTGCGTATCGTGATTTATCAGGGTCTTCAATATCATCATTGGGTAGTCGTGATAGAACTTGTTCACAGTTAATGGGATGAATTCCCGCCTTTCGAAATCCTGCTTTGAGATTCGATACTACGTTTACTGCGAGTGAATTTATTAATAATTTTAGGAAACAACCCTTTGGCACTGATGCTTGGTTTTTACCATCAGTTTTTTTTTTTCAGGTTAATAAAATGTTCCGCCAAGCCGTTTTCATTGGTCTAAATAATGCTATATCAAGAGGCTGAGTTAAATGTGTCGAATTAGCCGGGAGAAATATAAAAGAAATGTTTTGTAGTTCACAAATTCGAATAACCTCTATCGACAAATGTGATGACAAATTGTCACCGATTAAAACTTTACGGCCGGGTTTATCTCTAAAGAATGGTATAATAATAGACTTAATATAGTCCTCAAAGGTTGTGCTGTCAATCCATCCAGAACCGGTTCTATTGTAGCGAGCACCTCTGGGTCCACCTGTAGTCCAATTATCATAAACATTATTTGCCTTATAAATTACATATAGAGGCAAAAGCTCGCCTGCAGCAGTACCAGCCATCATAATTGAAATGGAAGATTTGGATTGATTAAGTACTCTTTCGGGATACTTAGTTCCTCTTTTGACTGTAACTTTTTTGCGTCCAGGGCCATCACTGAGGTTTGTTTCGTCATAATTAACGATATATTTGAGATCAATATCTTTCAATGACTCCTCTAACTCTTTATTATATTCTTTTATTATGACGGGGGATACTTGAGCTCTCGATTTTTTGATGTTTTGACATTCTTAAAGAAATAGAATCTTTATACCTTTTTAAGATTCGTGTGGCATAATCTGGTCCGGGCATATTATTTTTGAAACGCTTATGTGTAATACCCAAGTTGTCCAAATACGATTTAATCATTATCCTTAAATCATATGTCTAAGGGATAACCCCAGCTACTACATGTATTTAAATATTGCACAATGTGGCGTTCCGTGTGTTCATCAATTGCATTTTGTCCACCTTGGGTTTTCATTTGATTTTCTATTGTGTCGATACAGAACAGATTTGTTTATTTTATACTTTTCTGCAATATACGCCAATGAACATTTTGGAGTTATTTTGTATTCTTCCAAAGCTTGTTTAGTTCTATTAGTGTCGTATTTGCGATAATGCTTACTTCTTGGATCTGGTTTATAGTTACGAGGTATTTTTGTACCTGAGGATAAAATAAGGATGAAATAATAATAAAATATTATAACTAGGTAAGTACTCTACAGCCCACGAATGTGAATAGTGTGAGATGGCCAGATTACCTCCGTCATACAAAAACCATCAAAATTTTGTAATCATAATGGGTAATCAATAAAAATAGGTAAGTAATCAATACTTTTTGAAAGAAACACTGATTAGATAGGTAGGCACCTATAGTTTAATATCCTGGTGTCACCGTGTCACACGAAAAAGTACGAAATACTTTGACAAAACAAATCGTTGATAGCTATATTTATTACCCATTACATCTGTAAAGTTTTGGCTAGTTAATCTTAAAGTAGCCTGCGTATTGGTATTTATTTCTATTTTTTATGTTCAGATATAATGACTAGGTACCTACCGTACTTACCGTACCGTACGAAGGGAGAAAGTGACCGATTACCAACGAGGGTGTAGTTTGAGCCTCAATACACTGAGTTGGGCATCGCACTCTCTTCCAAGTGATACATAGTGCTTTATACTACACCTACAAATAATTAATTATTGAAAAATAAAAAAAAACCAACTGCTGTCTAAAAGCCAATCATAAACAGAAAAAAGTAATGGATACCGCCAGCTATGCACAGTTTAAGAGGACTTGAATTACAAAGAAGAATTATAGGAACACAACATTTAATGAATTCAAAAATTCTATCGAATAATTGTTGAATTCTTCTTGAATACGCGACAGTATTTCATTATTTTTGCACATGCTTGATCATTTCAAACTATACCTTTTACATATCCAAGTATTGTGCTGATGTGTTTTATTGCTTAAGTCGTCGTACACTGAAAATATTAGCTCCTGCACGGACAAAACAGTACAACATAACCTATCACTTAAAACCACTTTTCCTTCATCATGTGGATAATGGTTTCGTCGTCTATTTTTAATAATAAATCAGAAAAATTTTGAACATGTGGGTCATCTCCAAGTCTCACCTGCATATTTGTTGTTAAATGCATCGATACAGTATGAGACCATTAACTTGATCTTTTTAGGCAAGCTCTGATTTTGTCACTTCGTGTTCCCAGTGGTATACCTGGCAAAATTTTCTTAAAATAACCAATAAAGACCACTGAATACCACCCATGGGTTGGTCAATGAGCCTGATGTCTCTCAGAGTCCTATCAACTGCATCTATGGCTTAATTGTGAGCCATAGTGCACTCATCCCAAATGATTAAGGAACACTCGAGAATAATCTGCGCTTTATCACTATTCCTAGTAATGCCACATACCAGATTTACTGTGCGATCAAAATCGATAGGTATTTTAAACATAGCTGTTGAGAGCTGTTTTACCTCCTGGTAACAATGTCGCTGCTATTCCTGAGGCAGCAACCGTAATTGTGATTTCGTTCCTTATGTGAGCTAATATTATTTTGGGAGAAAAATGTTTTTCCTGTAATGCCTTATATAAGTCCCAGTTAATAACAATAGGCTCGCCACTTTTTACATTGGGACCTAAACATAAACTGTCTAAATGTGGGTGCTAGCACCTCTGCCTACCCCTTCGGGGATATAGGCGTGAGTTTATGTTATGTATGTTATGTTAAAATAGTTTAAGTGTGGTTGAAACAGGGACTGTGTCTTGTTATTAAGATCGGGTGAAACGCTAATTATTTGGTTATTGATAGAATTTACTTTGCCTTGTATTCTTGTAGATTTACGTACTATAAGAAGGAATGGTTATGGGAAAGGATCCCGTAGAACTTTTTAAAGTGGAGTATCCCAGGACCATCATCCAGACCTTCAAGTCGTATTTCCTGAGTTATTGCTAGTCGACCGTATACAGGGTTTACCTAGTACGAATTCCTAAGCACTCCTCACAACCTATTTTAATTGTATAATATTACTGAAAATTATTTATTATCAAGCTAAAGGGGCTCATAGTGTGTTAGTACAATTGCTTAAAAACTATATTAGTAACAACAAGATTCCACAGACAGATTCATCAAGATGCCGATAAAACATGCAGCAACATGCCGCCCTGAAAGCATTATTATACTAGTAGGGTGCTGTTTGATTTTTGGGTATGATTAGCCCAGAGTCCGCTGGTGTAAAATGTTTGGCAGTACGCCTTGTATAGTGTAATTTAAACAGGAACTGAACATCCAGCAAACCTACGATTACCCCTCACAGCCAAAGCCCTACGCACCCTATCCATGTCCAAATCATCTTGTAAATCTTCTGTAACAATGTGACCCAGGTATTTACATTGTTTCACATGCTCCAGACATGACCTATTCAATAGTACGGGAGGGACTTGTATTGAACATTTATTTTTCCCTCTAAACACTAACAACTCACTTTTCTTAGGATTATACCTCAGACCGTGTTGCTCAGCATACAATTCACACATTGGCAGCAACTTTCTAATGCCGCATATTGATGGACTCAGCAGTACCATGTCATCTGCATAACTTAAGTTGTTGGTACATACCCCATCCACATGGAATCCAACATGTTCAAGAATTAGTTTATTGATATAAATATTAAAAAGCCTAGGTGATGTCAAACCCCCCTGTCTAACACCACATTCAAGGGTCAGACAAAGCATTCGCCAACCTAACAAAGTTTATTTGACTGTCATACCAGATAGAATGTGGTTATTAGTGATGTAGGTACCCACTACCTTGATTTTATAACAAAGAATCCAGATGTTAAAATATCTTATGACCTTTACCGATTTTTTTTTTAAAAAGACATGAACATATCATTCGATCATTTGGGCAACGAAGAATGCGAGTTATGCGAGAGCTACAAATTGCATAAGGACACCTGCAAAGATACCGAGGAATGCAGTGAGTGTGCGTCGTATCGTAGCCACTCTGTTAAGTACCAAATGGCACGATCCTATTACCAAGAAGACGCCAAGCTATCGAAAAGCGGACAAGACCCTTCTAAAGTCTACTTTTCAGCAGATCTGCAAAAGGTGGTGCTATTGCCTAGATTAGACATGTTTAAAATTGCCATGTTCCGCCCAAAATCATAGCTTTCAATGAAAGTTTTGTACCTTTGGGAGCCTCAAGCAAAGATAAACCTTATGCAGTGCTGTGGCATGAAGGTATATCTGGAAGAAAGAAGGAAGATATAATTTGTGCATATAGAGCATTTTTTCTAAGCAAACGTGACTGTACTGAAATTACTATTTGGACCGATAATTGCAGTGGTCAAAATAAAAACTGGACATTTTTTTCATTTTTAGTACAGATTATCAATAGTTTAGATATCGTTACAACTAAAATAATTATGAAGTACCTAGAACCAGGCCATACCTTTATGTCTGCAGACAGTTTTCACCATCAAGTAGAGAATCAGCTTCAGAAAGCAAAAAAAGTAAATGATTTTGCTGATTACATCGATTGCGTACAACTTGCAAATTCACAGAAGGTGTACGTAAAGCCTTAAGATGTTCCGGATTTTTACAAGTACGAAGATCATTCATCTCAATATAAATTAAAAAAACATGATGAGAGGACGTACATAAAAAATATTGTCAGTGTTGAGGTGCACAGAAATTCTATGTCCATTTTTGTTAAAGATTCTCACGATGGAAGTACGAAAGAAATAGACTTTCTCAAAACAAAGATAGTTAAACAAGGTTCAATACCTTGTCCTGTTCAAAATACTATGCCTCGTGGGATTACTCAAGAAAGAAAGTCAGGTATATTGAAGAAGTTAGGTGATCTCATCCCAAAAAACAGATTATTATTTTGGGAAAACTTGCCCGTTAATAATGATTCGATTGATCTCGTAGAACACAGAGACTCTGAAGAGTAAAATATTTATGTGTTATAATTTAATATTACTAGAGTTTTCGTTATAAGAAGAATTATTGCTACTGTGATTAGGTTTTTTTTATTAGAAGTCTTTATTTTTAAATGAGTAATGATGTAGGCGGTTTGTTTAGAAGTTTGTTACATTTTATGTTCTAATATTTTTGCTAAAAATATTCAAAGTAGGTACTTAATATTAATAATGTTTCTGAAGTCAACTTTATGAGTCTGATTACGTCAATTAATAAATATAGATTATAGTCAATTAAAAGTCAATTAGTCAATTAATATAGACTAAGTAATATCTTTGTTGTAAAGGGCAATGTCCAAAACTGGCCTCCCATGGACACGACGTACGCAAATATAGCTATTGATCAATAATCATGTTTAATTTTTACCGAACTAATAATAATTTCTTGGAGTATCAACAAATATCTTTAAATAATTAGTATTTAATCAATTAGTTCATTGAAATATACATTCTCCTAACATGGGTATAGATCTTTCTCTTTTGCTTAAATAGTAAAATGTTGCCAGTTATAATAAAGATCGAAATCGATTTTTATTTAAGACATGAATTTATCGTTGAAGAGTAATGTACGGGACACCGGAGTTGGATAAGGAATTGATAGAGAATTGACTATTTGATACTTAAAAAAGATACATAAACTAAATGACATTTAGTACGCGTTGACTGTGACGCTTGCGGTTAAGCCCGCGTGGAAGTCGGGTCTACTCAACGATCAAACGTAAGATTATAAGAACGATGACGAAATCGTAAAAATATATGTAATGTAAGTAATTATGTATAATACGGTTAATAATGAGCTCATAATTTATTTATTTATCAGACTTTATGCACAAGTGGTATTATATTTATTTATTTTTATTGTATTTCTATCATTCAACCTAAACACTAAATAGTGTATGTAAATACAATAAAAATAAATAAATATAATACCACTTTACAATAATGTAAATTGTAAAGTGGTATTATATTTATTTATTTTTATTGTATAAATACGAGAAAGTAGTAAATAATATATTAAATATGGTTTAAAAAAAGATTCACAACTCAAAACAATGTGATGTGTCTTGTCTTTGATCAAACATTGTTTTTATAATAATGAAACGAAAACTTTTTAACTCGATTCAGAAACGAATTTATGTTTAATCGATTGAACTTGTGTTTTTATACTTATGGCAACTGGAAAGAAATTCTATAAAATATCATTCGTTTGTCATCTGATGATGATCGTGAATACTTACATTTTTCAATTTCTTGCGAAAGCCGATTCTGTTTTTAGAGTTAATATTATTGGCGTGTAGTACATACCAACTTAAATAGGTCCCTAGGGTCACCTGCCCAATTCCAGGATGTTTTAATAACTTATGACTCTACAACACTAATCTTTTAACAAAAATTTACGAAATATAATGGTCAATAAATAATATAAATGATGAATTCTGATACAACCATATGATGTTATTTTATTTCTTACTAGTATGACCTACCAAACGTGTATCATATTTGGCCAATTATTATCTGTCCATACCAGGCCAAGTGCTCATACAAGTTGGACAATGTCCTTTATTGGTGCAATAAAGAATTATCTGTATATTCTAAACAACAAAGATTTGATTGTGATATAAATATAAGAATTATTACTACTGTGATTTATTAGAAGTCTTTCTTGTAAATGAGAATGATGTAGGCTATTTCTTTAGAAGTTCGTTACATTTTTATGTTCTGTTATTTTTGCTAAAAATATTCAAATACCTTATATTAATTATGTTTGTGAAGTCAACTTTATGAGACTGATTAAGTACGTCAATAATAATTCTAAAATAGCACTGATAAAAAGATTGATATTGATAATAGTTTTGATACTAATCTAGAATTTGTAGACCAATAGTATGTTACACTATAAGATAAACAAAATAAAAACATTTTTTCTAATACTTATTTCTATTTTATTTCGTTTGTCATGTTGAATCTACCTACAGTTTAACTACTACCAGGTATGTAATATATTCAATGATTAATAATTACAAACGCAGTACTAAGCACGTGCTAGGTGAGTTTGCAGTAATAAGCACTATTACTGCATGTGATCTTAGTGATACTGTAATGCTCGCAAGCCCAGAAAGTTAATGAAAACGCAGTACTGAGCATTTTATCTAAATAAGATAATAAAATAAGGAAAAAAATATAGCAATAGAAATATCGATTTTTTTACTATTTTTAAGTTACATTTTAAAAGTTATAGCACCGATATTTCTTCCTTAGATATGACCGCTATTTTGCAAGTACTGCGTTTGCAATAACGAGGGCTGACCTCAATCTTTCAATAAGTTCCTTTTTACACATTAAGCCTGCAATGTTTTGGTGGAATATATAACATTATTTTTTTGTGTTACATTCAGTCGATCCGAAAAAGCTTGTCACCAGTACAATGTATTGTATTTGTATTTAAGTTATTACGTGTGGAAGAGTGTTCAATCGACTTTGAAAAGTAGTACGGTATTGTTCCCTTAACCCTATTAGATGGCATACTTATATTACTACATCGGTCAGAGAGTATATCATTGTTATTCCTTTTTTTAATAACCGGAAAATAATAAGGCATTGTCCCTCGTTTATATATAAATCGTGTATCCATTTTACTTGAAGGATGCCTTCCTGGTTGGGACTTGTGCAGATCTTTGAAACGTGAACTCAAATTTAAATACCGTAAAATGGGGTTACTTTGATCAAATTAAAATTTCAAAGTTCCGTATTTCTGTTCTGGAGGCAATACAAAATCCGCAAAAAAAACTGATATATCGGTTTTGGGTGTTCTGTAAGACAACTTTATAAAAAAAAAATGAATCATCAGTTTTTGAGAAAAAAAATAAAATCAGGGTGATCAAAGCTATACTGAGATCGGGGTTACTTTGATCGCCCTATATTTTATAACGGAATTTGTAAGTAGCCCCAAAATGAATTACAACTACCTAAAAATAATAAAAATCCATCCGCAACTTTATGTGCTACATCAATTTTAATTTATTGGGGTTACTTTGATCAATGATGAAAACTTTATTTATCAGAATCTTTTATTAAAAAAACAAATAACAAATACAGTTTTGTATTTATCTTAAATTACAGACTAACATAATCAATATCCTTATTTAATAATAATAAATTTTCTAAAGACCACTAACGTGTAAACAAAAAGAAATCAGTCCTTTTCTCATAGCCTAACGATTATCTAGATGAGATCACAATCATTTTAATTAAAGTTTAAATTTTTCAAAAATCAACATTATTATAAAGTCTATACCTAATATAAAAAAGATAGAACCTAGTTATTAAGCTCATAAATATTGATATCAAAAGGAAATATTAACAAATCAGTTCCCGTTTCATCCTTCTTTTCAATAGGCATTGGCAAATATGCAAGAATATCTGTTGTTTCTATTTCAGATATATCGTCTTTAACTAACCTAAATGTCTTTTTATTTTCTACTGATTTTAAACCACGCACAACTAAAGGCGTAATATCAATTATGCAACATACGTAGCGATATGTTTTTTTCCCGCGGTGAGAACAAAACTTTGCCAAAACATATCGCCCCTCTGTCAATTCATTTTGTTCCTCTTCTTCTTCTCTAGGCAAAGGTGAAGAACTTTTGGTGCTCTCACTGTCCTCCTCGTCAACCATTTCCTCATTTTCTTTGTTTTCTGTTTTCTCCAGATTCGTTTTCTTTTGTCTCCCTATATAGACACCGGATGTGCTAGGTTCAAGTTCTTCTCTATCCATTGTAGAAATGCTTTTTCCAGGTGCAACATTAAGGCGTTTCTTTTTCTTAGTGCAATGCGTTGGTCCTCCAAATCTCTGCTCTTTTAAAAACTCTGTAAGAACGTTCTCACTTTCCTTCACAAAGTTACTTTCTTCATCTGGCGGCAAACGTTTTAAAACTTGATCGGGATTAAACGGAAATATACCCGTGGCATCAAAGCTGCTAATAAGATTCCGTTTTATTCCTGACAAAATGTCTGGCAATTGTGTTGTAGAGCATTTAGAACTCTTTGGTTTAGCCTCATCTAATCTCATGAGCGCCTTGGTAAGTAGATTTGGAAAAGCGTCCTTTGGAATAGTTGTTAGCCTCATGTTTTCTAGCTTCCATTTGGTTAATACAAAACGCCAGGCTTCCTTCATGGGGCGAAAAAATGCCACGTCTAAAGGCTGCAGCAGATGTGTGGAGTTTGCTACCAAACAGACAAATGAGATGTCGTGTTCTTGACATTGGCTTAAAACATCGACGTCCAAATGTGACGACAAATTGTCACCAATCATCACTTTGCGGCCGTTTAATCTCTTTGCATGTGGTAAAAAACATGTCATAAACCAGTCGCGGAATGTAACAGCATCGATCCAACCGCTTGCAGTCCTGTTGTATCTAGTGCCGCGGGAACAACATGGTTCGCTGCAACAAGGTGATCCGCAAGGTCCTCGCTCCTTCCAGGTGTCATAAAGGTGGGCACTTTTATATATGACATAAGGCGGTAAAAGTGTACCATCTGCAGATCCACACATCATGATCTAGTACTACTTTTAGAAAAGTTAGTTATCTTTTCGGGGTACTTTACCCCCCGTCGAAAAATGTATCGCTTTTTACCTGGGTCGTCGCTTAAATTGGACTCATCGTAATTAAATATATTACTTCTAGGCACATCTTTGACAGTGGTTTCTAAATTTTGGAAGTATTCTGTTATAGTTTCTCTTGACACTTGCGCTCGTGCTCGTTTTATGTTGGCCGCAACACGTTGACTATAACTGTCCTTATGACGCTTCAATAAAGAATAAGCCCAATCAACACCTGGTAGATTATTCTGGAACTTTGCCACTATTCGGCCATTTTTGTCTAAAATGGCTTTTGCAAACATTCTTAAATCTAACAGATTAAGCGGAAACCCAAAATCGGCACACTTTGCTGCAGACTGCTGCAGTATCGCTTTCTCCTGAGCTTCAGTGAAGACTGTTTGAGCTCCAGGTTTTTTAATGTGTTTACCATTATACCTATTATATAATGTTCCATAGGGAATGTTAAAATGTTCTGCAGCGCCACGAATCGTTAATCTACCGTCAACAATTGCACCTACTGCTTCTTCTAATTTGGAATTTCTGTAGTTTTTATAAACTCGGCTCCCAAGCAGCTTCTTATAAGTCCGAGGCATGTTCCTGAAATAAAAAAAAATAATAGGTTTTAGAAAAAAAAGTGTTTTTATTGAAAAATAACTAAATAAGGGGTTACTTTGACCTACGGGGTGAGATTGATCATATGATCAAAGTAAACCCGTACACCCGATCAAAGACACCCCCAGTTATATATAAATCTATAATTAGGTCCAAGTATCAACTACAAACTTGTCGAAACAAGTTTTCTTTTCCAAAAGGTACGTGCTGTTAGGTAAATCAAAGAATACCAAACGAATAAATATAGATTTCTAAGTGCATTGAAAGTTTTTCTTACCTTGAAAACGGCTTGTAAACGTTGCACCAACAAAAACTATTTTTTTTCACAAAAGTACATGCACACTCTAAAATACACCGCCGCCATGTGATGTAAACAATATCAGTTCTGCCAACTTAAGCAAAAAAAACGTTCCGATTCGTTCAGAAATCGAGTTATTTGACATTTTGTATCGATCGGAAGTTTGTATCAAAGTAACCCCGCAATGTCAAAGTAACCCCATTTTGCGGTACTTTTTTTTTTTTTTTTTTACGGTACTTAAAATTATAGTCATATTGGTCAATTGATAAATTAATATTAACACACATGTCAGAATAAAAAGAGTTTTTTTGGGAATTTTTATAAAACATATTTACCCTTTTCTAATGAAATAAACTTGCAATTGCTAAATTGAGAGCATATTAATTTTAAAGAGCTATTCAACTTGACTTCATTCAAGTACCTATTTTGATTAACACCTATTACTATAACCTGGTTATTTTGAAGTAGTTTCAGAGCAACAGACAGTTCTGAAGTGATGTGCATGGGGTTTGTATCATGTTCTCCTACAGACAATATGATTTTGTCCCCCTTTTGTATATCGGTGGAGTTGATCGTCTCTAATATCGCTATTGAGCTTGCTTCCGGTTTTATAAAACTTGATACGGTATATTGTTCGTACTTTGAATTTAAACGTGACCTGATCAGTTTCACTGACAATCCTCTACATTGACTACCTCCAAAGATGTAGATTTTCTTTAAGGTATTCAAATCTGTTTTATTAGTATTCGTTCCTAGACTCTGTGCATAATATATTGTCTGTGTACTTGTAGCATTCTCTATGATATCGTTTTCTTTTGTATGCATATTGATGTCACTTTTCATAATATGTGGACTTGATTCATTAGTGTCCCCGAATCTGGCAGTGTCTATAAGGATATGACGAGATATTCTTCTTTTCGAATTAAGCTTAAGTTTAGAATTTTGTATGGGAGATTTACAAACGTCTTGGAGTTGTGTAATTTGTTGTGTTTGAACTAAAATTCGGTTGTTCAATTGGTTTATTTGCAAATTTAGGTTGTTAATTTCGTTATTGGCTACTTCCAACTGTTGCATTAGTTGTTCATTATGCGATTTTAGGTCCTGTGAAATTTGTATGTCAGGTCCACTGGATAATTCTAAACTTTTTGTATAGCCATCTTCGGATTCTAAAGTGTAAAGTGTCTTTGAAGGAATTCCAATGATTTAGTTTTAAGTAGCGTTTTGCGCCTTATCGTTATATTTGTAGTCGTTTCGACCAATGGCTTTTCTAGTAGGTATAAAGTTAAGGTATGGTACCTACCTTGAAAACAAAAATTCAAATTCTCATCATATAAATTAGCATTCTAACGGTAGAACACAAACTTTCATTACAGCTCTTCTGTGTGTATGGCCATTTGGAGCCATCTTTACCCGGATAAGTATTTATGACTCTGGCTAGAGGCCAGTATAATGGTGACAAATTGTCGTCCTTAAGGATTACTAATGATTCAACTTTTACATTAGGTTGAGTGTCTTGCCACTTAGGGGGAGATTGTAAAAAAAAATAATGCTTACTCCAAACTTTCCAGAATAACATTTTTATCTCATTACAAATTTTCTAAAACTGAGATTGTTTTACTATATTTACATTAGGTTCAGGATGAGTATTTAAAGCAGTACCTATTAAGAAATGACCGGGGTTAATACAAGAATAATCATTTGGGTCGTTAGATAATGTCAATGTCTGCTGTTTAAACTAGACTCAATCTGTCATAGGACTGTATACAGTTCCTCATATGTAAGAATAGACTTTAGAAGCACTTTCTTTTAGTGGTATTTTACATTTTTAACTCTAGCTTCTGCCAGTCCAGCAAAGACAGGTGAGTAGCAAGGTAAGAACTGAAAATTTATTCTCCTTTGAGCTGAAAATTGACAAACCTGTCAATTTTCAGCTCAAAGGACTTGCACAACCACCAGTTGTGCAAGTTGTGTAATTCATTTAATTGGTTTCCTGCACACTTGAAAGTTGAAGCATTGTTGCTATATATGTCTGTCGGCAATCCACGTCGTGATATAAATCTATTTAGGCAGGCTATAAAGGTCTCCGTTTTTAAATCAGGGGCCAGCTCTAATTGAATAGCTTTTGTAACAAAGCACACAAACAGACAAACATAACCTTTTGAGATTATAGGTTTTCTGATCCTGGCTATTTTGAGTGGGATTGGACCAGCATAATATAAACCAACCTTTTGGAAGGGGCGACATACATTGACTCTATTTGGCGGCAAAGAACCCATTAACTGTTTAGCTGATTCAGCTTTTAATCTAAAACAAACAGTAGACTTATGTAAAACTTTTTTAACTTGTTTAAGATCATTCACAATCCAGAATCGTTGATTTATTGATGAGAGTACAAGCTTTGGGCCCGCATGGAGGTTTTTCAAATGTTCACTTGTAATAACTGTGTATAAGATAGAGGCATTTTGTAATCGACCACCTACGCGAACCAATCCTTGTCATCAATAAACGGACAATGGTTTCAAGTTGCCTTTAACAATAGTTTCGTTACATTTTAGAACATAGATATCTTCTGACAAATACTTTTGTTGTTCATATTTTACAATCATTTAAATGAATTACAGGTCAAGTTCCTGACTTGTAATAGTATATTTTTAGAGGTTTTTGACTGAACCATAAGATGTAAGCTAAGACTCTTATCATTTTATTGATATCAGAAAACTTTTATAATAATATAATTTCTATAATGATTGCTCACCAGAAGAAGTACAAAGCGTCGCACTTAAGCATGCAGGATCGACGCTAAGCTCTGGGAGAACCTGTGACCAAAATTAAATTTAATTGTGGCTTGTACTCACGTGAATTCAGAAACACTGGACCTTTCCACCACAGATCATGATCTGCTAGCTGGTTAGGCATGACTCCTCTGCTTAAACAATCGGCGGGGTTCTCGTTCGAGCTTACATATGACCATGTGTATTGTTGTGTACGTTGTGAAATGACCCTAACACGATTCGCTATATAAGCCTTAAGCGTGTTTATGTTAGTTTTGAGCCAAGCTAATACTATCTGCGAGTCAGAATAAAGTATAACATCCTGTATTTGCATTTTATCATTCAATACATTGTGAATCCTGCTAACAAGTTTTGCAAGCAACAGAGCTGCATTAAGTTCGAGGCGAGACACTGCTAGACTTTGATAGGATTTATTCTTGATTCTGAACAAAGTAAGGATGTATTTATATTGCCTACTGAATCCACAACTCTTAGATATACACAACAACCATAACCAGTATTGCTAGATGCGTCAGCAAATGTATGAGTATTAGGGTGGTCCTTATTTTTCGAGTCTTGAATTATCCCCGGGGCATTTTCTCATTCGATTATATACCTCTAAATATGAAATTAGCTTTTTTGTTTTTATTTTTGGTTAAGATTTAGAGGTCGCTACCAGCTGTCAAAATTTTTACAAAAAGCGTTAAAGAATATCTTAAATCATGGTTTCATAAATGTTTTATTTAAGTGTTTATATCACATTTTACGTGCAAATGAACATCGCATAGATAGAATAAACAATCGCTTCTTGTCCCCTTCTCCCCTCAACCCCTCTTCTGTACCGACGCGTCGAGATTTAGCCCGCCCCGCGCTTCAGTTCTAATAAGTCATCAACGAGAGCGCACGTGTTTTGTTTGTGTAACGTGTTTCAACTTGCAATGGCGTCTACAAGTAAATCTACTAGAAATCAAAGTAACATTTGGCTTATCGGTCAATTATTATCCGAATTAAGGCAATCAACGTTGCCATCCATCGGTGAAGTTCTGCGTTTTTTCTTTTACTACAAAAATGAAGAGAAGAAAAGCATACGTGAATCTGCGACTTTGGCGGCTTGCGGAGTCATAAACTTGTGGGCAAAAGTTTGTATACCAACTCAATTAAAAAAACATGTCATCAGTAAAATTGAAAAATCGCAAAGCTGTTGACAATCCATTGGGACGGTAAACTGATAGAAGACATTACGGGGCATGAAACTGTAGATCGGCTGCCAATCTTGGTATCAGGACATGGAGTTGATCAACTGCTTGCAGTTCCAAAATTGGAACGTGGAACGAGCGAAGCATGTGCGTCAGCTGTCTACGAAGCTATAATTTCATGGAATTTGAGCGATCAGGTAAAATGTTTGTGTTTTGACACTACTGCTGTAAATACCGGCTTAAGAAGTGGAGTATGCGTTCTTTTGGAGCGAAAAATGGATAAAAATATGCTTTGGTTTGCTTGTCGTCACCACATAATGGAAATTATGTTGTCAGCTGTAGTGGATCAATTGCTTGCCCCATCTAGTGGTCCTGATATACAATTATTTAAAAGATTTAAGAACAATTGGAACTGCATTTACCAAAGCGACTTTAAACAATAACAGATGACCCTGAGGCAAGAATTCTTGCAGAAGTGGCCGCCGACAGGATTTCTTTTGCCAAAAAGCAACTACAAGTACATCAACCTCGAGATGACTACAGAGAACTGTTGAATCTCACTATCATTTTCTTAGGAGGTATTCCTGAAAAAGGCATTTTATTTAGGAGACCTGCTGGTCTACATCGAGCTAGATGGATGGCAAGAGCCTTGTACTGTCTGAAAATTTATATATTTAAGCATCAGTTTAAGCTAACGAAGAAGGACGAAAAGGCTGTGAGAGAAATATGCATTTTCACGGTGATCATTTATGTTAAATATTGGTTTCAAGCCTCTACCGCATGGTCAGCACCAAGAAACGACTTGCAATTATTAAAAGACCTTAAAGCTTTAACAAAAATATAGCTACTGTTGCGCTGAAAAAGATTGTAAATCATCTGTGGTATTTATCAGAAGAGCTAGTTTCGCTTGCATTTTTCGATGACGAACTTTCAGTTCAAGAGAAGAAGAAAATGGTAGAAGCACTGAAAATTGAAGGTACAGAAGATTGCTTAAAAAGAACAAAACTTGATATCTCACATATCCCCAAAAAAATATAGAAAACTTCGTGAGTGGTAATTCCTTAAGATTCTTCCAGATCCTAGGTATCTCATCAATTTTTTTTTAAAAAGATGTGGAAACTTGGAACGAGGACACTGATTATGTTGCTGCCAAAAATATCGTTCATTCTTTGCGAGTAGTGAACGACATAGCTGAGCGCGGTGTTGCTTTAATGGAGGAATATAATAAATTAATTACATTCAATGAAGAACAAAAGCAATATTTGCTTTTGTTGGTAAAAGAGTATAGGAAAATGTACCCTAATACTAACAAGTCAACTCTTATATCTTAAAAATAATTGATTCAAATGTGTACATAATATCTTAGTTCATAGCAACAACAATATTTTGTAATATTTTTATTTCTTGGCTATAAAAATAAATGAATCTAACAACTACAGATTTTGTGTTTTTACTTAAAATTCAAACCTTGGTAGCGACCCCTAAATGTCTTTTAAAAAAAAAAAAAAAAAAATGAAAGACTTCCTTATGGTATATATTCAAATTACGTGGTGCCCCGCAAAATAAAAGAAAAAAAATTTTTTTCGTAGGAATAAGGACCACCCTAATGAGTATATGTTGGTATTGTCATCCTTTACTAACAAATTTATAATATCACACAATTGCGATTCTATGATACAATCACTTAGTCAGGAGTACTATAAATTTATGTTTTACATTTGATTGCTAGGGCCAAGTAACAATAATTATTTACATAATTTTATGGGATGAACATTTATAAATACAATTATTAATCATTGGTACGAATTGGCAATGTACATAAACTTGAAATAGACCTTTTAATCATTTTACCATTACAACAAAGTGTATACACTCGCGTCACATTATTTGCATCGGTGTTTTTGTTCATAACTCGTGCTAGTGGCCTCTTGCTCGGAGGTATGCTTTCACCTCTCATAAGCACTATATCACCGACTTCAAATTCTGGTGTCTTCTTTAGCCATTTAGGCCATTGATTAAGTCGAGCCAAATACTCAGTCTGCCACCGCTTCCAAAATGTCTGTACAAATCGCTGAGTATGTTGCCATCTACAATCTACTCAATAGGTTTACGTTGGCAGTTTCATAACTATGTTCCGGGACAGTAACCAGTGCTTCTTCAACTAAAAAGTTCCGGTGTGATGACCTGTATGGAGTTTACCACGGAATTCCGAAATATGGTTTGTAGATTCACGGGAAATCTAAAATACGTTTAGTTATTTTGCGTCTGACCGAATAAACGATTTACTAAGTTACGAGAGTTCGGAACTACTGTAGACCTTTTCATCACCGATCGAAAAAACGAAGGTCCGATGAACGTTTGGTCGAATCAAGGATACACCTTTCATTAAGTGACCGAGAAAACCTAATCCCGAAATACTTTTCATTAATAAACGTTTGGTCGAATTAACGCTATATTTTTGTTGATTGACCGAATGCATTAAAATGTGGCCAAACATTTGAATTTTTACTATAAAAGTGTTTGCCAGTGCAGTTTATGCACTTCAGTGTTAATGTGTGCTTGCTAACATAGGAACTTCGAGTGAAGGGAGTCTCATGTCTGTTTTTCCGGGTTAAAAAGAAGTCAATGTGTTATTCCAGACTATATGCTATCTCCATACCAAATTTTATCCATATATAGTTCAGTAGTTTTTACGTGAAAAAGTAATAAACATACACACTCACAAACAATTTTTTTTTTTTTACGTGCGCAAAATCCCCACGGATACCTCCCCACCGGAGCCGGTGGAGGAGGTTATGTCGGACTCGAACCGACTAAAACGCACGCCGCCTGTGGGTCGTTTTGGTTGCCGAAGGTGAGGTTGACAGGCATATCCCTCGCACCCCGGCCGACCCGTGGCCATCTCTCACGATATGGCCCTCTTCTCGCGTGTGGGGACTACAGAGTCCCCAACTCGTCCCCGGAAACGGGGAGGCGCGCCACGCGCGCCACCGCCGCGGCCTGCTTCTGCCAGGGTGACAGGCGGCTTCACCTGTCACCCCCAGGCCAGCGCTCATGGGGGGCGGAGGTCGTTCATCGACCTCCGACGCCCGAGTTGCCTTCGTACGCGGGCAGCTTGTCTTGCGATCCTTCGTCGCTCCCGCTGCCGCTCCCGCCCCGCCTCCTCCTTCACGAGCATTACTTGCTCGCAAAAGGAGGCGCCGGCCGCCCACGCATCCGCGCAGCGAACCATCGCCGCGAGCAAGGTGGAGAGCGTGAGAACCCTCACTCCCAGGGCCGCCACAAGCTCCCGCCTCAGCGTCTCCCACGCCGGACACTCGGTGAGCGTGTGCGGACCTGAGTCCTCGCTCGCGTCGCAGTGATGGCACTCGGACGTTGGCTCTTTCTGCATCCGACGCAGATACTTTCCGAAGCATCCGTGCTCGGTGATCATCTGCGTCAGACGGTACGAGAGGCTGCCGTGTGGCCTCTCTAGCCACTCCCCCAACACTCACAAACTTTCGCCTTTATAATATTGGTGTAGATTAGTAAGATTAATTATTATTATTGAAATAGTTAGTATCAATAAAAAAACAAACTTTTAATGCATATTTGGCAAACTAAAAAAAAACATAACTTTTAAAACTAAACAAAACTTCTATTTAACAACAACCAAAAAAAAAATTTCATCACAAAATAATGATAATAATTACAAAAAATCGTGTCGTAGACTTAATTCACTTTGGCTAATTCACCCAGGGTAATTAAGTATACTATTTAGTAGACTTAATTCACCTACTTGCGTAGGTGATTTAGGTATACCATTTAGTAGACTTAATTAACCTGGACTAATTCACCTAGGGTAATCAAGTTTACTGATAAGTAGACTTAATTCGCAGTATTTTCTTTACAGTATAGTTTACGCAGGTAAATTATAAAAAGGAAAATGTGTTAAACTTATTAAAATACTAACATTTATTAACAAAATACAATGTTACAACAATTTCTCGTATAACTAATGTGAAAATCCACCAAACAAACAAAAAGCACCAAACAAGCTAATTCCACACCAAAACCCAAGTGAAAGAAACAGTGAAGTTAAAGGATGCACCGCGCAAAATAAGACTAAATTAAAAAATATGTTAAAAACAAGTGAAATGAAGTGAAAGTATCTGCTTATAATGATTTCAGATTGCACAGAGAAAAAATAACTAGCGCAACATGTCTAAAAAATGACTCACACTAATATCATCATGTAACAAATCCATTTGGGCATCCTGAATAATCACGTCATTGGTTTGAGCAGCAGATTTTATTTTCGCGTCTGCTTCAAAAGCTGCAATCAAATCTAAAATATTTTTATTGTATCTTTTAATGTATTTATTTAGCTTAGTGTGCCAACCTTCCACATAGTCAGTTAGATCAGTCACCGGTCACCGTTCGTTGCGTGCAGGTGTGTTTGCGATCGCGATTAGTGACATCTAACTGAAGAGGATAATAATGGCCTCGAATGTATTAAAATGTTGTGGTTGCAATATAGTAATCAGTGAAGTATTGACTTTTATTCAAAACGCGATGGATGTAATGGATTATGACACTATGGAGCGAATTTGTAAACAAGCTTATTCAGATGAAGAAATGAGTAGTGCCAAAAAGTTGTTGTTTGATTCGATACCAGCTGCTAAGCGAAAGATTCGAAGAAAAGCTGGCAAGGCTATCAAAGATTTGGGAGACATAATTGGGCTTTTAAAATCTATCGACCCCGAAGATGTACCCATTTTCGTCGCAAAAAATTTGTATAAAATACCGCCGGTAACTTTCGACCATATTGACACTTTACAGCTTCTGAAAGATATTGTAGCGATTAAAAACGAAATAAGTGCTATTAAGGACGTGTACGCAACAAAAAGTGAATTACAAAATATTAAAAAAGCATCTACTGTGGATAATTTTGACCCAATATGTAGGAAGCGAGGAGGGTACTTATTAGAAAAAAGTACTGCCTGCGATAGTGGACCTTTTGGTATCCCGTATGTGCATATAACGCCGGAGCCAACTACTAGTGAATGTGAGAATGCGTCAAACCTCTGCAGTTCCCTCATACAACAACAAACACTCGGTAATACATTATCATATACGCAACGGGCCGAAGTCGCGCAAACTGTGATGACAGTCGGCGAGCCCGATAGTATCGCTGCCGGGGACCCTGCCGCAGGTATTACTGTGTCGAGGGCCGAGCCTATTGTGGTGTTCGATACTGTGCAATGCGATATCCCTACCACGAGTATAACCAATGTGAATCATCTAGACATCAAAACAAACACCTCATACAGAGATATTGTTGCAGCGAGTTGTGATCGAGATAAAAAACAAGTAGTAGGAGACCAGAATGCTTGGAATGTTGTTGTGAATAAAAAGAAGAATATGAAATATAAATTTATAGGACAGAGAGGAAGGGCCTGTTCAGACTTTGAGGGCAAGTTCAAAGCAGCAGAAATCAGAGTACCCGTATTTATATCAAATGTGAGTAAGGGTACGAAGGAGAAGGATATAGTGGAATATATTAAAGAGAAAACCGAAGAGAAAGTCACACTTATTAAAATAAAAATGAGAAAAGAAAAAAATTATGATGCATTCAAATTGTATGTGCCTGAAACAAAACTAAGTTTGTTTTTGAGTGAAGATACGTGGCCTCAAGGAATATCCTTTAGGCGGTTTGTACAGCTGAAGTATACCAGGGATGTGGCGTCGCATGAACATTAACATCTTAATGACTCAAGCAGTTACAAATAATACAATTACTTTTGCGAGCTTTAACTGTAAGTCAGTTAAACGCTCAGTTGATGATGTGCGCTGGCTATGTCAGTCTGCGGATGTAGTGGCCCTCCAGGAGACCTGGTTGTTCCCGTATGATCAACCTTTTCTAGGGACAATGCACAAGGATTACGAGTACACAGGAAAATCAGCAGTGGATATTTCTACAGGTGTGTTTCAGGGAAGACCATACGGTGGTGTGGGTATCCTGTGGCGTAAAGGTATGTTTCAGTCAGTTTCAGTAGTGCCGTGCAATAGTGATCGACTTTCGGCGATTAGAGCTAATCTAAGTTCTCAGTCTATTATGGTTATCAGTGTTTACATGCCTACTAACTCTATAGATAATTTAGTGGAATTTATAGACGTGTTAAGTGAAATTAATGCACTGATAGAAGCCAGTGACTTAGAGGCTATTTATATATTAGGAGATTTTAATGCTGACCCCAGTAAACTATTTGGCAGAGAACTGTTTAAGTTTTGTTCGGAGCAAAACTGGATTTGTGCAGATGTAATAAAATTAGGCGTGACCTCTGAGAGTTACACATACGTTAGTGAGGCGCATGACAGTAAAAGCTGGTTGGACCATTGTGTATTAACCGAATCAGCCTGGCAGTCAGTGACTGACGTGCGTGTGGCTTGCGGAGTCTATTGGTCTGATCACTTCCCAGTTATTATGAAATGTAACCTTCATTATGTGCGTTGTAAATTGTCTGACCCGAGCCCTAAATGTAATAAAGTTATTTGGGGTAATAGAGATGATGAACAGAAGGAGATGTTCACTAATTTTTGTAACAGTCGTCTGGGCTGTGTTCACTTTCCACATGCTTTTAATGTATGCTCGGATAATAAACATTGTAGCAATGTCTGTCACAAGCGCTTGCTTGACGAAATGTACACAGAGATAATAGGCATACTTACAAAAGCTGCTGTGTGTACACATAAGCTAGTTCATGGTAGAAGAAGGCGCCAGTTGACGGGCTGGAATAGACATGTTGCAGAGTCACACGGGGAGGCCAGGCTTAGATATCAGTCGTGACTTCTTCACAATAAACCTCTCACAGGTGAGATTTATGAGGCTATGCGGGCAAGTCAGAAAGTATTCAGAGGGAAGCTTAAATGGTGTCAAAACCATCAAGAGCAGATCCGGATGGACATTATAGCAACTCATCATGCTTCTAATAACTTCAATAGTTTCTGGAAGTCCACAAAAAGTCTGGACTCTGGGCCGGGCAAACCTGTGTCTGTTGGGGGGTGTTCACAGCCTAAGGATATAGCTGACTTGTTTCAGCAACACTTTAAAGTGGAATCTCCTCTGGGACCGTCGCGTGTGATGATCGAGGCTGAGACCAACTGTGAACTGGGTGGCATACGATTTTCTTCTAAAGATGTTGCAGCCGTAATTAAGAAAATGAAGCGTGGGAAGTCCCCGGGTCACGACGGTCTCAGCATCGAGCATCTCAAGCATGCAGGACCTCACCTACCTAGAGTGTTATCGATGTTTTATTCATTGTGTCTAGTTCACTCCTATCTACCTCATGATCTCATGAGGACCATTGTAGTGCCCATAGTTAAAAATAAAACTGGTGATATTGCTGATAAAAACAACTATCGCCCTGTCTCGCTGGCGACAGTACTGGCTAAAGTGTTAGACAGCTTATTAGACTCACGCTTAAATGAATATTTAGTTTTACACGATGCGCAGTTCGGCTTTCGGTCGGGTCTATCGACTGAAAGTGCTATTCTAAGCTTGAAACACACAGTACAGTATTACACGGACAGGAGAACACCTATAATGGCTTGTTTCTTGGACCTATCAAAGGCTTTTGATCTTGTATCGTACGATAAGTTATGGGCCAAGATGCGAGAGGCGTTTATGCCAGATGACATGGTCAGACTATTTCAATACTGGTATATGAACCAGCTTAACAGCGTTCGATGGGGTGATGGTATGTCAGAGGAGTATAGGTTGGAGTGCGGGGTTAGGCAGGGCGGACTGACGTCACCAAAACTGTTTAATCTGTACATCAATGAATTGATTGTTGGTCTCAGCGGTCAGCGTACAGGATGCCATATTGACAACGTGTGTGTAAACAACTTAAGTTACGCAGACGACATGGTGCTGCTGGCGCCGACTGTTGGTTCATTGAGAAAGCTGCTGCAAACCTGTCAGTTGTATGCGCAAAGTCATGGTTTGTTATATAATGTAAGCAAGAGTGAATGCATGGTCTTTGGGGTGCCCGGTGAAAAAGTTACTCATGTCCCACCCATAACTTTATATGGTGCTACATTGAAAAGAGTGAGTGTCTTCAAATATCTTGGTCACTATATTACCGAGGATCTCAGAGATCATGTAGACATAGATAGGGAACGCAGGGCGTTGGCGGTGAGGTGTAACATGCTGGCCCGCAGGTTTGCTCGCTGTAGCAAAGAGGTTAAAATCACCTTATTTAAGGCATACTGCCAGAACCTCTATACGGGCAGTCTATGGGTGAACTTTGCACTTAAGTCGCTGAACGCCTTGCGAGTTCAATATAACAATGCCTTTAGGGTGCTGTTGGGGTTGCCGCGCTATTGCAGTGCGTCAGCGATGTTTACTGAGGCGAGAGTAGACGGGTTTCATGCCATCTGGCGCAAAAGATCGGCGTCATTGTTGAGCCGTGTCCGCGGCAGCTCCAACAGTATTCTGAGAGTAATAGCTGCGCGGTACGACTCACCCATAATGAAGCATATCACCAGTAGAGTGAAACCCTACATGGTCACTTTAATTAATTGACTTAATATATTTGATTTGATTTATGTCGATTATTTGACTTAAATTTGAGTTATATTTTATTATGAATTGACATTTTATTGACTATTGCATTTAGTATTAACCTGTGATACGTAATTTATTAATAATTGATATATTTTAATTTTGTGAATTATAATTTTTAACTGACATCAAATTTAATGCAATAATATAATATCAATTGATAATAATTTCCTGATTAGATTTTAAACTGTTGACATTTTGTATGCTAAATTACTAACCATAGATGTAAGACAAATATTGTTATTAACAAATAGGGCCCTGTTGCCATCAATAAAATGATATTATTATTATTATTATAGTTATTTGTGCGGTGTCTCTCACCAAAAACACACCACTCTTTAGCCTGGTTTGACTTCATCCAGTTTCTTTTGAAGTACATCAGGAAAGGTTTCAGATGTGTGAATTTTGCAAACCTATTCTGTATATATTTCCATCCCTGAATAATTTTGTCTTGTGGCAGAAGTGCCAAATTGCGACACAGAAAGATACACCTGCGGTTGTTTTTGTCATTAAACAATTGCAACCGCTTGGCTTTTCTTTTTAAGCACTCTTGAAAATGGTAAAAACAGCCTTTCACATTGACTTCTGGAAAAACTGCCGTAATATTTTATTTTATTTATTTATTTATTTATTAATGCATAAATAAGTGGTGATATGTTAGTGGTTTTTGCGGTACTGCCACAATCTCCGTGTATACTATAAATTTGATTAAATGGTGGTATGCATGCTGTAAATGTTCCGTCTCCAAAAAAGTGTTCCAAATTCCCTATTTGCTCTATAGCATTTTCTGAACAGAATACGATTATACGTTCGTCATTGAAATTATAATCGGCTAATACAAAATCTTGAAACTTTTGTGGAATTATAATTTCTGCAGTATCTTTAAATTGAGCTAATTTCCGAACTCCTAGATTTTTGTTCCTTTTTCTATATAATCCAGCTTTAATGGCCTCTAGAGGTGGTACTTGCACACGAGATCATATCCCTTATTTATTAAAGATTCTTGAGCTAGCTCATACAGTTTTGGTATTGGTTCCTCAGTGATGCAGACTTTATCTTTACAAAGTTGCAACTGTTCGGCCCACATATTCTTAGCAGGATCGGCCACACAGTGCGTTACGTGCGAAACGTTCTTAATTATGCTTCCATCCTAAAAAGCAACAAAAGAACTCAAATTTAAAACATTAGGAAGAGTACTTAACCGATCTTTTTGATAAAATAATAAAACTTATCATACCTGTATCGTCATAGAACCTGAACATTTCTTATCACAACACCTCCACCACTCGGCACTGCTAATGTAGGTTTTCTTTTTGTAGAATTGTCGACCTTCGTATAATGAAACTACGCCTCGCCCTCTTTTTATAAATGAAAAATCATTCATTACGAACACAATTACAGAACAATATAAAGGAAAATTGACAGGGAAATCAATAAATGACAGTACATATATAATTATATTTATCATATTAATTCTAATATCTAACGTCATAGACTTTATCATAGTTTTGAGTGGCCAGGTTCACAGTTAAAAGGAGGTAATAATCACCTACGCAAGCAGGTGAATTAAGTCTACTAAATAGTATACATAAATACCCTGGATGAATTAGCTCAAGTGAATTAAGTTTACTAAACAGTGTACATAAATCACCTAACTGAAAATAATAGAAACAAGTGAATTAAGTCTACTAAATAGTATACTTAATTACCCTGGGTGAATTAGCCAAAGTGAATTAAGTCTACGACACGCAAAAAATAGCCACAGCGGATTGTTTTATACTACTCATTATTGTGCTGTTTTATTTAAAAATTATGATTAATCATATTAGCTTAAATACCTAATATACATATTTAACACATTTACGGACAGTAACGCCTATGCCCGCCAAGAAAGTCAAAAGTAAAACGACAGTACGCCGGTCGACGTTCAAGTTTCTACCCACATAAAATCAGTACGCCTCTAGACGCACAATTTTCTATACAATTACGTAGTAGAGCATGTTATACTGTCACAAAAGACTTAATTTAGACTTTCTACTGTCACTATAAAATGATCAAAAATCCGATCAAATAAGGTACCTCTACACACACATACACATTTTTATGACACCTTTTACACGCACACTACGCCGGTGAACGTCATATTTCAATAGAAACTGTGCAGTACCGCGCCACTGCGGGGCGCCGACAGGTCGTAACGTGATTTCGTGCGCAATCAATTTTTCAGTGTAAGTATTGTTTGTTTTCACCGTAAATTAATTGTTTTATGGATACAAACCACTGCCAGTAGTATAATTGTTTATCCAAATAACTTATTTTTGTTGCTAACGTCCGTTTTGAATACGATTTAATTGTAATAAACTCTAAACAAATATTTTTGCAGATGGCTTCTCGCGACCCATACGATATGGAGCAAAAGCAGCTTCAGGATCTATTTGACGTTGCTTCAACTTCTGGATCGAGTCATGACCCTTTTGAAGATGATGGAGAATATGCATCTGATGTCGATTATCAACCACCTGGTGAATTATCTTCGAGTTCTGAGGATGAAGCTCAGGAACGAATACGATACAAACAACGTAATACAGCTGCAGTAGCTCTGGTGAGTCTACATCTTCTTCCTCTAGCGACGCAGATGACTCGGATGAACCTAGTAGTGACGTTATACAAAGTTCTGATATCCCAGTAAACCATGAACAGGCCCCATTGGTAACTGGTGCATTTGTAAATGACGAGGAACATCCTAATGTGTCTCAAGCCACCTCTGATCTACCAAATCCTATCATTACGAGTCCTACGGTATCAAACATACCTATTACTGATGAATCATGGACTCATACGATTACTGAAATACCAGATTTCAATTTTGATAGCTCTCAATGTGGTATAACCGTAAATGTAGACGAGATGAATGGAGTTCTCGATTTTTTCCACCTTGTATTTCCGCAAAATGATATAGAATATCTGGTATACAGTACTAACAGTTATGGTAACGCCTTATGTAATAGTAACAGACCTTACACTAGACATAGTCGTAAAATGATGTATCGAGAAGTCACATCTGAAGAGTTTATGAAATTTTTGGGACTTAGCTTACTCAAAGGCCATATGAAATGTCCTAAACAAAGAAACTTATTTTCATTGTATCGTAAAGAGAATCCTGTATACATTGTCAAAAAAAGCTGAAGAGAGGTGAGCACTTTTTTTTTTTTTTTTTTACGTGCGCAAAATCCCCACGGATACCTCCCCACCGGAGCCGGTGGAGGAGGTTATGTCGGACACGAACCGACTAAAACGCACGCCGCCTGTGGGTCGTTTTGGTTGCCGAAGGTGAGGTTGACAGGCATATCCCTCGCAGAGGTGAGCACTTATGGGCACGCAAGAATAAAGTCTATGTGTCAAAGTGGAAGGATAAACGTCCAGTACTGATGATTACCACTGGCCAACAACCTTCAATTGTGGAGGTGAGGAACAGATTTGGGAAGACAAGACTGAAACCTGCAGAAATGGAACTCTATAATAAGTTCATGTCTGGCATAGACAGATCCGATCAAATGATATCTTACTACTCGTGCCCCCGTAAAACAATTAGATGGTACAAAAAGGTATTGTTTCACTTGCTGGATATGGCGGTATGGAAGTTTTTAAAATTGTAAGCCATTGAAATAATTAAGTATACCTATAATTATTTTGATATTGATGTTTAAATAAAACTTAATTTTGACTGATTAAAGGTTCTTTCATTAATTAACTATAACATGGGCATTGACGTCTGAAGGCGTAAGTGCATAACGCTTATTACTTAGGGCATAAAATATGACACTACGGATAAAGGCGTTTACGGCTCAATACGTACTGCCATATCTCATCCTAAATACATCACATTATTACACTCATAGATTTGAAAACCAATAATAAAAGACCACATTTACTTATAAAAAAAAGAAACTCCAATAAAAAAAAACACTATATACAAAATAATTATTTAGTTTTAAAGTAGCAAATGTGAGCTAAACCGCTTACATAGGATTTTCAATCCATTTCATTTTTTTGTTCATTAGTAGGCAGTCCGCTCTTGCGTTTCTTAGATGGTTCTGACGATGTAATACGTTCAATAGTACATTGCGTATTTTTCTGTTCCTTAATAAATTCGGCGATTGTCTTATACAAGTTCCATTTCCGACGGTTTAGAAGAGTATTCAACCGATTGTGCCACGACTCTAATGAGTTTTGAGTTAAAGGAATGTATGACAAATATCGGTCATGTACTGTCCACAATTCTGGAGGGAATCGTAGACATATTTGTTTTATAACTATGCCTGTGCTTATGTTTTTTATTATGCGCCATGAGCCTATTATGTAGTACTTTTCAAACCACTCTACTACCTTTTTGGCTTCATAGGGTATAATTTCCTGTTTAAGCATTTGAAAGGCCGTTGGAATTTCCGTTGGTTCTAAAAAAGTCAGAGCTGCTAAATGTCTCATTTCATGAGCAAATACTGAATCATTGCCGTATTGTTTAGCCAGCCCCGCGGTTTGAATATGTCTCCAGATACTCTGTTTAAGGTGAAAAAAACAAAAATTATGAAAACAGTGAGGTACTTTTTACTGCATTTACTACAGCAGTTTCGAAATCAGTAATAATTATGGCAGGCTCTAAAATAATGTTGAGATTATTCAGTGCATAGCATCTCATTATTTCCAGCATGACTTTATAACAATTTACTGTTTTATGGGACAACAACCCTAATATCAATGGCACTATTTCATGGACTCCATTTTGAGATCCCACTTTAGCATGTATCGTGAAGATCTGAGTATATGGTTGGACAATTGGACAATTATGGACAACACCGGAAAGTACCTTCCATCACCCAGAAATCTGCATCAAATAATAATCTCATATTGTCTTTAGTACTAAAAACAACAACACTTTCACCTTTGTATGTATAATGACCCAATAAAACTGCTCATTATCGATTTTTGTATACTCCTCGGGGATCTCTACGTCATTTATAGTAGTTGGAATTTTTGGCGAATTTCGATTTCTCGCTCTTTGTATTATCATTCGCATTGCCATCTTGTTAGGTAAATGCGGAGCACTTCTACTTGGCGTGTCCTGTATGCATCTTTAAATTATTTGTGTGGGACAATCCATGGAATTATTAGCTTTGTTCTTTAAGTCATTTATCAATTTCATTTTAATTTTTTTTTCTGGATCTGGGGCGTGGGCATGGTCATGACTTAGCTTCAGAACTGAATGTTCACTATTGCAACATAAAGTAATTAAAGTGACACCACATATAGAATTCTTTTTTTGTGTGCATCGCCAATAATAATGTTTGTTGTCCTGTTTCCTATTTAAATGATAAGAATATCCGTCTAATAATAGTATCTCAGCACCACGATTTGATTTAATTAATACACAATCACTCATTTTCGTCAATATTAAATCAGTAATAATCCTAACACCAATAATCACACACAATATATGCCTAATGCGCTGCTAATGCAACCAGAAACAAACGCTTAATAGGAAACTAACTGATCAATTTTTTTTAATTCTACCCACAATTGATAATGTTTTATCATTCATTTTAAGACTATAACACAATAAATGTTAGTAATGTATTAAATTGTATTTATAAAATATCATAGTTAACAGGGTTTAATAATAAGTAAGTTTAGTAAAGTTTGTTATTAAAAAAATATAGCGTTAATTCGACCAAACGTTTATTAAAATCTCATTTATTTCTCATAAAAACATAAAGTTCACTTAAAATTAGATTTACAATAATTTAGAAATTAGAGTACGCCAATATATAAAAATTAATTATTACATTATACAATTAAAATATTGTCCACATTTTTGTACAGTCAGAGTGACAGTCTAATCTATTTATATATAACGTTTATTAATGAAAAGTATTTCGGGATTAGATTTTCTCGGTCACTTAATGAAAGGTGTATCGTTGATTCGACCAAACGTTCATCGGACCTTCGTTCTTTCGATCGGTGATGAAAAGGTCTACAGTAGTTTCGAACACTCGTAACTTAGTAAATCATTTATTCGGTCAGACGCAAAAAAACTAAACGTGTTTTAGATTTCCCGTGAATCGACAAACCATATTTCGGAATTCCGTGGTAAACTCACCTCGATCGTATCTACCTCTGTTAATGTTAGGGTGAATGGACGTGAATTTAGACATGCTTCGATCTGGGTGAGCACGGTACTAAATTCCTCGATTGTCAGATTCGAATTAAGAATTTTCCGAAGATGATGTTTTGGTGACTTGACTTCGGCTTCCCAGAGCTTTCAGACTGTATGGTGGTGTAAAGTGCCACTGCGTGCAATCAGTTGCGTTGTAGAAGAAAGAATTTAGATTTAAGTTTAGGTGGACGAAGGTGATAAAATAAAAATAGCAAGTCATGGTAGGAAAACTGATCAGCAGCATACTTACCATGCTTTGCTACATGCTGAAGAGAGTAAACGATGATCTGGTCGGGCAGAGAAGGAGCATGATGAGTTGTATAGGTAGGAAAAATTGACAGATTGCAAGATTGGACAATAGATTGAAGTTGATGAACGAGAGTCGTTCTTGATAAGACAAGTGTTAAAGTCGCCCATGATTATACTTTCACCATACGTCTGTATAGATATATCAAGGAGAAGTTCAAATGAAGAAAAGTAGTTTATATTGGAAGAATGACAATAAAAAACGCCAAGTAGAAGTTTAGAGTGCAGAAGTTCAACCTCTAAAAAGATATGTTCACCGGCGTGCGGTGTCTGAGGCGACATGCTCAGAATAGTGTAAGCTATGCGTGCGCGCAGATAGATTGCTACACCACACGTCCACCGCTCCACACGATCGTTTCTCATGAGGTTGAATCCTGGTAAGGTATATTGTATATTGTAAACATGGCTTTAGCCATGATTCCGAAACAAGAATTGCATGTCCGTACAGTCAAAGCTTGCCAGCATATCAGGGAAATGAGCCGGAATGCTTTGTGCATTTATATGAACAACGATAAAGTTATTGGGAACATCAGAGAATCGAGATGAGAGAGATTCAGCAAGTGAAGGCTACCTCTGGTGGCTAGCATTGTCACTGTAGTCTGCAAAAGGTATTCTCAGATCCCAAGAATATTACTTTTATGTAAACTTAAGTGTATAATATAAGTATGATGGTTTATATGAAATATAATATATAGATATAAGAATATATATATGTACAATATAACAAAATAAATAGATTTAAATTAAACTTTTACTATTATATTATACTTTTATATAAAAGATACAGTAGCCTAAGTTGGTTGGTGCAAATACTAAACGCTTTAGTTCCATCTGCCTGTTTGTTGATAAAGCAAAAAAAAAAACCAAGTAATGCAAAAGTAAAACAAAAACAAATAAACAGAATAAAGAAAAAAATTATAAAATTTTAGGGGCCCAGGCATTCAAACTGTGTTTGGAGGTTAATTTTAATAGCAATAAGAAAAAGGAAAGCACGTTTTGAAAGTTAAAATAATATAAGTAAAGGAAGAAAACTTAAATCAAAACAAAAAACTTTAAACATCTACCTGGACCCAGCGTACTATGAGTAGATACCGACGCATTACTTCCTCGAAACCGCAACTCGTCGAGATTTTAGCATTGCAGGCCCTGTCGGTGTACTCGCAGCCTTGGCCACAACAGCAGACCTCTCAGGCTGCACGCAAATCCTCTCAAGGTGGCTCAGTGAAGTCAGTCGTTGCGGCCCATTCGCAAGCAGCACATAAATATTGCCTTTCCTGGTCCAACATTTGGTGACGCCTAGTTTTTCGCGCGCTGTCATAAAGAAGTCATGCCGCGTCTTCGTAAGGAATTCAGACATTGTAACGCCAGAACTCTTCAACTTCGTCTTACTGAACCATGCATTGTCACGGAAATCCACAGCCTGTAGCTTAATAATGATGGGACGACCCATTCTGTGGCACCGATGTATAGCCTCCGTGCTGAAGTCCGAGATGCCCAACTGCTGCTTGACAATGCTAACAACAACATTAGCGATGTCTTCCTCTGCTTGTTCATTGATACCATGGAACAGCAGTATCTTGCGTCGCCTTTGTGGCTAAATACTATCCACAGTCTGGGTTAGAGCCTCAATCTGTTGCTGAAGCGAACTTAGAGATTTTGTGATATTGGCTCGATAAATTGCAAACGCAGTCGCCAGTGTTGAGACCGTAGCTGGTGTACTCGTGCTGACTGTCTTCTGCAATGCCTCCTCAAACGCCGCCATTATCTTGTAGAAGTCCGCTTTCATATCCGCCACAGTCTTGCCCATAGTGAAGTATTGAAAACTGTGAAGTATAAGAAGTTAAGTGTACAGAATAAAGAGGAAAACAGTATAACCGGCAGGTAGTCACTTTAGCCTTGTATTGTAGGCATTAAACTTGTAATAGTATAGGAATCAAATAAAAATAAATAATAATAACTGGGAGCAAAAAAAAATATGTGTCTTCCGTACCTTTTTTTTTCATCTTGTTCAAAATTCCAGGATAGGCCTAGAACATTGATAATGCCATCTAATTTAATATCTAGATTCACTGTGGTGGTGATTTTGTTGATATCCATCGGCTTTAGAAACTCGGTATCATTAGACCCATTTTTGGAGTTCTCTCTCTACCTTATTCTCTTTTTCCAGTTCATAATATTTATTATCCCAATACTTTTCAGCCATCAAAAACTCTTCAGTCTTTTTGTTATGCCCTCTTGGGTCATGGGGGTCCACTTCCTAGTTGGTAATGCAGATGGTGCCACAGTTGGTGCTGGAGGTGGTTGCTCCTGGCTGTGCTACGATGGTTCCAATCTTCATCCCCTGAAATAAGTTATATATTCTATTTTATATGCTAGATATATGTTTTAATTTGAAATAAGATAGTATCCTTTGTATGAATATATGAAAAACGATCTAACATACCTTTCCTATCAAGAATAGGAGAGGGCACCGGTCCCAAATCTATATCTGGGAATTCCATTTGATTGAATCCAACACCACCTTCACCTGCTCAGCCTGTGTGCATAAAAAACATTATATGTACAATGAGTCGCAGATATAGTTGAAAAATATATATTGTTACACAAAAAATATTCATATAACTTACATGCTTAAACCTAACTACGGGGACACAGGTCATTCCTGTGGCTGCCTTCTCTCCTACAATGTTTAAGTGTGATATTCAGAGTTGGACTCCCACCCGTTCCACTCATGGACCTATTTAACTTGGCTTTTTTTCTTTTTGGGGTCAAACCTACAAAGAAATAATAATAATAAAACCTCATCTATTCCTTTATAAAAAAGCATACAATTTACAATAAAAACTAAAAATGTTGTTTAAGTTATAAAGGACCTCTCTACAGAGTAAAGGCCTCCTCCATTTTTTTCCACATGTCTCTGTCTATAGCTTTTCCATCCAGTTTTTTCCCCCCATCTTTAGGATTTCATCTAGCCACCTTTCCATTGGTCTGCCTCTGTTTCGCTTGCCGGATTGGCCGTTCCATGTAGTAATCCTTTTTGTCCATCTATCACCATCCCTACGTGAAACATGGCCGGCCCATTTTCACTTACTGCGAACGCTAAAACACAAGCGGATGCGGACGCGGGTGCCCGCGTCGGACGTCCGCCGCGGGCAACGAGTCCGCGAGCGGGCACCCGTCGCGTGCGTCCGTCTCATTTAGCGCTGCCAGTATAATTTTGATCTCGAGCGTCTACAGTTGTGTCGAGTAGATTACCATGGATTATTTGCTTATTTATTATTTGGCAAAGAGACGTATGCGCAAACAACGTCGACTACCTAACCTGTTCGTGACAAACAGGCGGCTCAGCGGAGAATTCGTAACCAAATTTTCGAGGTTGAGGGACAATGAAAACGAATTTTACAAATATTTAAAATTAAGTACAAAGACATATGATGAATTATTTTCAAAATTAGAACCATACTTGAAGGCGAAGAATCAAAGATTAAAGTCCATGATATCACCAATGGAGAAGCTGACAATAACATTAAGGTAAGTTACACATACCTTAATATTGTATGCCTATATTTTTTTTTTTGGACAAGGGCAAGATAATTTGTGGATTCAGTGTCGTTTGACAGTAACCCAAACAAGATAATTATGTAGTTGGGATGTAATTATTACACAAATCCCCTCAGTTGAGATATTTTTGGCAAAATTTAAGTTGTAATTCAATTAATATTATAATAATTACATTCATTAAAAAATCCTATTAATGGGAGTCGCTCACAGACGATCAATGTAATAAATAAATCAAGATCTGTTTATTATATACATTAGTTGACAGAAAAGGAGTAAATTAGTTTATATATTTTTTTATAACATCTTTATTTTTCATAGCTTAGGTGTAACAATAACAATCACATCAATGTCTTAAGGAAGCGTTACACATTTTTCTTACCAACATTCTCTATCTTAAAAAATAATCACAGCCATTGATCACAACAATAATCAGCCTTATAATACGATAAATTAGCAGTTCACCTTTTAAAAAATAATTATATTCACAATAATCAGTCATAGATAACGATAGTAATTAGCCTTATAATTAGCGTCATTTTTATAAAACATAATATAGTTTCCATTAGTTTCTTTCTATATTTTCAGTTTCGTCATCATTTTGTGTATTAATAAAAGACAAATCATCGATTGAAATAAGTTTTTGCCTTTCCACATCAATTAAATATTCCATGACCTTGGTTCTAAAAATTAATTTTTGGTACGTGTTAATTTTTTTGATTGTAGGCATTATTGACATAAAGAAAGACATATCTTCATCATTTTCTTCAACTCTTCTTTGGTTAACACAGTTAAGCAGCTCTTTTTCAAAAGGAGTTGGTGATGTTGATGTACGTGTGCGTTTTGACGTACTTGGTGTTGCGCTATCCTGTCCTGAACATGAGCCGGGTAGCACGCTCTCTGTTCTATTTACGTCATCCTCAATAGAACCTATAGATTCTTGACTTTCATTATTTGAATTTGTTTCTAGAAAAGTCATCATGTTGTAGTAACTGCATACCTTTCCTTTTTTGGCACTTGACCCTGATTTCAAATTTTTGCTACTTGCTTTTGTTTTAGTATAACAATCCCTCGCAGTTTTCCAACGGGCTTGTATTTTTTTTACTGCAACAATAAAACAACATTTTATTGCATTATTTCAGGTACTTAGCGAGCGGGCATACATTTGTGGATCTACACTTAGCATATCAAGCAGGAGAATCTATAAGAAATATAGTTCATGAAGTCTGTAAAACTATATGGCTTCAACTGAAAGAAGAGTGTTTTCCGGAATTCACACCTTCAAAATGTGAAGATATAGCAGAAGGTTTTTTAATTAACGCTAATTTCCCAAACTGCTTGGGTGCGGTAGACGGGAAACATATACGAATTATAAAACCTCCTCACAGTGGTTCACTGTACTACAACTATAAACATTACTATTCCATTGTCTTACTGGCAATGTGTAACGCAAACTATGAGTTTACTTACATAAATGTTGGAATGCAAGGTAAAGAGTCTGACTCAGCAATATTCATAAAAAGCAACTTTTTTCGGCAGGTGAATACTGGCCTACTCAATATTCCTCCTCCGAAAGCATTACCAATATTAAATGAGAATAAGCCAACCAACATTGCAGCGACCACGCCAATGTCTTATGTCATCGTTGGTGATGAGGCATTTGGGTTATCTAGTCACGTGATGCGACCATATGCTCTATCTATTAGTTTGAGCTATGATAAGAAGGTGTTCAACTATAGATTAACAAGGGCCAGACGTTATATTGAATCAACCTTTGGTATAATGGCAAATAAGTTTCGGATACTTCATCGTCCACTTAACGTTTCTAAAATGCACGGAGTAGGTATTGTAAAAGCAATATGTATTTTGCATAACTTTACAAGATCACGAGAAGGTCACAATAATATTAATGATAATGTCATTTTACCGCATTCTATACATAATATTAGCTCTGGTCTTAGAGAAACCAATAGGCAATCCTTTTTAATACGTGATAAATTCGCTAATTATTTTGTGACACATGGTAAAGTGTCGTGGCAAGATAGATGTATTCATTAAACCTAACTTTATAATTACTATCAGTGTAATGTACCATAGAGAATGTTCCCTAATATAGATTTTTTGCTTTCTGTATTCTCTGTGGAAATCGTGTAGCGTGCGATCTCGCCCGCGGCGCAGCCCGCACTGCAACTCAGTCCAACGCAGTGCGGTGGCAGCGCGTACGTACACGGCGCGCACACATTCAAACCGGCAACCGCCCATATCTATGAAGATGGTTTACTGTTCTCTGTAGGTATATTGTGCTAGCGGCATGTATCGAATTGTAGGTACTTACCGAATATACTACTCGACCAAGCGTTTTAGACCAACGAATGGAATGCGGCCTCACCGCCCGCACCCCGCCTCAGGCCCAACTCGCCTTAGTACCGCCAGCGTCACAGGTTCGCATACTTGCTACCGCTCGCACGTGTACTCGAGTCTTTCGATAAATCGTTACTATTATTTTTTATTATTGTTGATGTTTGTTAAGTTTATATTTTGTTATCCGTTAAAATTAATTTTAATTGATTGTCAGCTTATATGAAGGTAACACATCTATGGTTATAAAAAATCTGGCACACAAATTAGGTACCTACGTTCTATTTCCGTTTATGGAAACTTGTAACTAATAATATATCGACGGTGAAGAGGCAATAAATAATATCTACCAAAGTTCAACTTTACAGGAGGTGAAAAAAACGTTTTATTTAATCGCTTTTTTTATTTTCGTCTATTAGTTTTATTTTATGGAATAATAAGCAGATATTAAATACTATGTTATAAAGTATATTAGTTAAATCTTCAAGGTTTTCGAATTAAATGCAGATAATAGGTATTGTTTTTCAAAATGAAATCACTGTGCCGTAATTTTTAGATACAATAAATTGATATAAGAGATACAAGAAATTGTCACTTAAGAAGAGCTTTAAGATTAAATTCTTCTTTTACGTTTAGGCCCTCGTAGGCTCAGAAGTGAATAGTGATACGGTATTGAAGAAATGAAACACAATAGTCTTTATTGTAACTAGTTGTATTTAGTCACAGCCGCAGTAATCTCTAATGAATCAGACTAAGCTTAAAATAAGAATAAAATACAATCTAAATTTAGAATACAATAATAAGATCAGTGTTGAACATTGCCGAAAAACTTTAAGCTAATGAGATCAATGACGTAATTAAATTACTATACTTACTTAAACCTTTTATAAGTATTAAATTAACAAAACAATTGTAAAAATAAAAACGATTAACATATTTTGTGGTTGGTAGCCATACCTGGCACACAGTAATAGTATTAACAGTCTCATCTAACGACGACGACATTTGACGACCTCCGAGGCGTAGCGGTAGAGCATTCGACTGCTATGCAGGGGGCGCGGGTTCGATTCCCGCTCAGTGCAAATATTTGTATGCATGAATATGTATATTTGCATTGGTCTGGGTGTTTCTATGTATAATATGTATGTATTTACAAAAAAAAAGTATCTAAGTATGTTTATCCGCATTCTAGATCCCATAACACAAGCTAGTTAAGCTATGCTTACCATGGGTCTAGATAGCGTTGTGTAGAATGTCGTGGAATATTTATTTATTTATTTATCTATAATGGGCAGGTAAAAGAAAGATAAAATGTAACAATAATTAAAACCAATCAACAATCACAACAATTACTTCTTAATTATAAAAAAAAAACAAAATAAAATTGAATGCAAATGCCTATTCAAATAGCAAAGAGTCGTAGTAAGGATGACAATCACTGGGTAAAACAGCTTTAAGTTGCTGAAGATGGTTGAATTTTATGGATTTAATCGGTATTTTAGTCGAACGTAATTGATTATAGACTATTTCTGAAGGAATGACTTTTGATCTCTGCGGCAATTGCATCCAATTTTCATCGAAATTAAGTTTGACTTCGATAGTCAATCTATCATACTTTATAGCTCTTATATCGACTACTTGTGGATCACCAGCTCTGCGCCCTGGTCTAATACTTTTGTAAATTAAATTTTCTGTAGCAGCGTAATTTTTGACAAAAGTATGGTCTATTTGTACTGTTTCGTATGGGTTTGATTTCCGTGCGTCTTTTGACAGAGTTATATAATCACTTGGTTAGTGTATTTGTTTATTTTTAAGTTGACGCTCAATAGCGCTGTGAACCGAGTCACATTCCATTTGGGTGTGACCCGGTTCCAAAAATTTTTGAATAATTGTTATATTGTACTTATTACTAAGTAGGAGTAAGGCATTTGCCATTACTGTATTGCGGTTTTGGTATGTGCAACCATCTGCAAAAATGGCAATAGGTAGCTGCTGGATAACACAATATCTTTCTAAGTAATCTATTAGGAATGAAACAAAAGTACTAGACGTTAGGTCAGCAGCTGTTTCATCGAACCACTAACACGTACAATGTTTATTTATTACATTATATACGGTAAAGTTATGTACGACTAGTTTCGTCTTAAAGTATAAGGAGCTGGCAGCAAGAGAAGGACAAACCTTTACAGCTTCTAGATCCATTGTTAGCAGTATTATTTCACCTGCAGCAGCTTTCTTTTTGTCGTCTTCTTTTTCTTGCCGCGCTCTATTCTTTTTAATTACATGAATCTGATAATCAGCCTCGTTTAGATTACCTGCTTCATAGCTACAACAGACATCGCACATATCTTTCTTTAGAGTGTATAGTGATAAATTCTTTTCATTGAATCTCTTTTCAAAACTAAATCTAGATACTTGAGGCTGCTCGCCTTCTGTACAGTATTTTTTATAGGATTTGAACAAATTAGCTAAAGACTGGTACATCGGCTCTAAGAACAGTTTTGTAGTTTCTTTTCGTGCGTAATGTGATGGCAACTTCGGTAAGTTGTCAAAAAATGTGTCCAATACTAACATTTTAGCACCATGTCCAGGATTTGATGGAGGGCGACGAAATGAATTTCTCACGTCTTGGTTTGGGGTCATCCCAAACTCACCAGATTTTGTCCACGAATAAACAGTAAAGGTTCCTAAGGAAAATGTGTTCAAGAACATCTTTTTGCAAACTTAAACCTGTTCCGTCCTGTCACTTTTTGTAGGCAGATAATACGTAATAGATTCTGAATGCCTTGAATCACTTCCTTTTGTAGTCTTTCGTGTAGTACTAGAACGTCGCACTAAAGAGTTAACATAAATTTTGCGCTGATCCCAGTTCAAATGTTTCCAAAAATAAGCATGAACATCTTTTCTTCATTCTTCAGTTATATTGTCATAATGTCTAAACTTACTTTTCTTACAGTATGCAGAATTACATCTGTCACCTAGCTGTCTAGCATTCCTTATCGTATTGTGCTGAAACTTACCACCTGCCGGTCTTGAATATTCCAGGAACTCCTCACCTTTCATCCTACGCAACTTAGCTTGATTTCTTTTCCAAAGACAGGGTGCAGCTACGTGTCGACGTTTTCGGCCTTCACTCATATCTCCAAATTCTGAATCCTGCTCAATTTCTGTGGAACTATCAATATCTATGGGCGGACGATATTCGTCGTCACTTAAGTCTCTGTGGAAATTTAATAGCAAGGAAGGACTATCACATACACCTAAGGTGAGATTGTCTTTGCTTGTCAACAAAAGGGCAGATTTAACTTTTCTTATACTCCTAAAAGTTCTACCGTCATCGTGTGTGAGATCCGAAAGCGACAACGATCTAACAAATCTGTTAGGTTGAACATCTATATGATCGACGGTGTTAGAATTCATTATTTTGGTTGTCGTATTGTCACAGTCGTCTGGCAAGGGTGATATGTTAATGACGAATTCATGGGTAGTCATCAAAACGCTTGACATAGAAACAGTGGACTCCAAAACACTCTTGTCAGACAAATTTGAATCGGTAACGATGGGTATAACATTATTAGGTCCAGCAACATTAGATATAACATCCTTCTGGTTCTGACCAACAGAACTTGGCCGGCAGTCGTCTGATGTCACTTTGGCTTTACCATCTGAGACCTAGAACAATAATAAATGCCGAATGAGCTGCAAACTCTTACCTCACACCAATACTGAAGAATCATCGATTACTGAGTTGTAGGGACGCTATCAATACCCAAAAATGTCAGTTTATGAGTAGTGATAGCTGACATTTTTTAAATTAGGTATTTAAGTAAATAAAACTTACGCCCAGGTGATTAGCTCCAAAAACATCCTGGTATTCATTTGCGGTAGCGTGTCTCAGGTTGGTCACATTATTTGTATTGAGACTTTCCAAAATCTTTCTGCCCCGTAGACCTTGTAATAGGCGATTATTTCGTGGCATTTTCCTGAAAATATAAGTTTTAATTTAAAAACAATATCAACTAACTGCATCTTATAACATCTATAAGACATCGTACGAAAAACAATACCTCCTATCTTCATCAACAAATCTACTTATTCTCAACAAAATTTAGTAATTTTAAAATGCAAACATTATTGAAAAAATAATACATACCTGGAAAATCTGTTTGATATAATTTAACATTAAAATAACATAGTTTTACACAAAAAATTACAGAACTTCTTCGATACGCACCGTCCACCAAATATGAATTCAAATGAATGAAAGACTGTGCACCGTTGCCACAGTCGCACTTACTCGTCAGAACGCGTTCGTGTATATCTCTCTGTTTCTCACTTCACTCACGATCGTGTGCGATTGACACGTAGCAACTTGTCAGTTAGCTTAGTGCAGGCAGCAGGCACGGGCGTGCTCGTGCGCAGATAGAATATTTTGCCAGCAAAAATTACGCATGAATAGAAATTAGATATTGCTCGATGTGAATATTTCACTAAATTGAATGAAAACCGATCTACGATCTTTGTTAGCCTATACAATACTCTATTTAACGTACGATTATGCAAAAAAAAGAAAATCACCAAAATGTTATACTTTGTAAAATGTAGCTTGGGTCCTATGACAGATGTTGAAAAGACATCACTAGTAATGTGAAAGTGTAATAGTCGTAAGTCGAGAATAAGTATAGGTACAATGAAAATGCATGTATGTATATTATCAAAAGCTATTTATTTAATCTGAATCAGACAATGGAGTACATCCTAAATCATCATCATCATCGTCGTCGTCTTCTATATCCGACTCGCTGGAACAGTCTTGGAGATTTATAATAATTTCATTTTCTCGAAGGTTGTCAAAACGAACGTCACGTTCCCAGTCTTCAATAATGAGACGTTTGGTCCTTTCCACAACACTTTTCCAGTTCTCCGGTGTTACTTTGGTGCAAGCTTCTTTTAATAACCCCATCATTTTATTTGCAGTAAACGGCGGAGTGGTATTGTTGCGTGCGCGTAGCCTAAAAACAATTAAATATTCATTATTATATTAATAGTAAAATATGTATTACATGGGTCTTTGTTACTGAACTTTAAATAGGTAACATATTTTTTGTAATTAGCTTTACCCTAGGACTTAGTCTGCATTTTTTAGATAAAAAGTAGGCTATGGTCCTTTCAGCCTTTGTTGCTACAATGCAACGAAAAAAAAAATTTCAAAACTAACACTTTTCAAATTTATAAAATGTATCATATGACAGGATTTTATTTAAAAAAAAACTAAAAATAATTAAAAAATACGAACCTTTAATTTGAGCCCATATCATTTCTATACTGTTGTATTGGCAATGATATGGAGGGAGACGGAGAACAGTGTGACCAAAGGATTTTGCCAGTTCGTCGAATATATATTTTGGACCGCCGGGTGGCTTATTTAAGTTAACGAGCCTTAGTAGCTCCACCTTCAACATTGAGACATCAGCCTCAACACCTTGATTTTGGAGCCATTCCAAAATTTCGCTCTTTCGGTTAACTTTGGTTGGCGGTTTATCCATTTGCACGGAATGGTATGAGGCGTTGTCCATAACAATAACATGGGGCTCATTTAAATTGGCTAATAACGTCATGAACCACTCTTTGAATTTTTCATAATTCATTCCTTCGTGGTATTCAACCGTTTTAACTGACTTAAAAGCCAATAAACAATTGGGCACAAACCCTTTGGCTGTCCCAGCATGACAAATAATAAGTCTTTGCCCTTTTCCTTCAGGCACCTTTGTTACGGACTTCGCAGTATTATCATTCCATGTTTTAGAAACGCTATGATTGGCATTTAACCATGTTTCGTCCAAGAAAACAACTTTGTCCCAATCTACAATTTGTTTTGCCTTTCGTAAAAAATCACAACGTGCGAGAGCTATATCTGTCCGTTCCATTAATATTTTTCTTTTGTCTGCTTTTTGGTAACGGAAACCTACTTCTTCTTTTAATAATTTAGACAATGAGGGCAAACTTCCTTTAAAAAGGTTGGCTTCACTGAGAGTGGTACGCAATTTTCTTAATGTTGGCAACTCATTACGCGTGTAGTAACTGTAAATGTGATTACGTATAGCATCAACGTCGAAACTGTCTGGTTTAGTCACTGGATGCTTTCGCCTCCTCTTTTTATTTGGTGTCGTTAGGACGTTTTCTTCCATTGAAGATTCCCCAAACTTTTCCTTTGTGATTCGAGAAACAGTGGTTTTTCCAATCCCAAGAGCATCAGCTACGCGATCACGTACGTTATTTAAAGGCAAGAGTGGTCCGCCATTTTGTAATTCGCGTTCAAAGTAGTGTCGCAAATTAACCACATATTCACGCATTTCGCTCTTGATAACAGTTTTTCTCGTTCTTTTCGGCATTATGGCACAACAAAAAAGTAAACAAGGGAACAAACTTAACTATAACAAAATACACAACAAAACTTAACAAATAATAACAACCAACGATAATAACAAATTACTGGTGAAGAAAAAAGTTAACACTGGACGCATACAAGCACAAGGCTGAAGCCATAGAACAATTATACTGAGGTGACCGACGCCGGCGTTTCACCAGGGTTGCCATAACACAGCACAAATGGACACTAGTGATTTGTTAAATTATTTGATTTCGATGCATGGTATCTAAGAAAGTTGTACCCAATATATTTTAATATTACTTTCAATCACAAACTCAACACGAACTACATAATATTTACATTCATTAAAGATACCTAACGAAAATCTATTAACTTTACATAATTTTATAAATTCACAACAGTTATACAATGTGTATCGATTATGCCTCATACAGTCGACTGAGTCGACCCAGTCGACCGATTGTGTCCCATCTCTAGTAATTTCTGCCGACGGACGGAACCTTGATAAAACGGCAAGATATTTTTTGTTGCGCATTTATTTTATTTATTGATGCGTGTTTTTCCAAATTATTATGTTGTTATTGTGTTATATTATTGTATGATAAATTTTATTTGTGAACTATGGTGGTAACTACGAAAAATAAAAATCTAGAAATGAATGATCGAAGAGAGACGCCGTTACAATGTAAAGTCGTCCTGAAAATGTTCAAATATCATAGGACCCAAGCTACATTTTACAAAGTATAGTTATTATATATTGCCTCTTCACCGTCGATATATATATTCACCACCATGGGACATAGCTTTCATTTAGAAAATAATAATAAGTTTATTTTAGCTAAAATAATCTTACACGCAAAACATTAATTAATTATATTTTTTTGCTATCCATATCGTCAATGACGTCACGTTTGACAGTCGTCTAGTTCGCTTGGTCGAGTAGTAAAGATTGTATACATTTTATGTAGGTATCTATTTCTATTGATTGTGTACCTACCTACTTATTAGGTTGTTCATGTTTTTGTAGATATGTGTAGTAACATTCTTCATTGTATTAAGCAATACAACAGTTAATAAATAATGTGTATTGCATTTATCAGTGCAGGAAATATGACCTACTTTCCTTAATAGATATTGGTACTTATGCTAAAAGTACTCATAAAAAATTAATAAAGAATTCACATCCAAACTAATGATTAAAAAATAAATTAACATTGTTATATACATACCATTATCTTTTTTCTCCGCGTCACTGAGTGTTTCAAAGTTTTCTGTTAATTGTCTACAAACTTCAAGCCATGCTTCTTGACGAGCATCTCTATCTTTATATCGTTCATTCGCCATGTCCCATAATACTGGCCGATATTGCACTTCGATTATTACACGCTCTGTATCGATGTTCGTGATTGTACTTATATCTAACCTCCGACGCGTGTGACCGTAGCGTAGCATCTAGCGGCGCTCGACTGATTTGTTGAAACCAACCCGCGAGCGGACGACCGTCGCGTGCGTCCGCGCCGTGCGCCCGTCGCCCGCCGCGCGTGTTACAATCCGTCGCCCGCGTCCGCGCTCCGTCGCACGCGCCTGCGCTGCTCTAACTATTTTTCATTGAGCGTCCGCCCACGGGCGCCCGCGCAAGTTTTAGCGTTCGGCCTTTTTACAGTGGTTCACAGCGTCTATGACTCCCGTTGTATTTCTAATATCTCTATTTGTTCTTTTATGTTTTAGTTATAATTTGAGAGTGCTCCGTTCCATGGCTCTTTGGGTTGTTTAAATTTTATTTCTTGTGAATTTGTTGAATATCCATGTTCGCGAAGCGTAGGAGAGAGATGGGAGAATACAAGAGTCCAAGACTTGTTTCTTTAGCCTCACTGGAAGATTTGATTTTATGATTTCTTTTAGGCTTCAAAATTTATTCCAGGCCATGTTTACTCGTCTATTTATTTCATCTCGGTGCCTAGATTTTTTGAATGATATTTATTTACCTAAATAAACATACTCATGGACATATTCTATTGGAGCATTAGCAACAACTATGGGGACTGTTTTATTATTTGTCATAATTTTTGTTTTGTTTGTGTTTAGCTGTAGACCAATTTCACTGCTAACATTGTGTAATTCTCTCATCATAATTTCCAGTTGTCATGCAGTCTCCGCAAAGAGATATGATGTCATAAATACTTTCTTACAAAACTTAACTCATCCTCAGCTATTGCCATGTTTGATGTTTGGTATGTTGGCTTTTCCGGAAGGTAGGGCCTAGGTACATCCTAAACTAAATATTAAAAACTCACCTTCCTCCACTTATCTTCTGATCGAGTATCACCTGATTCGTCACCATTGAATTTGGCTGCTAGTTTTCGCCATTTCCACTGTCGTCCTCTTGGGCCGGCTTGGGGCTTGACTAAGTCTCCATTTCTGAACTTGAATAACACGATGAATATGTAAATACTAATATAATAATTACTTACAACAAACATTTCAACATATTTTTACTAATCACAGAAACTGGGAAGGCCTACGCCAGTGAGGTGACTGCTACCTAAAGGAAACCTGAATTATAATTTACTACTAAATGAAATTAAACTTAAAATATAACTAAATTAAATTTAAAAATGCCAGTCTTCTGGGAACGCTACCACAAGCGGCATGCAATGCGGAGGAATTCTACGACGCATTTTAACTACTACTAGTTGCATAATAGTTTTTTTATTTTTATTGTATTTAATATTTATAAGTTATTTCTTGATTTGTTTATTAATAAAATCTAATACATTAATTTTCTTTTTTAATTTTGACAAGTGTTTTGTACCGTATATGACCTATTTTAAAAAATAGTCGTAGTATGGTAAAAGCACCAATAGTGGACACCTAAGAAAAAAAGAAATTTAAGAACTACGAGTATTTGTTTTACATGACTATTGGCCTTATTTATGTACGTGTGTTGACCGCAATAAAAACAATTTTCTTCCTTCAAAAAAAAAAAAAAAAAAAGAAATTATATTACAAATAACAAAATGACTATTGAAATTGATGACTTAAAGAAGATGGATTCGCTATCATATATTCTTGGGCCTAAATGTAAAAAGTTGAGAGTGACCTCAAGTGAGAGCTTATATATTATTAAAAATGATAAATAAATAAATAAAAAAAAAAAACAATAAAACCATCTCTGAAAATTCTGCAGATTTTGAACATCAGAGAGCAGAGTTATAAGAGATTTAGTAAGTGAGGTTATTTATGCAAGAAATTAACATTTTTGGACTGTCATTTCTGTTTTTTTTTAATAGAAAGTAGTTATTTTTATTTTAAAGATTTATAATGTACTCAGAGATAATGTAAGAAAACTTACAAATTGATTTTAAGGATATCCAATACAAATTTGTTATGTTACAAAAAACTCTTTAAATAATTATTATATTTTATTTTCCTTCAATAATAATTAGAATATCGTCTAAGAAGTGCGCAGGGGAAATTATATTACCTTGGTACCTAGCCCAACTACGGTACCATATAATTGACATTATGTGTGCGCAGCAGCCTACAGTTCGTTTACCTACAATGCAGTTACAATAATATCTGAGGATTGCTTCTCTACCTCATGGAGAGTTGTCGACTAAGATGTATACAAAATACCCATTAACATCCATGCAGAATTAGAAGCCGACAACTCTCGAAGCAGGCTGCTGCTGACCACCACATTACTATAATGAAGCCTTCATTACCTCTTAGATGCTCACCGTAGTATGAACGTACCTGCTTTATCAGATATGTCCCTAAATATATTAGAATTAATTCACTTTCTGTAAGTTGGGGAAAATCATTTAAGTTATCATTGTGAACCGTAATTGCAATAACTGATTGACTGAAAGTCACAGCACAGATTAATACGACTTATACAGTTGATAAACACGAGAATTATTTAATCGAGAGCAGTCCGACTGGGGTAGTACCTCCGCCCTACAGAATACCGCGGTTATAATAACTTCGTGTTGTGTTCCCAGCGGTGAGTAGGGTAGCCAGAGCTCACTGGAGAATTTGTGACGTCAGTGGGAAGACTAAAGGCTTGTCCTGCTTTGTCTTCTGCTGATGGCACAGAAACTCTGTACTTACAGGGTTGGCAGCGCGACTGTGACTCCTCTGGTGTCTCAGACGTCCATAGGTCACGGTAACCACTTTCCATCAGGTGGGCCGTGTGCTTGTCTACCAACTAAGTGGTGTAAAAAAAAAAACCATAAAGAAAATCGATTCACAATTTATTATAATTCCACTGTTATTATATTATTTTTAAATGTGTATTATTGTTATTATTATGTTTTGTTCACTTTGACTGAAATAATACTACGATGAAAGTGTTTTTATTGACAATATTGTTTGAATCGAACATAGTAATCGATATTGAATCATATTCGGTGGAAACTTAGTTTTAAGATATTTCGTCTTCCTGATGTTCAATATTGCTGTTTTTTTTTTAAATTTTGAAATAACAAAATATACAGCTTTTTTTAAGTCATATCTCAACTCATTACAATATGGCCCAGAAATCCCCGTACCCTTTATAATTAATTATAGACGCAAATTGTAATTTGAATGATAGTAGAATAAATGGCTTTTTTATTTTTACCCTTAATTTGGCAGAGGTTTGAAGTATAATATATTGAGCAAATTTTTTTATGTCTGTGTTTCTAGTGTTCTAAAGTTTCTTGTGTAAAAAATAAAATAAAAAATCTAATGCCTTCAGGTTTTCAGAAAATCAATGTTCACCACAGAGGACGTTGCGAAATATGTAGAGAACTACTATGTAATTTTAATGTTCACTGTGATAGACGTAGTCAAACTGGGTACAAATAAAATAGCAATATTGTTTTTTTAGTATTTTTATTTATGTAGAAAATTAGAAAAACGTTACCATATTCATATGTAATACGCATTACTAATACTAAGAACAAGTGAGTTATCAATATGTGTAACAACAAATTCCACCAAGTGCCATCAATCTACAGTATTATTAGTAATACTAAGAATCCCATTTTTTATGTAAAAGCTCAAAAAACAGTTACGGGGATTTTGTCCCGTGACGAAACATATTAATAAACTCATTTTAAATTTTTTTGACAATATTTGCACCGTATCATGTCCTCTTTTGTGCTTGGAAAATGTCCAATAATGTCATAACGTATGGAACTTATAGGTCTTGGCAATTTTATAGATTTTATCGAAGAATTTTCACCCTTATTATTGTCCATGTTAACCGATCTATTCTTTTTAGTTAAGCTGAGATAAAGGTCATGTCGAAATATCTTTAGGTATTTTTATTTCTGGTCCTTCGTTCTTTCTCTTCTTCTTCGTCCTTATTTTTTTTTGTATAAAATCCAAGCATTGTTTATATCCAACAATTGACAAAATATACCTATGTACCATCTTCTAGATTTGAAAGGGATTTTATACAATGATATTAGCATATCACCCAGGTCTTCACCTCCCATATGTTTATTGTATTCTCGAACTATTTGAAGACAATCAACATCTACCTATTTAATTTTGCTACCTTACAGTATCTTTTTATTTTATGTAGAGGTGTGAACCCAGTAAATGAACTTATGAGATTGACAGGCTTATTGTCATTCCAGCGTACGACAGACAATTTGGTTTTTCACAAACAACCTGTGCATAACTTCCTCTCTTTTTTTTCGCATTGCTATTTCGTTTGGCAAAATAGACCCAGCACCTCTAGTTCTATTGTTACGGATTGTGCGTAAGCCAAACACTCCATATCTTTTTTTTAAATATAAAACAATTCTGGAGGAGAAAAAGTTGTCACAGAATATGGTGGCTGGTTTCCTCTGTATTGACTGACAGAGGGCTAAAACTATTTGTGCTCCAAATCATAATCTCTCTTAATATGCGATTCAACTCCATTAATCAATTTATCAGGCACTTTTTTATGTTTCTAGGCAAAACTATCTGAACTAAACACCTCAACAAAGTCTAGGGAACAAGATGACCCCAATTTCTTTTTTCGTGTTAATCTTGTTTTGCAAATAACTGGCAGCAAATAAATAAAAAAAGAATAAAGTAGATTACAGATGTGTTCGAAATTTATAAATAAATTTAAATAAGTAATGATTTTCAAATACTGAGGGAAAACTTTTAAAAGTGGTTGATTGTGCAGTTTCTCTGAGGCAAAATAAAAATTATTTTCTTTGATTGTAAATAACGTTTATTATCAATAATACGTCTTTTACGTATGGTTTGTGCATTTTTGTGACTGTAGTCATCATGTCACGTCGTCATTTAAGTCGCGAAGAGATGTTAAGGGCTGTTGGTATGCTGCAAGCTGGACGAACTCAACGCGACGTAGCGGATGCTGTCAACACCCAACCAAGCGTAATTTGCAGATTATGGGCACGATACAGGTCTACAGGGGATGTTGCCGAACGTCACAGGGGACGAAATAGGGTCACTACCACGCGACAAGATCGTTTCTTGCAAAATTCCGCAAGGCGGCAACCCACGATTACTGCTCGTCAATTGGTCGCAGGCCTCCAGTCTCAGCATCAAGTGGTTATTAGCGATCAAACTGTCAGGAGAAGACTACACGAAGCCAATCTTCATGCTCGCAGACCGCTTAGGGTTCCAGCTCTTCGACGTGCAAATCGAGATCGTCGCTTATTGTGGGCTAACGCACATTTACAGTGGACCAACCATCAATGGGCACTGGTTCTGTTTTCCGACGAATCTCGCTTCGGTTTTCATCCTGATTCGAGAAGAGTACGTATATGGCGAGTTCCTGGACGTCGGAGTCTTCTCCAGAATCAGCAAGAAGTTCATCCTTACCAAGGTGGAACAATCATGGTATGGGCTGGAATTCGCCTTGGTGGAAGGACCGACCTCGTTTGGATACGGGGCAATTTGAATGCAAACCAATACATTCAGGAGGTTATACACCCCATGGTAATCACTCATCGACAGCAGTTCAGTCAAGATTTTATGTTCATGCAAGATAATGCACGGTCACACACTGCGAGGGTAGTGGTCAATGCGTTAAGCGAGCACAATATTACGACGTTGGAATGGCCTGCTCAGTCTGCCGACCTTGATCCCATAGAGCATGCCTGGGATTTGCTTGGGAGAAGAGCTTTCAGTGATTCTTTGGAAAATCTGAACACTGAAGAACAACTTTTTTTACACCTTCGCAGTGTATGGAGCCATATTCCACAGACGATGATTGACAATCTCATACTAAGTATGCCACGCCGTTGTCGAGCTGTTACTAATGCTTTAGGAGATCCTACAGATTATTAAAAACGTTTAAAGTACGGTTAATTACTGTATTTCTTACTACCTCGTTATTTTTGTGCCTAATCATAGAAGGTTGTAAAACTCAATATTGGCACTATTCAATTCAATCTCAAAAAAAAAAATGATATGAGAATGTTTTTATTAAAATTAAAATTAAAAACGGTATAAAAATACCCTTCTATTGGTATAAAACACTCACTATTACAAGAAAGGGTTTTTAAATAAAAACTAGAAATGTCCTTGTTCCCTAGACTTTGTTGATGTGTGTCTTTGGATAAGAAGCGTTTTTCATACAATAATCTAGATGTCTCTTTATCTCAAAGAAGTATGCGATATCTTTTCAAAATAGTGTCCATTTACATCAATATATCGCTGCATCCGATAGAACCACTGAGAAAAGCACTTTGCCCACTCGTCCTTAGGGGTCTCTTCGACGGCGTTTTAAAACGCAGCCACTGCTTATTCGTTTTTCGTTTATTGTCGGAAATAAATAAAAATCGCAAGGTGCGAGGTAGGGCTATAGGGCGGATGACCCAGTAATTCCACGTCTGACATCGTCAAGTAGTCGATCGTTTAATTGGCGGTGTGCGACGAGACGTGGCGATCTTGTTTCAGTTTTTTTTCCTATGTTTTCTTAATTATATATACTCTCCAACTCTCACCAGTGATTGCCGAAGGAAGACGTTCCTTTTTACGCCTTTTTTTGTTTCTGATTCTGGCCAAAATAAAGTCCGTTTAAATAGTAATGGACTATTTGCCTACAAAACATTTTGTGACTTTGAAGGCATTGGCTTGGATATAGTGTCATTAAACTCAAAATTCTGAACTTAATTAGGAGTAGTATACATTACCAAGCAGGCAATGTCTTTAGATATCGTTTTTGTTGATTCTGTAACAGATTCAATAGTTTCCTGTATTATATTTTGGAAGTTGGAGGTCAAGGATTTCGATGTTGTGTCATTTATTGCAGAAGTTTGAACTTTGTTCAGAGTAGTATGCATAGTCCCCTCGGTAAAATTTTCCGAAATCATTTTCGATAATTCTAGAATGGATTCAGCTCTTCTGATGTTCTCTTCTTGTTAATCTGGATTGCTACCACCGGTAGCAATCATGTCTGTGCAAACTTGTGACGTACTCGGTCTGCAGTGCCATTCTGCATATTGTTTGTGGCCTACACTTCTGGTGGTTTTTCAGAGATGTGGTGAGGGACGTCTAATATGTGTTCAGGTAAACTAGAGTTAAAGTGTCAGCCACGGATGCCTCAGGAGTTACCACCAGGTAATAGCTCGGATCCATTTACATGTTCAGGTTCGGAAGAGTGAGAAACTTGTATTGATGGCTCTGTGGTAGTTGCGCCAACTCTCAGAGGTACGGTTTCATTTAAATAGCGTTTTCAGCCAAATAGTATGTAACGACAGATCTTCATTTGGAAGCAGGATCTCAACGTTGGTTTTGTGTACATAGTATAGTACAGCCTGGTGAATAAATTTAATTTCTCATTTGTATTTTTTTTTATACAACTTAGGTGGCAGGCAAGCACCCGGCCCACATGATGGAAAGTGGTTACCATGACCTATGAACGTGTGTAACACCAGTGGAGTCACATCCGTGCTGCAACCCTGTAAGAACAGAGATTTTGTACCGTCAGTGTAGAGGACAAAGCAGGACAAGCGTTTGGCCATCCCACTGACAGCACAAAAACTCTCCAGTGAGCTCTGGCTACCCTACTCACCGCCGGAAACACAACATGAAGTTATTATAACCGCGGTATTCTGTAGGGCGGAGGTACTTCCCCAGTCGGACTGCTCAATTGGGCGGAAATACCGCCGTGTCCTACCTCCTCTTCGTATTTCTGATTCCAAAGTATTCATAAAATGTTTGTATGTTTTCACAGATGTAATTATGACTTATATAGTCATGATATTTATTTTTGACATTCTTTTCTGTATTATAAAGAATATTTAAAATCTTTGGTCACAGCTCGCAGTTTATTGCACATATTTCGCAGCAAGTAGTTTCTATATTCTATTTTTTCGAACTGTTATTTCGCACCTATGCAGAAATACTGTGATATCTTGAAATTAGCGATTTTACAGGAGACTAATTTATAACTTTAGAATTACAATAACTTTTCAAATATTGAAGTTAGCGCTTAGGTGTGTATGAAAGTTATGTTTTTCAACTATTGAACTGGTGTTATATAAAGATTTTTTATATTATAAACAAAACGAACAGCTTGAAATTACGTTTTGAAAAAAAAAATGGAATATTTGTCACGTTGTTTGTGATAAAAGGACCACATTAATGAGTGTTATCTTGTGATGTAACGTTGAAGATGATGATGTTTTTAGTATCTTACCGAGTTATATTAATAAAACACGTTATAAATGTAAGAAATGTTTTTAATAAAGTATGTTTTTTTTTTCGAAAACAGTCTTCCAAATTAGTTTTAGGTAAAGGCCGTACTCCTAGCCTCAAGTAATAATATTAAACTAACGAAATCAACTTCTAATATATTATTATCATTAGTAATAACAACAATAGCATTTTCTCTTAATATGTACTAACTAACATAATAGTAATTGAACTTATTTTTAACAGTCTTTTTCAGGAACATTATTTATGTTAAACAGTTTTGAGCATAAATAATTAAAGGTACAAATATCATACTCGTAGTCACTAAAACACAATTCTTTGACGTGCATCGGTTCTGATTTTTTTCGAGCTGCTTTAATGGCTCCTATAAAACCTTCTGGGGTGTATTTGGAACCAGATCTTAATTGTCTAGTTACCTCTCGTTCGATTTGAGAGTGAGCAGAGTCACCCTCATTTTGGGTATGTCCTTTTATGAGGAATTTGTGGGTGACTGATCTAATATTCGGTAAATTCTGCACAGCATAATGGTACATGGTAAACATAAACTTGTTTTTTTGTACGTCAATTTCTTGTTCGGAATCGTTTGAAATCTTATAAATATAATCATATACGCATGTACCAATTTCATTTACACCTCTTTTTGCTTGCGTCTCGTCCCAAACGTAGCATTCAACTTTGTTACTTTTGAGGTCATAAATAGTCAAATTCAAAACGTTCAGTTTTGATTTGTAGTAGAATACAGAAGTATTTCCTTTGGGGCATTGAAATACAGCTTGTAAGTCAAACACAGCTACGAAAAGATTCTCATCGCTTTTATCTTTTGCTTTCTCCATTCTAGATAATTTCTTTTCATTTTGGTGGGCTTGGTACATTTCTTTTTGTATTTCCTTCTCAGCATCAGTCTTATTATTGTATGACTCACAAAATTCGCACATATCTTTCTTGGGAATGAAGAAGGAAATATTGTATTCCTGTGTAAATATTCTATAAAACATAACGTAGTTGGCAAAACTAACATTTCGAGCTTTGCATTGTTCAACATAATCCCTGTGAAGGTCAGTGATCGTTTTGCTCCCGTCAATATAATGACGTCTCGATTGGTTCCTTAAATAGTGGGATTCAATTTTAGGTATGCTTTCAATAAAATCTTTGACTCCACGTTTAATAGCTTCTTCGACACGATGATGTTTTCCGTGGGATCCACGAAAATCTTTCATTGAAGAAATGTTGGTGCTTTGATTTATTTTCTTCAGTGCCGTTTCAATAGGGCGATTGTTGATACTGAGCATATTTTTATAAAAAGTTTTACAGACTCTAATTTTTATTCCAGAAATTATAAAAAAGTAGGCGTTGTTATTTTCCCGTTTGGTGCTGGTATCCCCTCATCATTAACTCTGACATAGCGCGTTTTTGGTTTTACCTTCTCAACTGAATTAGCAATGAATGCCCATTGTTTTTCGATGTGGCCCAAATCCCAATAGTCTTTCAGAAGTTGCAGACGCTGTTCTTCTGTTATATTTGAAGGACATTTAAATGTACACTTTTCATTACAAGGCGGTTTCAGTGTCCGTTGAGGATTTATCTTTTTAGTCTTCAACGACTGATATTCTTTTCCATTGTTTCTTAACTCTCTTGCGACGTTTTTCTTCTATTTATTTTCTTGTCTGCATCTTTTCCTCCCCTTTCTTTGTTGGGCTAGTTATATTCGGATCGGTTTCTGCTTCTTTAATGTCCTCTACCCTACCTATAACAATCTCTGGTTCTGGTTCCGTATTCTCAGATTGAGAAATTAAAATATTGTTCTGCATTAACTCAACTGAGGATTCTATTATAATTGCGTCGCTTTCCATACTACTGGACACATCTATTTGGTGATTACTATCCAATGTATTTATTTGAGAAGCCAAAACATCGCGAAATTCAGTAGGCGAAAACCTTCGTTTTCGTTTTTCGTTTATTATTTCATAATTAGGGTCTTTAATGGAATCATCGCTATCTGAAATAAATAATTGGCATCGTTAAGTTTTGAACGAGAGATAATTGGCAAAATGATATTCAAAGAAAATATTATATCAAGGCATATTACCTTCTCCTGAGGATGAAGATGTACTACTGGAAGAGCTGCTGGAGGTGGAAGAACTACTAGAAGAAGTCGACCTTGAAGATACTGTTCGCTTTCGAGAGATAAATGAACTAGAGCCTGGAGTAACTGAAAAACGTACAATACAATGAAAAACTTCTAATATTGACCATAATTTGTCAAAACAAAACCATTCAAAGATACTTACCATTATCATTTGTTTCCATGGTATTCGATTCTTTATTTATTTCCTTAATAACATTCATAGCGAGGTCATTTTGCGCTTCACATGGTTGAATGGTATGTTCAGAAGACTGGTTATATTGTATTTTATCTATTGAAGGCTCATTTACAGAGTTTTCACTCATCGCCAGTTCTAAAATTTGCTTAGATCGTGACCCCATCTACAAAAAGGATAAACATATTAAAATCTGCTTAACGTATAAAACGTGACAAACCGAAGTCTGGGCCCCAAATTGGCGGGCACAGCCAACGCTCTGGCGCGGCTACTGCCCAACCTGAGGGGCCCGGAGGACTCCTGCAGGAGACTCTACGCGGGTGTCGTGCGGTCCATGGCCCTGTACGGGTGTCCCGTGTGGGCGGACACCCTGAGTGATCGGCACATGCTTCTGCTGCAGCGTCCGCAGCGGAAGTTGGCGTGCCGCATCATAAGGGGGTACCGCACGATATCATTCAACGCGGCGAGTCTCCTCGCCGGATCGCCACCATGGATCCTGGAAGCGAGATGCCTTTCGGCGCTATACCGGTTCCGAAGGGCGGCGCGGGAGCGGGGTCACGATCCCGAGCCCGAAGAAATTCGGGCCGTGAGATCCCGGCTCCACAGGGAAATGGTGGCGGAATGGGAGATGCGACTTGGGCAACCAGGCGCAGGGCACGCCGTAGTAACGGCGGTAAGACCCATCATGGGGGAGTGGCTAGAGAGGCCACACGGCAGCCTCTCGTACCGTCTGACGCAGATGATCACCGAGCACGGATGCTTCGGAAAGTATCTGCGTCGGATGCACAAAGAGCCAACGTCCGAGTGCCATCACTGCGACGCGAGCGAGGACTCAGGTCCGCACACGCTCACCGAGTGTCCGGCGTGGGAGACGCCGAGGCGGGAGCTTGTGGCGGCCCTGGGAGTGAGGGTTCTCACGCTCTCCACCTTGCTCGCGGCGATGGTTCGCTGCGCGGATGCGTGGGCGGCCGGCGCCTCCTTCTGCGAGCAAGTAATGCTCGTGAAGGAGGAGGCGGGGCGAGAGCGGCAGCGGGAGCGACGAAGGATCGCAAGACAAGCTGCCCGCGTACGAAGGCAACTCGGGCGTCGGAGGTCGATGAACGACCTCCGCCCCCCATGAGCGCCGGCCTGGGGGTGACAGGTGAAGCCGCCTGTCACCCTGGCAGAAGCAGGCCGCGGCGGTGGCGCGCGTGGCGCGCCTCCCCGTTTCCGGGGACGAGTTGGGGACTCTGTAGTCCCCACACCCGAGAAGAGGGCCAGATCGTGAGAGATGGCCCTGGGTCGGCCGGGGTGCGAGGGATATGCCTGTCAACCTCACCTTCGGCAACCAAAACGACCCACAGGCGGCGTGCGTTTTAGTCGGTTCGTGTCCGACATAACCTCCTCCACCGGCTCCGGTGGGGAGGTATCCGTGGGGATTTTGCGCACGTAAAAAAAAAAAAAAAACGTGACAAACCGAAACTATTTCTGTATGAATATCTGTGGATGAGTATCTTAATGATATCAATGCGTGGTCAACATAAGTCTCTTGCTTGCTCGCACAAAATAAATTGTAAACTAAAGCAAATTTAAAAAAAAAAGAAAAATAATCTAGTTCTAATATAGTTCGCTGAGTTTCTTGCTGGTATCTTCTCAGTAGAACTAACCTACCGAACCAGCGAAAGAATCATTTTCCAATGGTTTATTTGTACATTATTTAATATTTTAATATTATTTCTTGACATACTCAATTGTATAATTTTGACGTTCATATGTGCTCTTTGTGTGCCTAAACTGAACAAATGAAATTGATTCTTTGATTCTTTGAATAGAAATAATTACTAAAATAACGAATCATCGCAATAATAATTCGAACTAAAACAAATTATGTATAAAAAGTATATCATCTTCAACGTTACAAATTAAGATAACACTGCAAAAAACAACTATTTTACGAAAACAATATGACATCAGGAACGGAACACATCAAAAATATATTTTTTTCTTCTTCTATAATACGTTTTAACGACTTGTCACATTTTTTGAACAGACGTGGTGGTATAGTCGTGATGTCACGTTCTTTTTGAAAAACAGGAGCACTTCACTTTATAAAAAACAGGGGCCTAACCACAACCTCTTAAAGCAGTATTATTTCAGTCTTATTTCGTGTTTTGGTACCACGACGTCTTAAAACAGTATTACAATAATGTCGTTTAAACCTAGCAGTTTTGTGACGTCATTCATAGGTTTTGTTAATTTTGTTCATTCAGCGTCAAATATGACATTCTTTAAAAAGTCACCCGTTATACATATACACAATAATATTGAATAAATAATATTATACTTAACGCCAATTCACGTAATCCGCATCGTATGGAGTTACGAGAGGAATGCGACTCCTTCCATTTCACGATGCTGGTTCATTAAGCAAAACAGACTCCCACAGAGTGATGAATAGAGGCCACTCTGCTGAAAAGCCCTAGAAAATTTACAGAGTTCTTCGTAAAGACTAAGATAAGCCCTGTGGGTAAGCCCATATTTACCTTGAATTAAGTACCTACACACTTAAGCATTGTAATGTGTGATTAATCACTATTGTTATTGTAAATATATAATGTACCTACTCATACTTATACATGGTTATTTTTTCTAGGTGTTGATTGTATTACCATTTTATTTACCATTTTGATTCGAAGATAACAATATGATTAGCGAAGTCGAATATACGGATCTAATTAGTGAAGTCGGATACATTCAGAGTCACAGGACAAACCGAGGGAACAACCACGGAACAAGAACAATAATAAGAGTTCAGCGGTTGGTGAAAAGGCTGCATTATGACCCAGACCACACTAATTTAAATATTTTACAAATATAATTGTTTTTTATTGTATTTAAAATAACAAGTTCTTATAAATTAATAACGTAAGTACAAACTGTGTATGATTTGAAACTATGGGGACAATATCATTATCTAACGACCGCTGTGGTTCGGCCGCGGTTTCGATTACCGCTCATGGCAAATATCTATTAGGCTTATTTAATTAGTATTCGAGCTATTATATCGATGATCTATAAGAGCTCTACCTCATTAAGATACCATGGCGATGTCGCCAGCTACGTCTCATGCGCCGGCACTTGGCGACGACGGTACGGTAACGCCGCCGCCGCCGCAAAGTTGGAAGCGTGGCAACGTACTACAGCTCTCTACGTGACTTCTGGATACTCTGGTGGCCTGGCGACTTTACCAGTGTAACCACTATAATGTACACGTGTGAACTGCTCCTCGCTCACTCAGCCACCAGTCAGCTACCATTACTTAACGACGTAGACGAAGAAGTATCTCGATGCCTAAGATCAAGACGTAAACGAACTAAATGTCCAGACGCCATGATCACTCGAATTGACGGCCTTCGGAGGCTGGGCATTGTACAGGGAGTAACTAGGCCTGCGCCTGGTGACGTCACCATGGTGTCTTAATGAGGTAGGGCTAAGCCAATCCAAAAGACAAAGTCAATGAAGTCTCAAGCATGCATGGTCTCAAAGTGAGTAGGTGATGTGACAGAGACGTAGTGCGCATGTCTATTTTAACGTCATCGACATGATTTCGGTTCCCATAGCAACAATCTTTTTAAAATAACAATTTACCAAACTAGCTGCTTCACTCTGGTGCAAATATAGACATCCTATATAGAAATCCTGTTGATGGTTTTATGTCGGACGTGTGTCGGTGTGATGTGATTATAAATGCCCAGACAATTAAAAACATCAAATTACTAATGGCGTTATATTTTGTAAGGTTTAGTTAATAAAGTATAAGAAAAAAAATTACAGTGGAAAATAAAATGTTACATAAGTATACACCTAACATTCACAATTGTACATATTAATGTCAGAAAATATTGAATATTAATCGAATTTTGTCACAAAGGTTCAACACAACACTCCTCCTCGCGGTCATGTCGAGGTCCTGGTACTCCTTTCGTTAACTCATCGGCCAAGATATACGCACACTAATAATTCCACTTTGTAAATGCTCTTTCAAAAAATGAATTTAAGGGCGATGTTTCGATTGATACTTTATGATAGCATTTTCCCATAGCTTCAATACTGCTTGGTTGTCATTGAATATCATTATTTTATCTTGTTTCACTGCTGTGTTATGTTTTTCATCAGTAGCCTCAGATGGAGAGCTTCATTCACAAATTCTGATGGCGATATACCTATATATTCTGCTTCAGCAGTAAATGGCAGTTGCTCCTTGCTTCTTGGATTCCCAGCTTACAAACATTCTCTGCTACCATTTGTTATAAATGCTCACAACATAAACATAGTAAATTACCTACTAACTAATAGCTTTATTTTTGCGCTGGAAAATAAAATATTACATTGATTTTTATAGGTCCACGAATTAAAATTATTTTGTCCATCTGACAGCTATTTTTACTTTTTTTAATACCTTGGTTTTTAAATAAATATTCAGCCAGTTATTTAAAAAAGGTAAGTATTTCCTTAGAACGCTTAACAAATTACTTAAAAGTTGATCCATTTACTGTGAAAAAGAGATGGTGCTATACAGTACGTATAGCGGTGTCTCTTTTCCTTGTTTGCAGGCTCAATAATAACCTTACTCAAATTGGTACCATGAGCGTATAACAAAGTTTTGTTTGATTTCTGCCTATTGACAGAAGTGAATGAACTATTTATAATAGTTGTCTATTCCCTGCTTCACATTAGAGTTGTGCTGCGGAGACAACAATGTCAGAGCTCCTCCGTAGGTTTTTGCGAAAACCCGGTTTTTATTTTTCAAATCTTCCGGCAATTCAACTCAAGTATTTTTCTTTCTTTCATACAATGCAATTATATTTTTTTGTATATAAATACACTATTATAAGTAGGTACATTTAAATGTACAATAATACATTTTAATCGCCTAAATCCTCGGAGTGTTAGGCAGCGGAGTATCAATACCCACATGTCACCAATCATTATATTCGGTTTCACGTAATAAGGGATAACTCTATTACCGTATTCCGGGCATTAAGTGGGTAATAAGTTGATTGTGTTGGTGTAATAATCATTAAACAAGAATAAATTAAACATTTCATATATAGTTTTGTTTGAATATTTGGACGTTTTACATATTTTAATAAGATTATTATGATAATAATTAAATAGTAGCACTGTGTCTTTATTGGTAGATTTAATGTACTCGGATGAATATTTGAAAAAAAATATTTTTTAGACTTTTAAATATAAGTTCGACATAACCGGAGTATCCACGGAGCGAAGATAATTTAAAACCGGGGGAAATCACCGGATACTGAAATCTTCTCTGTAGTTAAGCCCTATACCTAATGTCAGTAATTTCTTTTTAAAAGACCATGGAGATTTTTTTTCAAAAAAGGATTTTAGATAATAAGTTCTTACTTTGAAGTAAAATACTCGTATTTTCTAGGTACTTTATTTTTAAATTTGTTTGTTAAATATTGAATAAATTTCTATGAGTTCTACTATGAAATTTATACCTGCATTTATAGGCGTATCTCGAGGGGCGAGTACCTAATCTCACTGGGCGACAAGTCCGCAGTTACGGTGAGTAGTGTAAGCGCGTAGGTTGTCGCTACGAGCAAGTAATGCTCGAGAAGAAGATGGTGGAGGCGGTCCGGGAGAAAGTTAAGACAATTTAAATTCCGTTTGTCGAGCCCGCTAAATGGGTGTGGTCCGGCAGAGGCGACTCATGCGTTGGAGATAGCTCAGTGAGTTTTGTATTTAATTAAGTAATAAAAAAAAAAATTATACTTAACCTTACAATATTTCGCAATACCTTGACTACTTTTATTCTGAGTTGCATTCTTACGCTCGACTACTTGTTCGTTAGTGCAATTACTATCCGATTGCCTAACTTCCTGTTCGCAAGTAAGTAAATAAACGGATTTTAAACGATCGACGGAAACGAACGACTTTCTATCAGGAAACTGTATAAAATATCCTTTATCGTACCTTTTAATTACTGAATAGGGTCCATCGAAAGGCGGTTGCAGAGACTTCCTAACACAATCGTTACGAATAAAAACTTTTTGACACGTTTTCAAATCAGGATGTACAAACACAGGTCTTAAATCATCAATAGTGTGTCTCAATTATTTAACGAAGTGTTCGCAGTTGCTGAAAGATTGATCACTTACCTCGAAATATTCACTATGGAGTCTAAGCGTCCTGCAAAACGTTAGCTCGGCAGCGCTCACTCCTGTGTCGCTTCTAGGGGCCGCACGTAAACCTAGCATGACAGTATACATCTCATCTATCCACGCTTTAGAATTACCTAAACGAGCCATAAACGAAGACTTAAAATTGAGCTATGTTAAGCAATACCATGTCAACTCCACAAACTGTAACTTTGAGAAATAATAAGTTGAAGATGATTTATATTTATAAAATTATTGATAGTTAATTTGCCTAGTTTTCAAAATGAATTAGAATTGTTACATGACCGACTATTACTATAACTTTATGAAATAATATTATCATATGAGGGAAATTAAAAATCCATTTGAAATTATATAAATTGTATATTGCAAAATAATTATAACCACTTTCTGCATATTGCAAAAACCTTATAAGATCAAATCACTTATTGCCAAAATCATTCAACAGATTTGTTTAATGCAACAATCTTTCATTTAATATGACAGCTTGTTACAAATTGAAAAATAACACAAAATAGTTTTATCCAAATAACAAAATGGCCAATTATCATCAATAGAAAAAGCTATAGAATAAAATTAACAAAATAAACGAATATCGAAACAAAAAATCAGTCTGCTTCATCTTCAAAAAGGTTTTCAATATCTTCAATGTGATAACCTTCCACGTCTTCTTCAACAGAAGTACTTGGAGCAGTCTTAGGGAAATCGTAAAATGGTTTTGTATCCGTAGGTATAAGTTAAATCAACTCCTTTAGATCTTTTATCTTTTCTTTACTCAAAGCCTTTCCATGTGGCCAACATTCAGGCAAATTTAGTTTTTTGAAGGAAGGTTCACGACCTTTCCCGGCTTTTTCAATATTTACTACTTGAGCATCTTCTTAATCAATATTATTTTTAATATATAAGGATAGTCCTTTTCCATCACAATTTTGTGCACATTAAGCCAATTTGATCTTCGCATTATCAACTTTTCGATTGGTTATAGCTTTCTCTAATGGCTGTACAGACATCACATCCGAAAACAACATCCGTAAAACTTCAAATTTCCTGTGCTTCTTCGATTTTGTAATACTTTCTTCATAGTCGTTTAGTGTGTAGTGTCTTTGTTGTATTTTTAATTGAGTTTCTATAACACCAAAATTGGCATCATTGGGTAAAAAACTGTGTCCTGATAGAAGAAATCTAAGTGTAATCGTCTTAAGTGAAGTGTGATGTTGCATTGTGTGAATCAACATGAGTACTAACTTTATACTACGGTTTTGACCTCCGCAGGAATCGGACCATAAAGATCAAATCTGTTATAGGAAATTGTATGTTGTTCAAAATGTATTTACGCAAACACGACCTCACATCTTGCGTACCTTTTCCAGCTTCATTTTCGAGCCATAAGTTAAAAAGAGCTCGTTGGTTACTACCGATGTAAATTCCAAGATTATATAAATTTAACTGACGTTTATAATATACTATATTAGACGGGATTTTTGGAAGTGGGTGTGTCTTATGTATATCAAAAGTAAGAGTTTCTATAGAATCACACTCCGAAGCTAATTTTAAATCTGAATTCATTTTATCTCTTAGTGCTGATGCTTAATTCAAATGTTCATTACGCATTTATTTGGATTCTTCAGCATGTGCACCTGACAGAGATTTTATAGTGGTGGCAAAACCGTCACAAGTTTTACAAGTGTCACTTGTGGGAGGCTCAAATTTCTGTTCTTTGTGTGAAACACATTAAGTCTTGTAAATTTTTTTTCAGTTTGTAATCGGTTTTTGCAAAATTGTTGACGTAAAGTCATAAAAACTGCACAAACACAGACCATTTTGTTCTGGTGTGTATGGACAAGTCTTCTGGTGTACAATTCCAGCAAATTCCAAAAATTTATCAAATTCTTTATTGCAAAATTCCTTACCATTGTCTGTCCTTAATACTTTGAGCTTTTTACCTGTCTGATTTTCCACTAATGTCTTGAATGCATTAAACTGTGAGAATACTTCATCTTTTGTCTTCAAGAAATATACAAAAGCCATCCGACTGAAGTCATCTACAAATAACAGGAAACCCTAAAGCCTTTGCAGATGCGTAGAGATGTTGCTTCCTTGGCTATATTTTACTATCTCTACCATGGTGAGTCTCTACTGACTACTCCCACAATCTCCTTTCTTACATAGGACAACACGTGCAGGCCTTAGATGTCACCCTCACAATGTGCAGAATATACGAGCAAGAACCAAGCGGTTCGGATACTTTTTTCTTTGCCGCACTACCGAGACCTGTAATTCATTACCAGCACACGTGTTTCCTTCTTCCTACAGTCCCAGGGCGTGAAAAAGCTGCTGATGAGGCCGCCAAGCTGAGTGCCACCATTGTAGCACTTAGTGTCTGTAATGGTGACCCTCTTTCCTGAGACTTTGCCTTTAGCTTACCATCAGGCGGGGTGAGGTCAAGCTGGCGTGTCCTATATAAAAAAAAACATACATACATACAAATGATCACGCCCTTTTCCCCGGAGGGTTAGGCTGAGGTGAATTAACACCCACATTTCACCAATCACTAAATTCGGTCCTACGTATTATGGGGTGAGCCTATTACCGTCTTCTGGGCAATATTGTTGACTCAAGCCATTGATCAGAGGCAGAATCTGGGCTGTATATAGATACTTATAGTGGTAGTGTCAAATTGTTTTAAATTGATAAGACTTTGTGGTGGGGTATATATTTATTAGAAACTCAATCAAAATTATTACATTGGTTGTTATATGAATAAGTAAATGATTAAAGTTAATATATTGCCATTTTATAGGCATTAGTATGCTAACATTGGGTAAAGTGTATGTCCAAGATGAGACTTTGCTTCAGCCGTGACAAGTTCCTTAAATGAGGAATGTTCTGCCCTTACTGAGCTACAAGAATACGTCTTGAACATTCGAGATTCTCCAATAAAACGGAGTAATGTATGTTGGGACAATAATGGATTCTTTGACAAAATTCTGACTAACTTAAAATTAGGTTGATTAACATTAGTATATTAGATACTACTTGATATTTAAATATAATTAGATTATGAGTATATGTATTTATTTGAATTAATTAATCGAAAACCTACTTTTTTTGTATTTTTTTTTTAGATTAGCTTTGGAGATAGTGAATATCTGAATAAGACTTGTATCTGATCACTCGCTTACGTGGGGAACGCTGTTCTCCTAGTGAGCTACAAGAACACGTCTTGGATATTCGAAGCAGCTTCTGTGTTAGGGTCTTGGTCAGTATTGGGCATGTCTTAACTTTCCTTTGGATTTTAATCAGCGTCCTTTTTTTCCTTTTCGTTCAGATTCTCCTTAGCCTCTTTCTCAATTTCTTCCATAAACAATTGCTCAATGAGGTACCAGCATGCCTGAATTGTTTCAGAAACTCTCTTAGTAAGCTTATTTTTGGTAGAAAGTGTACTGTTCTCAATATTCCACGACTCATATTCGTCCACCGGTATCAGAGCGTCAAAGTGTCCATTATTAAAATCACCACTAAATCCAATTCTCCTAGCACTGTTTAAAGGTGATCCAAAAGTCCCGATATGCTTACCATCTGCGATATTAAACAATAGGAACTTGTAAAAGTATAAATTTCCAGCTGCCTTGAGCTCACAAATTGACCCATAAGTATTGGGATTACTCATATCAGCTGCATATTGTAGGGACGAGGTGTAAGGCATCGAATGCTCATTTTCTGCGTAAATTCGATATTTCTCCCAGTTCAGAACCACGTGTTTCACCAGTTTACGACGAATCTCAGGGCCCACTGTGATATCGTGGGACATTAGGAAGCCCAATGTCGAGAATAGACAACCTCCATCGCCAGGCACTCTTACACGTCTGCATGTAGTAATAATTCCGTCGACTTCGACGGTTATTATTTTCTTCCTTATTTCCAAAATACGTTTGTAAACTAATGCAAATAAATTATACAGCTTAATGAATGCCATTTTCAGACCCATTTGCAATTTGAATATTAGTATATATGACAATAAAGACTTACGATGTCTTTAGAACTGTCCGAAAATAAGTTCTAAGTTGACGTTGTCGAACGCGTTTAAGAAATTTCAAGTTTTGTCTTTGCACACGACTGTTTAATAAGACCAAGTACGATGATTGTACTACTACAAGATCATAGTAATAATGCTATTTAAATCCAAGAATATATGAGAGTTTAACAGGATACCGACTCACACATACACTTTCGATATTCTAAAAATATTAGTAGTTTTAGTATACAGTCCACAATATAATCTTAATTCTCGAGTTACCAGCTTCGAAGTCAGTTCAAATTACACTCTGAATGTTCGTAAATATTGTTCATCCAATTGTAAAATAGACACTAAGATAGATTGAAAAGTTCCTTTCGACACGGGCTTCGGACAAATGTATATTGTATACACTTCTCTACCAGAGTTTTCCTCGATATGGTCCTTCGCTGGGTTGAGCCAGTTTCTTCATTTTGCTCCTGTAAAGGAAAAACACAATGTTTATTCCAGAAAAAGTCGTAGACGGTTGACCTGACTGTACTGAAGAGCATGATATCAAGAGCGATGGAAATGCAAAAAATCTCTCTATTTATTTTTCTATGTGTCTGTTTACCGCTATCGTGCCTCTAGAATAAATTAATGAAATGAAATAAATTTATTCATTTGTAGATCACGAAGTTACACTTATAAACATTTCAAAAAATCAAGGGAGGTTGAAGACCTCTTACAGATAAGATAGTAACGAAAGGGTTGAAAATCATGAAACATATTCAAGGTATATCCCACACACTCTACAGTACTACAATAAATTACACACTACCAGTTGTCTGTGTGTAAGCCCGTACTTGGCACAAGTTGGTTATCAAATCACTGCCAATTCAACCTAGAGGTTAATTTATGAAGTAATGTGAATGTATTGTAAAACCTAAATTTAAATTAGTTTTCAAATAAAAATCTTTAAAATAGCTTTTACTACCTGCTAGTTTTAAAAACTTAAAAAGTCGATACGTTTTTTACCTTAAAGCTTTTTTGGTTTCCTTCAAGAGATATTATAAAGCGTATTTTATATACAAGTAATTACTGCGTTATATACTTATTACCAATTAAATATTTCTTACCTTATGTAAAATAGACGAGTACAGGTACCGGTGTGTTACAAATCACAAAGAAAACAAAAAAACAATTAAAAAAGTCACTGTTTTAAAATTTTGGGTCAGTTTACAGGAGCAATCAATATACCTAAACACTATCTATTTATTCACTAAATATTATTAAAACATTGAACACACTATTCTTATCAAAATAGGTACGTACAGTCATAAAAATAAACAATATTGAATAACACAATTATACGTTTCTATTGTTATGCGCCTAGCGACTGCGTTGCGTACTTTGATTTGATTGGTTGACTTCCTAGTAAAGAAAGTAAACAAATAAACCGGGGATTCCCCGCACTCTGGTCGGCAGCAAATGTTGCCAGACTAAGAAAACATGTTTCACAACAAAATTGATTTATATTAGGCCGTGGGCCACCGCCTACGGCCTCGCGGTACAAGGGGCCTCGCGACTCAAAAATGTTTAAAGCGAGAATAAAACAAAAAAAATATAAATCAATTTTGTTGTGAAACATGTTTTCTTAGTCTGGCAACATTTGCCGCCGACCAGAGTGCGGGGAATCCCCGGTTTATTTGTTTACTTTCTTCACTAGGAAGTCAACCAATCAAATCAAAGTACGCAACGCAGTCGCTAGGCGCATAACAATAGAAACGTATAATTGTGTTATTCAATATTGTTTATTTTTAAGGCCCATTTACACGATACAAGTTTCTTGCCTGTTGAATACAATAATTGCCTAGAAATACACACATCAACAAAGTCTAGGGAACAAGGACATTTCTAGTTTTTATTTAAAAACCCTTTCTTGTAATAGTGAGTGTTTTATATCAATAGAAGGGTATTTTTATACCGTTTTAAATTTTAATTTTAATAAAAACATTTTCATTTCAATTTTTTTTTTTTTTAAGAAAGAATTGAATAGTGCCAATGTTGAGTATTACAACCTTCTATGATTAGGCACAAAAATAACGAGGGAGTAAGAAATACAGTAATTAACCGTACTTTAAACGTTTTTAATAATCTGTAGGACCTCCTAAAGCATTAGCAACAGCTCGACAACGGCGTGGCATACTTAGTATGAGATTGTCAAACATCGTCTGTGGAATATGGCTCCATACATTGCGAAGGTGTAAAAAAAGTTGTTCTTCAGTGTTCAGATTTTCCAAAGAATCACTGAAAGCTCTTCTCCCAAGCAATTCCCAGGCATGCTCTATGGGATTGAGGTCGGCAGACTGAGCAGGCCATTCCAACGTCGCAATATTGTGCTCGCTTAACGCATTGACCACTACCCGTGCGGTGTGTGACCGTGCATTATCTTGCATGAACATAAAATCTTGACCGAACTGCTGTCGATGAGGGATTACCATGGGGTGTATAACCTCCTGAATGTATTGGTTTGCATTTAAATTGCCCCGTATCCAAACGAGGTCGGTCCTTCCACCAAAGCGAATTCCAGCCCATACCATGATTGTTCCACCTTGGTAAGGATGAACTTCTTGCGGATTCTGGAGACGACTCCAACGTCCAGGAACTCGCCATATACGCACTCTTCTCGAATCAGGATGAAAACCGAAGCGAGATTCGTCGGAAAACAGAACCCGTGCCCATTGATGGTCGGTCCACTGTAAATGTGCGTTAGCCCACAATAAGCGACGACCTCGATTTCCACGTCGAAGAGCTGGAACCGTAAGCGGTCTGCGAGCATGAAGATTGGCTTCGTGTAGTCTTCTCCTGACAGTTTGATCGCTAATAACCACTTGATGCTGAGACTGGAGGCCTGCGACTAACCGACGAGCAGTAATCGTGGGTTGCCGCCTTGCGGAATTTTGCAAGAAACGATCTTGTCGCGGGGTAGTAACCCTATTTCGTCTCCTGTGACGTTCGGCAATATCCCCTGTAGACCTGTAGCGTGCTCATAATCTGCAAATTACGCTTGGTTGGGTATTGACAGCATCCGCTACGTCGCGTTGAGTTCGTCCAGCTTGCAGCATACCAACAGCCCTTAACATCTCTTCGCGACTTAAATTACGACGTGACATGATGACTACAGTCACAAAAATGCACAAACCATACGTAAAAGACGTATTATTATAATAAACGTTATTTACAATCAAAGAAAATAATTTTTATTTTGCCTCAGAGAAACTGCACAATCAAACACTTTTAAAAGTTTTCCCTCCATATTCGAAAATCAGTACTTATTAAAATTTATTTTTAAATTTCGAACAACTCTGTAATCTACTTTATTCTATTTTTATTTATTTGCTGCCAGTTATTTGCAAAACAAGATTTTCAAGAAAAAAAAAAAATTGGGGTCATCTTGTTCCCTAGACTTTGTTGAGGTGTTTAAATGACTTGCATCGTCTGAACAACACGTCACATTATTGCTAGTAGAGCAAGCAGGATGCAAGTTTTCCATTCAAAACTGTTCTTGGTTTAAACAGCACATGCAATAATTTCTTATGCAATTTTCGTATTCAATGGGATTTTACGTTCTCATTTGCAAATATGAGTGCAGTTAGTGAGGGTGTATTGATTGTTGCTGCTCTACTAAGGCAAGAAATATTGAGAAAACGTCGTAAAAGAAGGTGATGAATGGATAGCAAGAAGAGAGGTTCTCGGAGCATCTAACAATCTTTGTGTGGAGTTACAAACAGAAAATGAACATGACTTTAAGAAGATGTTTCGTGTGAACAGAGCCCAGTTTTATTATTTATTAGATAAAATTGGTTCTTCTATACAAAGGCAAAATACAACAATGCGTAATGCTATTCCAGTTCGAACCAAACTAGAAATAACATTAAAATATTTGGCTACTGGAGATTCATTGGGTACACTGTCAGAATTATTCAGGGTACCTAAGTGTACTATAAGTACTTTTTTAGTTGAAGTACTTGAAGCTATTTACTCAGCATTAGAAGATTTTATAAAGGTACGTAATAAATTAAACTAATTTTAGAATAGAAACATTTATTTTTAGTAAGTAAAATAGAATTAAATCAAAATAAATTACAAGTTCCACCACGTATCTTCACTGCCTGGTTTCGAATATGGTGAATCTGGCATAGGAGTCGAGTTAAGTCGTTCTTTGTCTTTAAGATCCCGCAGTTTATATTTAGATAATATGGCTTGTATTTCATCCTGAGCATGTACGCTATTTTCAGCATTTAAAATCCGCAATGAGGAGGAAACATTTTTTTTTTTTTTTTTTTTTTTTTTTTATATAGGACACGTCAATTGGACCTCGCCTTGCCTGATGGTAAGCTGAAGGCAAAATCCCAGAAAAGAGGGTCACCATTACTTACACATACCGTGTGACAATGGTGACACTCAGCTTGACGGCCTTATCATATGCTTTTTCACGCCCCGCTTAAAGGACCCGGGACTGTAGGAAGAAGGAAACACGTGAGCTGGTAATGAATTCCAGGCCTTAATGGTGCGACAGAGGAAAGAGTCTCCGAACCGCTTGGTTCTTGATCGGATGTTTTGCACCGTGTGCGGATGACATCTAAGACCTGCACGCGTTGTCCTGTGTAGGAAAGGGGAGGGTGGGACTAATTGGAAGAGCTCATCAGAACACTCCCCATGGTACAGACGGTAAAATACAGCCATGGACGCAACATCTCTACGCAGCTGTAAAGGTTCTAGGGTGTTCGTGATCTCGGGATTCCCAATGATGCGGATCGCACGTCGCTGCAACCTGTCGAGAGCATCTAGTAAGTACTTTGCTGAACCGTCCCAGAGATGCGAGCAGTACTCCACACAGGAGCGAATTTGTGTCTTGTATAGAAGACACCGCTGCTCCGGCGTGAAAAATCGTCTCACTCTGTTCAGGACTCCGAGTTTTCGTGAGGCTGTTTTGATGATGCTTTCGATGTAGTTTTTGTTATTCAGGTTGCAGCGAACATCCATACCTAGGATATTGAGATTGTCCTGCAGCGGCAGTGGCGTGCTCTGAAGAGTGGGGAGGGGAAGGAAAGAAGATACTTTTGCTGTAAACGCACATGCCTGCGTCTTCTTGGCATTGAACTCAACCAGGTTCTCAGAGCCCCATTGAGAAATGTGATTCAGGACCCCGTCAAGCTCAGTGACAAGAATCTGCCTTTTCTCCGCGATATCTGACTGCTTGGCCGCTGGATGTCCATGATAACTCCCATGTAAAGTGCTATCGTCTGCATAACAATGAACATTGCCGGTAGACAGCATGTCGTTGATATGCAGAAGAAAGAGAGTGGGTGATAAGACGGACCCCTGGGGCACGCCAGCATTAACCTGCAGAAACTCCGAAGCTCGTCCGTCACAAAGGACGCGAATACGGCGCCCCTGCAGGAAGCTAGCAACCCAGTTGCACAGCCTAGAAGGCAGACCAAAGGCAGGTAGCTTAGAAAGAAGCGATTTGTGCCAGACTCTATCGAAAGCTTTGGCGATGTCAAGACTAATTGCCAGTGACTCGCCGTGCTTGTCCATAGCCTCACCCCAAAGATGGGTAACGTATGCTAGAAGATCACCCGTTGACCGTTTCGGTCTGAAGCCATATTGCCGGTCATTAATTAAGGAGTGATCCTCTAGGTGCCGCATGAGCTGTTTGTTAATTATGTGCTCGAACACTTTGCACAGCACTGAGGTGACGGCTATGGGTCGATAGTTGGCTGGCTCCGAGCGATCCCCCTTCTTGGGAATCGGCTGAACATTCGCCTCTTTCCAAGGCAAAGGCACTGTACCCGAACTGTAGGATAGCCGGTACAGGCGCGTAAGCATTGGAGACAACTCCGCTGCACATTTTTTCAAAACTACCGCTGGAATACCATCCGGACCACTGGCTTTCCGGACATCGAGTGATTGCAGCACTGCACGGACATCGCTTTGCCTGATATGGATATCAGGCATCGCGTGGTCACTGTCGGGTAGTGTTGGTGGCTGGGTACCACAATCATCGATTCGGGAGTTGGCCGCAAAGAGATTAGCCAGCAGATTTGCCTTCTCTTGCGGCTCATGGGCCAGGGATCCATCAGGGTTACGCAGCGGAGGCAGCGAAGGCTGACAGAAGTTGGCTTGCACGGCTTTAGCCAGTCGCCAGTAGCCACGGCTTCCCGTGGGATGCATCACTAGCTCTTGACCAAGCCGCGCTATGCGCAGGGCATCCGCTCTGACATAGGCCCTTCTACAGACCTTTGTGGCTCTGTTGTACGCCGCCTTGAAGTGGCCCAGATTGGGATGGCGCGTGGCGCGCGCCCTTACCCAAGCGCGGTACGCAGACTGTTTTTGTTCAACAGCTTCCGCGCACTCGCGCCCGAACCAAGGGCGCACCCCGCGGTCACCGGTGACATCGGTGTATGAGATATAGTATTCCATACCCAGACCGATCTCACCGGCGACAGCAGTAGCACAATCCGATGGGTTCTTACCTTCAAAGCAGCGCTCAACCCACGGGATGGACGCAAAATAGTCACGAAGTCCATCCCAGTCCGCTGACGAGTAGTGCCAGAGACGCCGCTTCCCCCGCACTGGTCGTGGAGGCGCCATAATAGGCACCGTGGAACAGACCAGGCAGTGGTCAGAGTTGCCTAACGCGGCTCGCACCGATACACTGTACCGGTCCGGATCACTCGTCAGCAGAAGGTCTAGCAGAGAAGGTGCTTGGCCCGACCTTCTTGGTATCCTAGTGACCTCGTGCACCAATTGGGTCAGGCCGTGCGCCAGAGCAAATGCGTGGGCGGCTCTTCCCGCATGGTCTGTTTTGGAGGAGCCCAACCAGATCTCGTGGTGGGCGTTAAAATCCCCCAAAAATACCATTTCGGCATTCGGAAATCGCTCCTGCGCATCATCTGCCGCCTGACTCAGATATTCAAAGAGTCGAGTTGTCTCAGCATCTCCTGTATGGGAACGGTAGAGGCACACATAGATCTGACTCGTAGGGCCATGGTCTACGTGTACCCAAAGGACGGAGAAGGATGGGTCCTCTAGGCAGCGCAAACGGCGACAGCAAACATCCGCCCTAACAAACACGCACACCCCGGCTTTTGCACGAAAACTTTCCTCAAGAACATAGCCAGGGTAGAGCAAGTAGGTCGTGTCGTCAGGGCGGTGTATTTGCGTCTCCGTTAGAAAAAACATGGCAGGTTTCGCCGTCTCTAGGTGTTGGTGGACGGCGTTGAGGTTTGCATGGAGCCCACAGATGTTAGTGGACTCCACCTCAAATAGCAAGCTTTTGGGAGTGTGACGAGCCGCTGTGTTGCCTTTTTCTGTAAATTGCGCTGCCATGAGTTTGGGTGGGAGAAGGCGTGAAAAAAGAAGTGATTGCCGCCGCAGCACCGTGTGACAAAGCGCGGGATATTGGTTTTATCTATGAATGTGAGGCATGGCGAGAGCCGACGCGCCGAGCGGAAGGGCCCCCGTACCCCCCCGAGTATGGTCGCCGGGCTCCCAAATCCGGTCACCAACCGGCACGACGAACCATATCGGGATTATGCGCGGCCTGGTGAGGCAGCC